>CM064576.1:11892820-12330320 GCA_032716605.1 Paralithodes platypus | reverse complement strand
ATACATAAATAGATTCACAACCAGATTGGCAACAGCAAGATTATAATGAGGATATAATAAGGATATCTCCCAAAGTAGGCAACGTCTCCAGGTACCACATCAGAACATAGCTGGAGCGTTATTCGAACTGCAAGGCATCTCACAGCTGAAGGCTTGAAAGCGCACTTCTAAAGCATGATATTTACCTCGCTACAAGGGAGAGCTAATTGCCAAAATCCTCTCATTAAATTAATCTTACTGCTGTATGAGGCCAACCTGGTAAATGTAATCTTTTAATAGATACGTGATAGGCAATCGGCTAGCACGTTCTGGACCCCCTTATTATGTTTGACATCCAGGGAGTATTCCTGCAAAAACAAACTCCACCTGGTCAGTCGTTGGTTTTTATTTTGGAACTTATGCACCAATTTTAAGGGGTGATGGTCAGTATACACAGTGATGGCACCAGAGGCAGATTGCACATAGACAGCAAAGTATTGAAGGGATAAAATTAATGCCAACAGCTCCTTCTCAATGACTGAATAGTTACGTTGAGCAGAATTTAATTTTTTACTAAAATAGCACACCGGATGCAATACTTCACAGTCGTCTTCCTGTAGCAACACTGCACCAACCTCGGTATTGCTCGCATCCACTGCTAGGGAAAAAGATCTGTTAAAATCAGGAGCTCGGAGCATAGGATAATTAGATAAAATATATTTGGTAGCATTAAAGGCCTCCTCACATTCAGAGGACCACTCAAACTTCACATCCTTACGGAGAAGATCTGTCAGGGGAGCTGTCAACCTAGACAAGTTTAAGATGAAACGCCTATAATAACCAATCATGCCTAGGTACCTTTGGATATGTTTCTTAGTGCTAGGAGTTGGAAATTCTAGAATAGACTCTACCTTTGCTTGAGGAGGTGCAACCTGCCCCTGACCTACCGTATATCCGAGATACTGGACCGTACTCTTTACAAAGGTGCATTTCTAAAGATTAACCACCAGATTGGCATCAGCAAGATTTAAGAACAGCAATCTAAGTTGGTAAAGATGCTCCTCCCATGACTGTGAAAAGATACGAATATCATCGATGTAGACAACGCATCCAGGTACCCCTTCAGTCACCAAATTCATGAGGCGCTGGAATGTAGCTGGAGCGTTTTTCAAGCCGTAGGGCATTACGTTACAGCAGAAGGCTTGATTGTTTACTACAAAGCATGATATTTCCCTCGCTCTAGGGGTGAGAGCTACTTGCCAATATCCCTTCATTAAGTCAATCTTGCTGATATAGGTGGCTGTACCAATCTGGTCAATGCAGTCGTCGATCCGTGGCAGTGGGTAGGTATCGTTCTTTGTGACAGCATTAACTTGCCTATAGTCCATACATAACCTATGGCTCCCGTCTGGCTTTGACATAAGTATGACCGGACTACTCCACTGGCTTAAGGCTGTTGTGATCAGCTCGTTTGATAATATAAAGTCAAACATAAAGTCAAGCTCGACCTGCAGTATACTCCTGCGTTGTGGTGAGACACGGTAGGGGGATAGTTTAATGGGAGTTGCATCCCCTACGTCGATGTCGTGCACGGCCAAAGAAGTGAGCCCTGGAGTATCACGGAACACACTGGGAGACTGAGATAAAACAGAGATTAGTTGGTTCGCTTGATCAGAGGGAAGATGACATAGTTTAGATGGTAATTCCCCCCAAGCTACTGAGTTATACTTAAAGTTGGATAGGCTACATGACAAGTCAAAGTCTGCATGGATACCTTCAGGCTCTGGAACAGTCTGTTGCGGGTCAGTAAGAGAACTGAAGACTTTGTCCACACCAGGCTGTCTACAGGTCCTGAAATTCACTGCCACAGTGGGAGAATCTGGAGGAGAGGAATCAGGGGACCTATGGTAGGGTTTCAACATATTTATATGGAATACTTGCGTGGGCTTTCTCCTGTCTGGGGTAGTTACTAGATAATCGGTAATGCTCACCCTCTGAATGATCTTATATGGGCCCTGAACTTGGCAGATAAAGGTTGGCCAAAAAGGGGGAGCAGGACCAAAACCTCATCACCGGGCTGAAACTCCCTCTCACGGGCTTTTCTGTCATACCAGTTCTTCATGGAGCTTTTAGCCACTGTCAAGTTTTGAGCTGCAAACTCACATGAGGATCTCAGCCGGGTTTTGAAATCTGAAACATACTTGAGGAGGTTTTGGTTCCCCTCCTGGCCAACTAGGCTATCCTGCAATAGTTGCAAAGGACCTCTTACCTGGTGACCGAAAACTAGCTCATTAGGGGAAAAACCCAGGGATTCAGTTGGAACCTCACGAGTAGCAAATAAAAGAAAATGTACCCCCTTATCCCACTCAACTCCGGTCTCTGTACAATATTTACGCAACATTCCTTTTAATGTCTGATGATATCGTTCGAGAACCCCTTGACTCTCTGGGTGGTAGGTGCTAGACTTAACATGCTCGATACCCAACTCCTTCAGGTACTGCTGGAAAATGTTAGAGGTAAAATTAGTACCTTGATCACTTTGCACCTCATGGGGGAAACCCATTCTGGTGAAGAATTTGAGCAGTTCCTTGATGACAGTTGGAGCAGAGGTAGTCCTTAAGGGTATAGCCTCTGGGTAGCGAGTTGCCATGTCCATAATAGTTAATAAATAATTGTTACCTTGGGAAGTCTTAGGTAATGGGCCTACAATGTCCACTACCACCCGAGTAAAAGGATTCTCGAAGACGGGCAAGGGCACCAGAGGATGTACAGGCACCTTCTGATTAGGTTTTCCTATCATCTGGCAAGTGTGACACACTCTACAAAACTCCACTACATCTGCACGCATTTCTGGCCAGTGAAAGTGGGCTCTGATTCTGTCTAGAGTTTTTCTCACACCTAGGTGTCCTGCCAATGGTATACAATGTGCCATTTCCAAGATATCTCTACGAAAAGGTTTGGGGACTACTACTTGATGGACGTCCCAGGCCCCGTCATCGATTGGTCTGTGTGGCTGTCTCCATCTGCGCCACAATACTCCTCCTTTGAGGTAGAAACATTCACCACCCTCCTTCTCACATTCCTCTTCACTCACGGCCCTGGCAGCTAACTCCTTGCATTCACTATCATCTCTCTGTAGCTCTACCAGGCCACTAGGACAATTTGAAGGGGTTTCATGGTCATCGTTAGGGTCAAGATGAGCCATAAAGGTGTTGTGACGCTTCTGCATAGTAGCCACGTGCGGGCATGCGCGCGCGTCGGCTGCCCAGCCGTTCAGAAACCGGCTGGTGGCAGCCGGTCGGCAGGCTTTTCCTTAGTATATATCCTACGACAACGTAACTAATGTCTGGGATATTCTTATGTTGTTTCACAGCTTGAAGCTGCCCTTATTCTTAACCAACGCATCTTAGTATATTTTATTCTCGATAGTTGATTATTTCATTATAATATATAAGATGTAAGTCTAGTGAGGGCGGGAGGAGACGAGCGGGAGAGAGAGACCGGCTTGGGACGTTGCTTCGCTTGCCAGCTTGGGACGAGCCTGAAGCGTTGCCACCTGCATTTGATTGCAACGTTAGACTTAGTTTCGACTCACGCACGGGGTAGAGGATTTTGACCCGGCAACTGTGTTGAGTGTTGCCAAGCATGGGATGTATCCTGCATGCCTAGGGCGGGGTCCAGACAGATTCAAGACTCAGAGCTCACCTCACTGTCGTACCCTTCGGACCCCCTTGATATCTATCCCTCTCAACCCCACTTAGAAACTTTCACTCTTACTTTGTATACCTTCCTTCCACTACTTCACCAATCTATTTAATTATCCCATCCCCTTGATAGACCTTATATCTATTATTGTATTAACGACGAGCTCTCAGGTAACTAGATAGGATTTAGGGCCTTATGCAGAGACGTACTTGTTAATGAGACCTAGGAAGCTTTTTTGTTGTCTCATATTTGGTGGTTTCATGCTTGCTAGTGTGTTCTTGTGTCAGGTTAGCAGGGGCTAGACCGGAGGGGAGGCTTTTTGCGATCCTTTAAGTAAAGTCTGCTGGTGCGAGTCCTGTGGACCCGCACGACTTTACTAGGATACCCGTGGGAGTCTGGGGGCATTTTCTTGTCTGTGTCCCTGTGTGTCTAGTGTTGTGTTGTGTGAGGGCCCTTGCCTAGTCCACTCAGCACTGCGCTAGCACGTCTTGCTTTTGTTTTAGGGTCGCCAGGAGAGAGTTAGATACTTGAGATCTGAGTCTCTCAAGAGAGCACCCTTTCAATTAGAGTAATTTGGCGCACAGACTTGGGAACGTCCCTAGGCTAGAGCAGGTGGCTCAGCCCGGGTATCCGAAGCCTATATCCTTCCGGCTAGAGCTCTGCCACCTGGCAGATTAACAGCTATGGGCTTATTATTTCTGTATGCTTGTTATTGTGCCACAGTTTACCGTTTTTGTGAGCATTGTGAGTCAGGGTGTGGCTTAGAGACTCCGTCCGAGCAGGCTTGCCTGACTAAGAGTGAGAAGCACACCTGTATGTGGTTATGTTGCGAGTTGCTGCCTTTATTTAATTATACCTATGCCATTATACACTGTAGGTCCTATCACTAGTATTTATTCCTGCTTATGAGTTAAGAGTTCTCTAAATCCGTAACATACTTTCTTTGCTAAGCATCAGATCCTACAGTAGCCGCATGCAGTTTAGAAACCCGCATCTTGTCTACCGGTACGATGTTTTGAGGACTGTTTGCTTTCACCTTCTTGCACGCAGGGGTGATTAGTTGTATTAATTAACGTAACGTTAAATGTGCTTTCTTCTAGTTTGTTATTAAATTGTTTCTGCAATTTAATTCTGTTATCTATCTTTTCCTTGAAGCTTTAAGTCAACTTAATTGTTTGATCTTTTATATAGCCTGCTTGACTATCAGCAGGCTATAGTGCGTGCACCCTGTAACCGAGTCATAGGATACCTTGTTGTCCAGGCAGGACTCTTGACGGTTTAGGGTGGTTTGTTGCCTGGGTTTATAGATAAGGGTTGGATCTAGCGTTTTCCGTTGCTGCTTGTTGCCGCATACCTAGTCCAATAGAAAGAGCCCAGTGTTTATATATCCCAGGACGTAACAAATGGCGACCTTGCATAGGATTTACTGAACAGAGGAATATAGTGGTCATTTGTTTTGAGATTCCTTATGATAAGAGGAATACAGTGGACATAGAGTTTTTTTTGGAGCAACCAATATAACACATTAAAGACTTTAAATAACATTAGTATATACATACTTGCATAGGAGATGAGGCACATTCTATAACCGTGATAATTACTGCAGTACACAAACATGTCTAATACATCAGAACACAGTGATGGGTGAGGTCACGATACGGGCTCGGAGGGAGAGAGACCTGTGGAGTGGCTAGTCGATAGCGAGGAGGGTGCTAGAAGATTTTTAGAGGTGTCCCTTACCGCTGTCAGGGTGTTGAAGCTGAATAAGTATGGCTTAAAGTGTGTGGCAGGTCTTCAGGGTTTAAGTGGCATGAGGAAAGATCAGCTGAGGACTTTGATATTGGGTTTAGAAGGGAGAGACCTGGGTGGAGAGGCGACTGGGGGCCCTGGTCACCAGCCCCCACTCCACTCTACCCCTGTATCAAACGTCAGGGTGCCTGAATTTAGTACATACCCCCAAGTTGATGGTCAATGGCAGCGTGGAATTCAATCACAGGGACGCTCCCCATTAAATGCACCTTCCCCTCCTCAAGGGTTGACTCCAGATTTGTTGTTTCGGCTTGAGATGGCCAAGGTTGAGGCCGCCGAAAGACAGGTTAGTGTGCAGGCCGAGGTTGCTAGAGCTCAGGTTGAGGCTACCGAAAGACAGGCTAGCGTGCAGGCTGAGGCTGCAGAGAGAACAGCTATACGAGAGGCTAAACTGCAGGCAGAGTCTACTAGGTATCGGGCTGACAGGGAGCTGAAAAGATCTCGAGTGGAGGTAACAGGGCGAAATATTGGGGGAGGTAACAGGCATCGGGACCAATCATTGTCGCACCTGCTTAAACTAGTTCCTGTGTTCGATGAATTATGTGTGACTGAGTTTTTTATGCGATTTGAGAAGAAGTGTCAGGAACACCAGTGGCCTCAGGAAAAGTGGGCAGCATTAGTTTCATCAAGACTCCTAGGAAAGGGGCTAAAAGCATATGATGCACTACCTTTAGAGTCCTGTGTAGTTTATGATGAGCTAAAGAAGGCTGTGCTCCGGGCCTATGAGTTACAACCAGAAACTTACCGCTTGAAGTTTCGGGGTGTTACTAAGGGCAAGGATAGTACCTTCCTAGAACACGCCCGGGACTTGTCTGATGCACTACGACATTGGCTGCGTTCTGAGAGGGCAGCTACTTTTGAGGAGTTGAGTGAGCTGGTTCTCTTGGAGCAGTTCTTTAAGTGCACAGGCGGGGACTTAACATTAAATATAAAGGAAAAAAATCCTAGAACTCTCCAGGAGGCAGCAGAAATGGCTGACCTCCGACTGTCATTAATTCGAGGGTGCGGAGCAGCAGCTAGGAGTGAGTCGGGTGCAAAGGATCGTACCCCTCCCCCTCCCAAGAATTTTGATACACATAATTACACAAAACCATCTAGCACTGACAATAAAACTGAACATAAACCAAATACCGTCCCGTATAAGAAGTCTAATGGTACCTCCCACTCCCAAGGGAAACCAAAGAGTAAAGAGTGCTTTGCATTTCACAAGGAGGGTCACTTTGCAAATGCTTGTCCGAACAAGCCACCAAACAAGGTTGTGTCATTGGCCCGCAGCATAGGGGTGTCGCCTATATCTTCTGAGTTTGCCAAGGGTAGTTCGTCAGAGGGTGGGACACAGCCTGTGTTCAAGAGTCCGGAAGGCTCGAACCCTGTCCGCGACGTCTTTGGGGGTCATAGAGGGCATGGTTTTGAGAGGTGGGCTGGCGAAAGGCGAGGAGTTAAGCTATTGCGTGATACGGGGGCTTCTCAGACCTTGTTAAAGAACTTTACTGGTAGGCCGATTAACGCTGCTCGGGTGGTGGTAGTTCAGGGGATCAATGCTACGAAGTCCTACCCGCTTGTGCGGATGGAGCTGGAGGTGGGTGGTGTGGCGAAGGAGCTGGATGTAGGAATTGTAGAGAACTTGCCTGTTGGGGGCGTCGACCTCCTCCTCGGCAACGACTTTGCGGTGCCTGCTTCTAAGGTTTCACCCTTGGTCGTTGCCGAGAAGGCGGCCGACGTTAGTAGGGAGGAACAGGAGTGGGTTGAGAAGTGTAGCGTACAAACCATGGCGTGTGTTGTGATGCGTTCTCAGACATCCGGAGCCTTGCAGCCACCACCTCAGTCTATCAAACTGCGGAGGAAAGGTCACAAGAAAACGGGAAGTGTTGGTCAATTGGAGAGTTTTGAGCCGGCAGTGTTTCTTGGTGACTCATTATTGGCACCTATGTTAGAGTCTGGAGAGACCCCGGGGCCTGTCACCGCTAGTGCAGGTGCAGGGCAGGAAGACACTCTGCGACAGCATCGTTATGCGCAGCGTGAGGAAAGGATGGCTCAGCGGGACATTGGAGGTGGAAATAAATTATTTAAGATGAACTTGGATAATCTCGCACCTGCTGATATATGTTCCTTGCAGCTGGAAGATCCTGAAGTCAGTGCGTGTGGTAATGGTGCTATCGAACTGGAGAGCGATGGGGATGCGCAGCCTGGTGATTTTTTCTTGTCCGAGGGGATCTTGTATCGGAGACATCAGGATCCCAAGAAAAAGTGGGATGGCAGGTCAGGATTAGTGGACCAGTTAGTAGTACCGAGGGTGTGCCGTGAGAGCTTATTGAGATTAGCTCATGATGTGCCTTTGGCAGGGCACCTGGGGACACGTAAGACGGAGGCAGCTCTGAGCAAGCTTTTCTGGTGGCCTGGGTTAAAGGCGAGTGTCGTGTCATGGGTGTCACAGTGTCACACTTGTCAAGTTGTTGGGAAACCCAATCAGGTCATCCCGAGAGCCCCGTAACAACCCATCCCTGTCATTGGGCCGCCCTTCAGCAAAGTAGTTATCGATATGGTTGGCCCATTGCCCCCCACTAGTGCCGGCAATACATTTTTACTAACTGTAATGGATGTAGCAACACGGTATCCAGATGCTTACCCCATGCGCAACGGGATGGCTAAGACTGTTGTCAAAAACCTACTTGTCTATTTCTCTCGTTATGGCTACCCTCAGGAGATCCAGTCTGATCAGGGATCCAATTTTACTTCTGCTCTGTTTAAGCAGACCATGCAGCAACATGGGATAGTGTCTGTGGTGTCATCTGCCTACCATCCCGAGAGTCAGGGAGTTTTGGAAAGGTGGCACTCGACTCTCAAGAGTATGTTGCGGTGTTATTGCATGGAAAATGGGAAGGACTGGGATCTAGGTCTCCCATACGTTTTATTTGCTGCGAGAGAAGTACCTGGGGAGAGCTTGGGATTTAGCCCGAACGAGTTGGTTTTTGGACACATGGTCAGGGGGCCCCTCCACATAGTCAAGGAGATCTGGGAGGGAGTCACAAAGCCATGCTCGCTTCTAAAGTATGTAGTTGAAAGCCGTGAGAGAATGCTAAAGAGCTTGGAGGTAGCAGATCGGAACCTTAAGAGTTCACAAGCTCAGATGAAGGACAGATACGACCAGAAGGTGAAGCTGAGGGAGTTTGAAGTAGATCAGGAGGTACTGATACTACTGCCTCTGGTGGGACACCCCTTGTCTGCCAAGTATTCTGGTCCGTATCGGGTTGTAAGGAAGGTTTCTGATCTCGACTATTTAGTAGCTACTCCTGATCGTAAGAAAAAGAACCAACTTTGCCATGTAAATCTGATGAAAGAGTATGTGAGGCGCCCCTCCGAGCCTCTCACTGTCCCGGTGTTGATCTGCAGCGATCGTGGTGGAGAAGGAGGAAGGGACAGTCAAGCTGCGGGGGAGGATAATTGGGATTGTCATGTTTCCGCGGATCAGTGGGCGGGGAATTCTAGACAAGGCTCACGAGTTGATATTGCACCTGCCTGAGCAACAGCGTGTACCTGTGCAGCACTTGTTTGATTCAAACCCAACTGTTTTCGCGGAGCATCCTGGCCTCACTACTCAAGCGGTGCACGATGTCGATGTTGGGGACCACCCGCCCTTTAAATCAGTGCCATACCGTGTTCCCCCTATTAAATTACCAGCACTTAGGGAAGAGCTGGATTATATGCTGAAACGTGGGCTGATTTCTGAGGGTGCAGTAAGGTGGACTTCCCCAGTCACACTGCAGCCCAAACCAGATGGCAAGGTGCGGTTTTGTATAGATTTCCGCAGATTGAATGGTTTAACCCCCACAAATGCCTACCCTCTCCCTCGCGTGGACGACAGTGTGGATAAGATAGGAAAAGCCAAGTTCCTCACTAAGATAGACCTTGTTAAGGGTTATTGGCAAGTGCCCTTGTCTGAGCGAGCGCGAGAGGTGTGTGGGTTTGTGGTGGACGGTGCCACATATCGTTGCCATGTTATGCCATACGGGCTGAAAAATGCCCCTGCAACGTTTTCAGAAATTAATGAACGACATTGTAGCCGACATTCCCAACTGTACGGTGTACCTAGATGATGTCATAATATACGACGAGGATTTTAACAGTCACTGTGCTCACATCGGACAGCTTTTTAATAAACTGAATGAAGCAGGTTTGGTGGTAAACCTGGGTAAGTGCGATTTTGTCAAAGCCACAGTTTTGTACCTGGGGTTCGAGGTGGGGATGGGTCAGGTGTGCCCTCCACAGACAAAGATCAAAGCCATCGATCAGTTTCGCCAGCCTACGACTAAGAAACAAATCATGCAGTTTCTAGGTATGATAGGCTATTATCGTCGCTTCATCAAAGGCTATTCGACTGTACTTGCACCTTTAACTGACTTATTATCTAAGGACAAAAAGTTCCGGTGGTCTCCTGAGTGTGCAGAGTCGTTTTCCTTGGTGAAACACCTGTTATGTACCCATCCCATACTCAGGGCCCCGGACTTCAGCAGACCTTTTCAGCTGGCGACTGATGCCAGTGGCGTAGGGGCTGAGGCTGTCTTGTTACAGACAGATGATGAAGGTATCGAACATCCAGTGAGTTTTTACAGTAAAAAATTCAATAGTGCACAAAGGAATTACTCTGTAATTGAAAAAGAACTCCTGGCGATAGTGCTGGCGCTCAGGCACTTCGATGTATATGTTCCTGCTTTCGGACCAGTCGTAGTGGTTTATACCGATCATCACCCTCTGAAATTCTTGAATCAGTTTCATAACCGGAATATGAGGCTGACCAGGTGGTCACTCATGCTTCAGGAGTATAATCTGGACATACGCCATATTGCTGGTTCTGATAACGTGATAGCGGATTGTCTATCACAGGTGGTTGATGTTGGTTAGACTGCCACAGGATTGAGGGTTGAGTGTGGAGGAAAATAGGCTGTCACTGTAGTTCAGCCGAAAAAAAACAAATTAAAAAAGCAAAAACCTTATAAAAACTCTATTTTTTATAACGTGTAGAATTTTGTATAAGATGTTGTAGCAGTATCTAAGTTGAATGATTTCGCTTATTGTCGCTAAGTTAGTTGAACTTGCTCGGTGGAGCGCAACAGTCTTTATTTTGTTTATATATAGTGCCTTGTGTCGCAACAGTGTGTGGTACTATGAAAAGCTTTCTGTTAGATATGAAGAACTTAGTCAAGGGTCTTATATCTTGGGGGAGGTGTGACGCTTCTGCATAGTAGCCACGTGCGGGCATGCGCGCGCGTCGGCTGCCCAGCCGTTTAGAAACCGGCTGGTGGCAGCCGGTCGGCAGGCTTTTCCTTAGTATATATCCTACGACAACGTAACTAATGTCTGGGATATTCTTATGTTGTTTCACAGCTTGAAGCTGCCCTTATTCTTAACCAACGCATCTTAGTATATTTTATTCTCGATAGTTGATTATTTCATTATAATATATAAGATGTAAGTCTAGTGAGGGCGGGAGGAGACGAGCGGGAGAGAGAGACCGGTTGGGACGTTGCTTCGCTTGCCAGCTTGGGACGAGCCTGAAGTGTTGCCACCTGCATTTGATTGCAACGTTAGGCTTAGTTTCGACTCACGCACGGGGTAGAGGATTTTGACCCGGCAACTGTGTTGAGTGTTGCCAAGCATGGGATGTATTCTGCATGCCTAGGGCGGGGTCCAGACAGATTCAAGACTCAGAGCTCACCTCACTGTCGTACCCTTCGGACCCCCTTGATATCTATCCCTCTCAACCCCACTTAGAAACTTTCTCTCATACTTTGTATACCTTCCTTCCACTACTTCACCAATCTATTTAATTATCCCATCCCCTTGATAGACCTTATATCTATTATTGTATTAACGACGAGCTCTCAGATAACTAGATAGGATTTAGGGCCTTATGCAGAGACGTAATTGTTAACCCGGGAGCTGCGGGGAGACTCATAAGAGTTCCCCCGGCGCACTGCGGGGAGACTCTTAAGAGCAGAGACTTTGAACACGTACCAAAACCGCGCGTTTATAGCCAGGCGGCTGAAAATTGGTGTGGGTATAGTACTACATGTCAACTCTCGATACCACCCCGCCAAACGCTCGCCCCGCACTCGTGCAAGCACCACCGTGCCAGTAACCACGCACTAGTCATGGAGCCCACACGTCCCTCACGCTCGCTCCCTGATGACACAACCAGCCCTCCTTCTGGTGGTGTTAGCCGCCGTGGAAGGCAGAGGGTGGCTGCCAAAGACCCTAGCTACCAGTACGACACGCCCTACAGCTCAGAGGACGAAGCACCAGCACCCAAAGCACGAAAAACACGTGCAAGCAGGGCAATGGCACAGAGGTCATTGGTCTTTCGGGACACTGCCACCACGACCCAGGCCACTGCAACAACCACTACCACCACCACTGCCACCACTGCCACCCCTGCCACCCCTGCCACCGGTACCAGCGACGCAGGAGGCCGCCCTAGGGCTGCATTACCTGCGGGGGCAGGAAAAATGAAAGGCACGGGCGTAGGGAAGAGAACCCGTACGCCAGCCACAGTGCCCCTACCACCACCACCACCACCAGCCGCCCCTGGCCCGGCTGCCCATGCCGCCCCTGCTGCCCCTGCCGCCCCTGCTGCCCCTGCCGCCCCTGCCCCTGCTGCCCCTGCCGCCCCTGCCGCCCCTGCTGCCCCTGCCGCCCCTGCTGCCCCTGCCGCCCCTGCCGCCCCTGCTGCCCCTGCCGCCCCTGCCGCCCCTGCCCAAGGAACAGGGAAGGGGAAGGGGAAAGGGAGAGGGAAAGCGACTGGGAAAGCGACTGCTGGCCCTGGTGTCCCTGCCGCCCCTGCTGCCCCTGCCGCCCCTGCCGCCCCTGCTGCCCCTGCCGCCCCTGCCGCCCCTGCCCAAGGAACAGGGAAGGGGAAGGGGAAAGGGAGAGGGAAAGCGACTGGGAAAGCGACTGCTGGCCCTGGTGTCCCTGCCGCCCCTGCTGCCCCTGCCGCCCCTGCTGCCCCTGCCGCCCCTGCCGCCCCTGCCGCCCCTGCCCCCCCTGCCCAAGGGACAGGGGAAGGGAAAGGGAGAGGGAAAGCGACTGGGAAAGCGACTGCTGGCCCTGGTGTCCCTGCCGGCCCTGCTGCCCCTGCCGCCCCTGCCGCCCCTGCTGCCCCTGCCGCCCCTGCCGCCCCTGCCCAAGGAACAGGGAAGGGGAAGGGGAAAGGGAGAGGGAAAGCGACTGGGAAAGCGACTGCTGGCCCTGGTGTCCCTGCCGGCCCTGCTGCCCCTGTTGCCCCTGCCGCCCATGCCGCCCCTGCCCAAGGAACAGAGAGAAGGGCGGCAGGCACCACCATCATCTTGCCATCAAGGCCACGCACCACTGCTGCCCCTGCCGCCCCTGCCCAAGGAACAGAGAGAAGGGCGACAGGCACCACCATCATCTTGCCATCAAGGCCACGCACCACTGCTGCCCCTGCCGCCGCCGCTGCCGCCGCCCCTGCCGCCGCCCCTGCCACCGCCTCTGCTGTCCCTGTCCATAAGACTCCCGCACGTGCCAAAGTGACCCGAAAAACTCTGACACCATCAAAGTATGCCGCCCTGCTGTTTGATGGTGATTCGCAGGACATTGGCAGCCCGGGTTTCGACGACGAAGCCCTAGCACGGGACCAAGGGTGGGGGGATTTGGGAGTGGACAGTGGGAGTGAGTCCGACGTCGGTGACGAAAATGAGGAAGGGCATCGTCTGTCAAGTGAAGAGGAGGGTAATGATGATGAAGTGCTGTATCGCGACCATGGAAGCGATATTTCAGACGATGAAGCAGACGCAGACGACATTCCGATCCCTGAGCTGCCTTCGTTCGATTGGTCTGACGGGGTCAATTTTGTACCTGACGTGCCCCAGTTCAATCCTGGGACGTCAGGAACAACTGACGACTGGCCCTGTGATGATCAAGCGAACGAAAGCGACTTCTTCCTCGCTTTTTTCGACATGGAGGTAATGATGTACATCGTTGCCCAAACAAACGCCTACTACAGGTGGGTGTTTGGCAGATTGGACGTCCTTTCTCCAAAAGCGAGAATACGAGGCTGGGTGGATACGACTGTGGAAGAATTTATGACGTTCTTTGCCTTGTTGTTCCTCATGCCTCTGATCAAGAAGCATGTGTTACAACACTATTGGAAGCACGACCCTCTCATCGCCACCCCAACTTTCAATAAGTTCATGACTCGTGACAGATTTTTGTTGCTGCTAAGATTTATGCACTTTGCAGACAACGAAAATCCTAACAGGATTGACAGGATATGGAAAGTTCGGGATGTGTTCACCATGTTGTTGGAGAGGTATAGGAAATACTTTTACCCCTTCCTCAATTTGGTGATTGATGAGTCGCTCGTGCTCTTCAAAGGACGTCTTGTTTTCAAGCAGTATATCCCCTTGAAGAGGCATAGGTTCGGAATCAAGCTCTTCGTGTTGTGCGACTGTGAAACTGGAATAGTGCTTGACATGATCGTGTATACAGGAACTGACATTGACGTACTGAAAGCCGCTGCCAATGACCCCATGGGCATGTCAGGTGCCATCGTCAGGAAAATGTTGGCACCTTACCTGGGCAAAGGCCACATCATCTACACTGACAACTGGTATACTTCTCCTGCTCTCTGCCAGTTTCTTTATGACAACCAAACGGGGTCATGTGGGACTGTCAGAAAGACAAGAAAGTTTATGCCAAAGTTCACATGTGATGTCATTCCTCTCACAGATGCCTCCTCCAGTGACACACCTTCAGAAGACGACTTGGCCCAGGAACACCGCGAGAGGCATGTGCGAAGAAGGCGACGAAAGGGGCAGAAATACAAGCAGCTCGAGAAGTGTGGGAAACTGATAGCCCTGAAGTGGAAGGATAAGCGAGACGTCCACCTGCTTTCCACCGTCCACACAGGTGCCCAGGTGGATTCTGGCAAAATCCACTACCGAACCAGGAAGACAATCTACAAGCCCGACATGGTAGTGGACTACACAAAAAACATGCGCCTGGTGGACAAGTCTGACTGTCAGCTGTCAGGCGTTGAGTGTCTGAGGAAGACTGTGAAGTGGTATCACAAGCTCTTCCTCCACCTAGTTGACATAACGATGCTGAACGCCTACAACTTGTGGTTGGTGAAAAAGGATATGGCCCCAAACCAGAAGCTGAAATTCCGGGAGTTCGTGTACAACGTCTCCTACCAACTCCTGGAGAAGTATGGCACCACCACTCACAGACGTACGGTATGGCGTGGGGATCACGTTCCTGACCGCATCCAGCTGGGTGTCGAAAGACACTACCCCATCAACACTGAGATGCTTGGCACTCGCCACAGGCAGGCGCAGTGCACCGTCTGCAGCTCCAGTGTCAGGAAACCCCATGTCACGAAAAGAGTCACCTCAATGTGCGCCGAGTGCAAAGTTCCACTCTGCCTGGGTGACTGCTTCAGGGACTACCACACCTTCAAGAACTACTGAGTGTCGGCCCCTGCCCTGCCCTGCCCTGGACTCGCCCCGTGCCCTGCCCTGGACTCGCCACCTGCCCTGCCCTGGACTCGCCCCCTGCCCTGCCCTGCCCTGGACTCGCGCCCTACCTTACCTGACCTGACCTAATTGATCACGCTACCTCATAATGTAACATATATATTATATAATGTATAAGTTCCAAAGATGTCCCTGTGATATAGCTTTTACATTATATAATTGTATGTTTCATTATTTAGTTTATAAGTTTCAAAGATTTACATGTAATATGCCTTATTTTTTTAGTATATCAATATATATGTTTGTTATTAGCCAAAGTAATGTGTATATAATTATTTTCTTACCTCAAATGAATTGTACAAACATAAATATGTTTCAATAAATCCTGTCAAACCTACTAAGATAATAAAATAAAACAATAAAAAAAAGCAAAAAAAAACAAGGTCATGTCATTGTATTCTTACAATATGATATATTCTATGAATATTTCATGTTGTTTGAATACAATGGCATGATCTTGTAAAAAAAAAAATTTATCAAAAATTTTCTAGACAATATAAAACCTTCCCCATAACCCCCTCCTGGATTCGATCCCGCTACCCTACGACACTTTGAGTTTTCCAGTCCGCGACCTTACCAACCATGCCACAGGAGCTCATACCAAATATCACTCAAAACTTCGTGTCTACAATCGAAATGACAATATACAAAACAAAATGAATTATCCCGCCAATTTACGTTTGTAAATTGATGGGATTATCAATTATATCATGCCAAGGTTTATAAAAGTTTGTCTCTGTCAAGAATTAGTAATTATATAACTTTATTCTGTCAAAAATTGCCCAAACACTCAGCAAAATTGCCCCTCTCAGTGTGACTCCTCTCATTTTCACACGGTCAAGCGGTCACGAGGTGACCCTTGCCGCTCCTTGATGCTCCAGCTACAGCAGCTCTGTCTGGGAACAAAATTGGTATAAATACAATAATGGATAAAATACTCTTCACAAATACATTTGTGTTGTATAATATTGTAAATAAAAATGAATAATAACTGTGTGGGTGTCGAAAATTGCTCAACCAGCTTTCTTATGTCTCGCCTACGCGCGTATATTGGATTATACATAGTCATGACTGTCATACAAATAATTGCAGTAGGTCTCGAATATACATTTAGATTGCATATTACTTCGAAATAAATAAGTAAACGTTTCTCTGGTGGCAATCTACCCTTTCGCAAGTGTAAGGAGACACCAGTCTATATTTAGCCCTCTATCACAAAAGGCAATCTGCCTGTGTTGACTCAGCACCATCGCTGGTGGTCTATAATATAGTACTTTATTTACAGTCAATGGCCTACATGTTTCTGTGGTACTTCACATGTGTCTAAAATGCAATGTCTGCTTGCATAAAAATGCAATTCTGAAGTCCATTATACGTACGACATATGCATGTCTCAGTTTCTCTCTCTCTCTCTCTCCATTCCTGACTCATGTTATTGTAGACCTGTTGATGGCAACGAACACCAGCCATCTGGTAGACATAAGGTTCAAAATACCAAACATCAATATGCCTGGGGCGCCTCCACAATTATCACAAAGCTGGTTATCTATCTAGAGATCTGCCTGACTTCCATCTCTCCACGACTCACTCACTCACTCACTGCACCCCTGCATGCCTCCCTCCCACCCACCCACCCCCAACCCCCCCTTTCAGGCTTCCGTCTGCTAGAAACACATTCACAATTTGCGTAAATATCGCATCAATTGGGCTATATGCGGTATATTCCTTGTTATATGGGACGCCTACATATGTACACGTCTTTATTATAGCATGAGAGTGCTCTAAATACAAGATTTACGTGATATTTATGGCGTAATACACCCTCTCCCCCTTTCATTCCCACCACAACTCACTCACACCTTGGTTCACGCATAGAAACTCATTGATAATGTGCGTAAATATCGCATGAATTGGTCTATATGCGGTATATATTTTGATATATGGCACGTATACATACGTACAAGTCTGTATTATAGCATGACAGTGCTCTAAATACAAGATTTACGTGATTTTTATGGCGTAACACACCCTCTCCCCCTTTCATTCCCAGCACAACTCACTCACACCTTCACGCATAGAAACTCATTGATAATGTGCGTAATATCGCATGAATTGGTCTATATGCGGTATATATTTGATATATGGCACGTATACATACGTACAAGTCTGTATTATAGCATGACAGTGCTCTACGTACAATATATGTGATATGTATGGCGTAAACCACACTCTCAGCTCATAAATTGCCGCCAAACCTCCAACATCTTCATTCCCGCCTAAAAATTATCTTATAATTCCCTTATATATTGCAATTTTTGGTCACTATGAGGCATATTCATTGTTATATGGGTGCCCTACACACGTATACATACTCTACATAGCCTAAAAGGGCTCAAAAAAGGACATATACGTGATAATACGCGGTAACCCACCCCCTCCTCCCTCTCCTTCTATCCCCTGCGCGCGTAAATATTCGGCAGGGAAATCTCGCCGCTCGATGACAATCTAGCCACGCGGTGCCATTCGCTCCACATTTTTCAACTACGGACCGTTCCCCTACCCCCCCCCAGAAATTTTTTGGGGGGTCAAATATATATGGGCCGATGCACGCAAACATTCCCTACACGATGATGTACTTTTTATCGAAATTGGCAATAGGTCCCAAAATCATCATAGGTGCGCACAGTCTTACCCTGTAGAAAACCCCCTGTGCGCCGCGGAGAGGTTAATGAGACCTAGGAAGCTTTTTTGTTGTCTCATATTATGTGGTTTCATGCTTGCTAGTGTGTTCTTGTGTCAGGTTAGGAGGGGCTAGACCGGAGGGGAGGCTTTTTGCGATCCTTTAAGTAAAGTCTGATGGTGCGAGTCCTGTGGACCCGCACGACTTTACTAGGATACCCGTGGGAGTCTGGGGGCATTTTCTTGTCTGTGTCCCTGTGTGTCTAGTGTTGTGTTGTGTGAGGGCCCTTGCCTAGTCCACTCAGCACTGCGCTAGCACGTCTTGCTTTTGTTTTAGGGTCGCCAGGAGAGAGTCAGATACTTGCGATCTGAGTCTCTCAAGAGAGCACCCTTTCAATTAGAGTAATTTGGCGCACAGACTTGGGAATGTCCCTAGGCTAGAGCAGGTGGCTCAGCCCGGGTATCCGAAGCCTATATCCTTCCGGCTAGACCTCTGCCACCTGGCAGATTAACAGCTAGGGGCTTATTATTTCTGTATGCTTGTTATTGTGCCACAGTTTACCGTTTTTGTGAGCATTGTGAGTCAGGGTGTGGCTTAGAGACTCCGTCCGAGCAGGCTTGCCTGACTAAGAGTGAGAAGCACACCTGTATGTGGTTATGTTGCGAGTTGCTGCCTTTATTTAATTATACCTATGCCATTATACACTGTAGGTCCTATCACTAGTATTTATTCCTGCTTATGAGTTAAGAGTTCTCTAAATCCGTAACGTACTTTCTTTGCTAAGCATCAGATCCTACAGTAGCCGCATGCAGTTTAGAAACCCGCATCTTGTCTACCGGTACGATGTTTTGAGGACTGTTTGCCTTCACCTTCTTTCACGCAGGGGTGATTAGTTGTACTAATTAACGTAACGTTAAATTTACTTTCTTCTAGTTTGTTATTAAATTGTTTCTGCAATTTAATTCTGTTATCTATCTTTTCCTTGAAGCTTTAAGTCAACTTAATTGTGTGATCTTTTATATAGCCTGCTTGACTATCAGCAGGCTATAGTGCGTGCACCCTGTAACCGAGTCATAGGATACCTTGTTGTCCAGGCAGGACTCTTGACGGTTTAGGGTGGTTTGTTGCCTGGGTTTATAGATAAGGGTTGGATCTAGCGTTTTCCGTTGTTGCTTGTTGCCGCATACCTAGTCCAATAGAAAGAGCCCAGTGTTTCTATATCCCAGGACGTAACAGTGTCAGTTAAATCCACCTCAGTCATATCATCAGGCACAGTTGGAGCGTCATTCACACTCTCATCATCCCTTTCATCAACTCTTACATTCGGTACATTTCTATCTGAGGGAACTGCTACTTGAGACATTGATCGTGTGACAGCACACACAGGGAAAACTGTTGGCATCTCCTTTTCGAGCTCACCGGTTAGTGGCTCGTTAACAGAGGAAAGTGACAAAATGGGGTCAGGTCGGACCTTCTCACCTACTACATCATTCCCCAAAAGGAGTGTTACCCTGGGCACAGGGATATCTTGGGACCTACACAAAGCTATGGTGGCCTCACCCTGTAGTAACTCTCATTCAATTTCGCCTTTTACCAAGTATGCATAAAATTGGCCTCCAGCACCTCTCATTATAACTGGTTCGCCAGGTGGGCACTCAGTGTAAGGATTCACCATGAGGGTGCTAGTAGAACCTGTGTCTCTCAGAATTTTTACCTCATGCATACAACCATTTAATCTCACGTTGGCAGATGAAATAAAGGGACGGTAACTGTCCCGCACTGATGGCGAAATTATTATTGGCTTAACCCTAGTGGGTTGCACCACACATGCTACTACACCCCTGTCTAGATGATTTACGTTAGCTGCTAGGTACTGCTTCTGTCGGGAGTCCTGTATTAAAGGAACTTTTGGTGCTAGGTACTCCTTCTGTCGGGAGTCCTGCATTAAAGGCACATATGGAGTTTGAGATACGGCGGCAACTGTCTGCCCCGATCTCTCGGTTTTCTCCTTGGCCCAGCACTGATAAGCTTGGTGGCCTCTCTTGCCACAAAAAGTACATACTTTAGGGGATACGGGAACGTTCCCTCTTTGAGCATTACTATTACTTTGGGCCCCACCTCTGTTACCATTGCCCTGAGTCGCATTTTTAGTTGGGGGAACAATTTTATTTTGGCTAGCTGGGGAAGACGTTACAGGCTTGTGACTGGGTCTGTCAGATTTGTGATTGGGATATTTAAAATTAGAACTAGAATTATCGTAGGGCTTCTTTCCACGAAATTTGTTGTTGAGCACGTATGTGTCAGCCATGTCAGCGGCGTCGGCAAGACAATCTACCTTTTTCCCCCTTAAGATGCTACAGAAGAATCAATTTTCCATAGGAAATTTTCTAACAGGACCAACTCCTTCAGATCGTTGTAGCTTGTGACTTTCTTACTCTTGACCCAATGATTGAAAGTTTTAGTCATGGATCTGGCAAATACCTTATGGGTTTCTTCTACTTTCTTCTGGTTTTTATGGAAAGATTGCCTGTAAGCCTCAGGCTGCAATTGATAGGTTTCTAGGATAGCTTCTTTGAGATTGTCATAATCCTGCCGAACCTCTGCTACTTCTGACAAATACGTGGCTCGAGCCTGCCCTGTCAAAACGGTTTGTAACATAAAAGGCCATTGATCTCTTGTCCACCTCATACCTCCAGCAACTTCCTCAAACAAAACAAAGAAATCCTGCACATTATCCTCAGTGAAAGGTGGAATTACACTGGTCATAGTCAATCCCAGAGGGGGAGCAATTAAGGGAGCATTTGTATCGACATTTAGTAGAGCTATACGATATTGATATTCACATTGTTCGGTCGTTGCTCTGGCTTTTATTCTGGCTTCTTCGGATCAACTGCAGACATGCTTTGCCTTCTTACGCATCAAATCAACCAAGCTACAGACCAACATGGTGAAACACATACAATAGCACTGGATATATCAAAGGCATTTGATAGAGTCTGGCATCAATCCTTATTGTCGAAGATGTCACACTACGGTCTTGCATCATTAGTTCCACTAATTTCTTCTTATCTTCATAACAGAAAAATATGTGTAATGGTAGATGGCCTTTATTCTCAATTTCACTCAATAAATGCTGGTGTTCCCCAGGGATCAGTATTGGCCCCAATTCTGTTCCTCATTCATATCAATGATCTCATATCTACCACTCATAATCCAATACATTCCTACGCAGATGACTCAATACTCCACAGTTCCTTCACATTTACCAATTCTTTCACCCAACCCGATCTTATAAATTCAAAAATAAACACTGCAATTTCTCTGAACCAGGACCTTTCTAGAATTAATGGATGGGGACAAAAGAATCTAGTTTCCTTTAATGCACAGAAAACCAAGTACATTCAATTTTCTAACCGACAGAATCTCACTGACTCCCATATATTTTTGAATGATGTAAATATTCCCACTTCCCCTAGTATTGGCATTCTCGGTGTAACATTAACTACTAACTTGAGCTGGACACATTAAGTTAGAAGCATTGCTAAGAATGCCTCTAAAAAACTGGGACTCCTGTACAGAGTTCGAGAATTCTTCACTGACGAGCAGTTGGCCGTGATATATAAGAGTCATGTGCGTTCTCAGATGGATTACTGTTCACCTCTGTGGGGTGGAAGTGGAGTGGTTGCATTGAGGCAGTTGGACAAAATTCAAAATAAATCTATTAGATTAATCAATAACCCTGCAATCACACAGGACCTTCCTACATTATCCATACGAAGAAACGTTGCATCCCTTGCATTATTCTACAGATATTTTCACAGCAATTGTTCCGAGGAACTTGCTTCAATTGTGCCGCCTCTCCACATCTTTCCCCGTAGAACTAGGGCAGCTGAGAGCCCCATGAATTTACACTTTCTCCTCCACAATGCAGAACTTCTGCTTATCAGAATTAATTTATCCCCAGAGCTACTACTCTTTGGAATTCACTTCCCTCGAATTGCTTTCCACAAACTTACAATCTACAAATGTTTAAATCCAGTTGTTACAAAAATTTTATGAATGGAGGATGCCTTTAGGCACATGGACCTTTTTGTTTTATCTGTGTTTTTCCTTCCTCCGTTCATTGTCTCTTTAAAAAAAAAAAAAAAAAAAATTGCACTAGTTTTTATTCTGGCTTCTTCGGTATTTGCTCTGGTTTTTATTCTGGCTAGTTCTAGTTCGATTAATTGATCAACGGTAAAACCAGGTGGCAATTGTTCATCAAGTTGGCTAGGTTTACTCGGGATCCCACCAACTGCTCCGTCACCCTCCTCGCCTTCTACAGGGAACAGGTGGGTTTTTATGGTCTGAGCCACCTCTACTTTGGACATGTTTGAGACAGTTAACTGGAGATGTGAGGCAAGCACTTTCAGTTCGGATTTTGACAGACGGTCAATATCAGGTGCTGTGGATTCTGATTCTATGAAAACTCTAGCATCTTCGTCATTAATTAGATCAGGCATGATTAATATTTGATTTTTAACCCGTCGAGCCCCGGCTAGTTTTGTATTTTTTGTTCACCAGAACCCGGTCCATTTTCAACAAATGGTTTTATTCCAGAAACAATAGCGAAAGGGTTAGCATTGAAGGAAAAACCACGAAAAACTGCTAAAAAAGCTTAAAGAATGGTCCTACAGAGCCCCCGAAAACGTATTTTACAAGAGTAAAAAATTGAAGGCAATTTCCCCCAAAAAACAGGTTATTGCGCGCTCATGCGCACGCACGTGGACTTTGAGAGTTTTCAACCTTCGGCACGGTTGCGTGGGATACGTACACAGTTCCCATACAAATCTGAGCCCTCTCGAGTGGCTACACCTGAGGTTACGGGCGGAGCAATTAGGGTGACTCGTCAGACGCGTCGCTGGGGCTGTGCGTTACATACATCGCCGACGCGCCAGATGCGTCGCTGGTGCTGGACGGGTTAAGTAGTGAAACGGTAATGAAACTGAGTGAAACTGTATGAAACAGATCCTGGCGAGGTCGCCACTCTTCTGTTATGTATCTTGATCCTCAAGTGGTTAACTTGATGAATCTAGATAGCACAGAGATATATATTAAGGTATCAGTCAGCTGAAGGCAAAACAAAAGTAAAATCTAATACAATTATTTCCTGTTGTTGCTTCCTCTCCTTTTGGATCTTAGGACTTGGTATCCTTTATTGACTGATACTCTTTAATTATGAAAACATACTGAAACTAATTAAAGTCATGTAGTATTTATAAAGAATTATTATTTAACCGAAGCTTAGTAGGCTATGGTTATGAACCGAAGAAGTTTTATCTAAAGAAGGACTATTAATTCTATAAAAAGTCTTGAAAGATAAATATTAAAGTAAGAATATTTCTGTCTCTTACCCTTTTTGAAATGAATAGATAGTTTTCTTATATGTCTTTTATTTATATTTAATGTAGTTATTATTCTTGGTTCTTGTCTTACGTTAATAGTATATTATTATTATTATCATCAGGATTAATATCAAAGTCACATAAAAAGTTAGATATATATATATTTAATAATTAGTTAAATGTATTTCTTAACCACGTAACATTGAGGTTTGATTATGAGTACATTAAGTTACAGGATCGCTTCATAGATTTGATTCAGGTCTCACTCAAATAATATGAAAAGCAAAAATAATATTTTGAAGCTAAAAGAATTTTCTTCAGCTTAGGAAATCACTAGAAGTAACATTAATACAGCCATGTAAGTCTAAGGCGATATTACTAATAAGAGACAATAGCATCACCGTACTAAGCACCGTTAAGCAATGTAAGCTTAATTAAAAGAAAATGAAAGAACTCGTAAGTCTTAATATAGAACAATAGTATTACTTTTATCATATCCCAATTACTTGAAGAGTTGCTTTAGTCCACAAGTCAGTCAACTAAAATAGTTAAGTACATAATAGTAGCGTTAACGTTAATTCCCAATCACATATCTCACTAACCAACATAACGTAAGTGTTTACACCGAACACACTTAACACACACTTATATAATCTGACTGACAGTCACAATCCCATTATAATACTTCACCCTGTCTTCCTCCAGCTGCAAGTTCACCTTCCCAACTCCAAATGAGACTGATTTGAATGCCCACTACTCGAGTCTTATATACTAAACAATGATGGTTGCGTAGCAGGTGCGTGGTCCAATGGAGTCTCCTGGCGTCGATCATCGTCATAGCGTCGGGTCATCGAAGTAGTTTGCAGGGTCCCCTATGACGCACGCAGGTGTGAAGGCTTGTTTGCTGGTATGCGGACGAGCTGGTTTCCCACTCGCTGGTTCGCTCGCTAGTCTGCTTCGCCGCCTGGGTAATTTGGCACTCCTTCAACTCTGAATTCTAACTCTTAGATAAACATACAGGGCTCCGTATGTCAGAATATATACTGTATATATATATAATAGGAGGAGGATGTAGGCAGGATGGTACTGTCGGTGAATGCTACAGGTGGCTGATAAGGACAGCTGGAACTCCTATATCACTATCTGGTCTCCGTAGATGATCCTTTCTGTGCCTCATCAATATTTATAGCAACTCATGTCTGCCCTCCAAACACCTTTTTAATTAACTTGACCCATGTCAAATCACAGGTCACCATTCTTCTGGCAGCCACTAACGCCGCCAAACCATCATCACAAATCTCATCTCTCCGTCTTCCCCCAACCACCTTAACAATATCCATTACTTACGTCTTCGTAGTGGGCAAAGTAACAAATATTTAGAAGGTCTCACCACCTCAAGAAAAGACTAAAGCAAGAAAAAGAACCTTTGACGCTCATCCTAGTAAATAATTTGAAGCGAGGACCAGACAAAAGATCAATACGATGGGCTAAGTTCCGGAAGCACATTATTTCCACTGTGACGGTACCACTGTCACCTCTTCCTCTGAGAGAGCTGAACTCTTCGCTCAAACTTTCGCTAAAAAGTCCACCTTGGATGATTCCGGTGGTATTACTCCCTCTCCATCCCCTCTCACTTCTTTTAACTCACACGAAGCTAAGAATTTCTTCTTCAATCGAGTTGTCAACTTATGGAATGGGCTTCCCCCGAGGTGTTATAGACTGCAGCACTGTTGATTCATTTAAGCTTCGCCTGGACAAATATCTTGCATCAAACCCGCGACTGACTGCATTTGTAAATGAATAACTTTATTTTATCCTCCCCTCAGTTACCAACCCATCTATCCCCTATTAACTTCCTAATCCTGCAACGGACATTAGTTCCAGGGCAGTAGTTCCCTTTCCAATGTTCCCTTACCCACTCTAAACCACTGTTTGGACACTTGATCCTCAGTGTTTTGGAGGACAAGCAGCCTAGATGGGTCACTAGACATGTTGTTGCTTGATTTCCTTTGTACTTACTTTTGCCTAAGATCATAATCTCCTCTAGGGATGTAGCCTACTTTCTGCCCTCGCTGGGCTTAATGCCAAGAAGGCGTACGGACTGGATGATGTTCCTCCTGTTGTACTAAAAAACTGGGACTCCCTGCCTAGGCAAACTCGTACATCTTTGTCTTTCCTCTAACGTCTTTTCTTCTTGCTGGAAGTTTGCTCTTTTTCAACCTGTCCTAAAGAAGGGTGACCACTCCCAACACTACAACTATCGTCCAATTGCTCTCATTTCTTGCATCTCTAAAGTTTTTGAAATTATTCTTAACTCAAAATTTCTTTAGGATAAATTTTCCCATAATCTACTTTCAGATCGCCAGTACTGTTTCCTTAAAGGCCGCTCTACTGGTGATCTTCTTGCTTATCTTACTAACTCTTGATCATTATCTTTTCGAAACTTCGGTGAGACTTTTTCTATGGCGCTAAAAATATCGAAAGCTTTCGATAGAGTCTGGCACAAGTCTCTAATTTCCAAACAACCCTCCTTCGGTTTCTATCTCTCTATCTGTGCCTTTGTCTCTAATTTCCTTCTAGACCGTTCCATAGCTGCAGTTGTGGACGGCCATTGCTCACTTTCTCAACCAATGATCTCCTCAACTGTACCTCTAGACCTATCCTCTCATATGCTGACGATTCTATCTTACACTAATCAACTAGTTTTTCACATCAACCCAAGATCTAATCACTCCAAAACAAAAGTAACAACTCCAAAATAAACGTGACGAGGCGATAGAACGCCTGTCTTCTGATATATCAATTATTCTGATTGGGCAGAGAAAATCTTGTTGTTTTCAACGACTCCAAGACCCAATTCCTCCCTATATCTCTTCATAACAATCTTCCACGAGACTATAAGTTATTCTTCAACAATACACAACTCAACCTTTCAACTTCTCTCAAATATTCTGGGTGTATACAAAACAAAATATCATATTACCACTCTTGCTGAAAGAGCTTTCCAAAATTTGGGTGTGCTCAACCATCTCTGTGGGTTCCTCACCCCCGCACAGCTGTTTGCACTGTATCGGGACACAGTGTGCCTGTGTATTAGTGTAAGCTAATGTAGTGTACCATATAACTAGTTTGAATTTCCAATGGTTATGAGTGCTATGCATCATGTCTGACTAAGGCTTATTTAGAAATATTCATGGAAATATTCAGGATTAGGAACTTAGCTTACATTTGATTTATCATACAAGGAGCTACAGGTGTAATGTATAATATATTATGTCATAGCTATAAAACACCTTAGATAATTATGATTAAAGATGTATTGATATATACATATGTCACAGGTCCGTGACTGAGAATATATACTTATAGGTAGATAGGTAGAGCGGGAACATTGGGAGGCGAGAGAACAGCTGTAGAGAAAGAAGGAGAGAGTGAGGGGTGAGGAGTGCGCGGGCATAGACCTGTGTACCACTAGACGCCAGACGCTGACCGTCACGGCGTACATGTGTGCGCGTGTGCGTTTTTGATTGTAGGCGTGGATAGGCCTGCCGTTACGCGTACGTGTGTGTGTGCGTTAGCGCTTGTAGGCGTGGTCAAGGGTGTGTCCAGGCTTTTCATTGGCACAAAATTCAAAATGTGTTGGGGGAGGGAGACCGAGGTTATAAAAAAGGCAGGGAAGCCCAGGACAGGTCTTATCTCTTCTCCTGCCCGACCCCAACGAGGCAGTCATTTTTGTTGTGCCCACGATGAATGGGTCGGCAGGGCTGCGAGGGCACCTCGCGTCCTAATTCTACATTAATCAGGTGAGTCCAATTTAGTTAGACAAGTGTCAACGTTGATTGAGATATCCAGAGTGATGTGTAGTGGTGTGGTTGTGTGTGTCGGCCAGTCACCAGGACTGTGCCAGACCGTACACATGGCCAAGGTTGTGACGCCGACCGAATTAGCCTATTGCTATGGCCGAGAATGGCAGGTGTAAGCATGACCCCACAGAGGGCTTGCTAAAGGCTAGGAATGCCCAGGGCGACATAGTTCCCCTGCGGCGATATCTCACTGTTTAGCTATGCATGTGGCCAGGGGTAAGTGCGGGGTGTGTGTGGGTGTGGTGAGTGACGCTGTAGCTCTTAACACCACAGAGGGTGAGGTTACCGTTAGAGGATGGTCGGCTTGACTCCCTAGGACTTTTCGTACTGCCCGTTTTGAGACCCTTTAAGATAGGCAACTCTCATTAGTCTAGCGAGTCACGTGTGTGTGGTGTGTGTAGGTGAGTGACGCCGTAGCATCTTGACCCCACCGAGGGTGAGGCTACCGTTAGAGGATTGTCTGCTTGACTCCCTAGGGCTTGTCGTACTGCCCGTTTTGAGACCCTTTAATTAGGCAACTCTCATTAGTCTAGCGAGTCACCTGACTAAGGTGAGGAGGTGAGAGTGGAGAGAGAGAGAGAGTGATGAGTGTGATTGACTGGTGCGATAACATCTCGTGCTTATTCGATCATGTTGTCATTTGCCGGGCTGGCGAACGTTATCGGTGCCACAGTAGACTAAAGGGTTGGTTGATGTGATATTTCGTATGACTAGCAGTAATCAGTGTAATGATTTGGGGTAATCTTAGGGGTAGTTATAATACTGGGTAATTATATTAAGGTAAGTGGGTTAGATTGAGTGGCAGAGTGTGTGAATGAAATTGTCTCTTTTCTTAATGCAATTTCAGTGTCGCTATTCAATAAAACCAATATTAGTAGGAATGTTTGTTTCTTTAATTCTTGCTAACTTTAAGAATACAATTATTAGTCATCAGACAGGACTTATTACAATCAATACCTATCATTACAATTAATCCGTGTACTTTATTATCCCGCAAACTGGGAACTGCAATTTTCTTTTCAAATCATAATACTGCATCGCGTCAGTATACTTATGAATGTATAGCATGTTCTGGGACTTTAGTTGCCATAATTTCACAAGGGATATTTTTCTATTTTGATCTAAAGTAACGACTTAATTCCACACTATCAACATATAGATTTATTTCCAAGATAATGGGCAAGTGTTACAGTAACCTATTAGTCAACCAGACGTGTCCTATTACAATTGGCACCGTGACATGATCTATTACAACATAATACCGCTCGGTTACCTCACAGGTGCACTCGTGTTATGTAATATTTGTATATACTATTATAAGGTGTTCGTAGATATAATATAAGTAATTTGCTACCACTACCCTCTTCTTATTAGAGGGAAATTGTTTAGTAAATGAATATAGTATATATCAGTCCATAAAGAATATAACAGAAAGGATACTGAATACAGTACTTTATTAACTTAATCTTCGTATATATAACAACTTTTTGGTAACTTTACAAAATCTGCTTCACAATCAAATCAATATAAGTGTTAGTGATAATTGTATGCTTCGGCCGGCTATGGGGTTGTTGCCTTATTCAATCAATGATCCCCCTTTATCTGCCCTCCACATACAATCAATGATCCCCCTTTATCTGCCCTCCACATACAATCAATGATCCCCCTTTATCTGCCCTCCACATACGATCAATGATCCCCCTTTATCTGCCCTCCACATACAATTATTCACGTCTTTTATAATCTCTGGTTACACCCGATAATAACGTGAATCAACTCAGGTTCCTTACAGAAATCCTATCCAATACCTGCTATGGTTAGATAAAAGGGATGTGGTTTAAATTAACCAAACACGCCCTAATAACATAATTAACCAAACACGCCCTAATAACATAATTAACCAAACACGCCCTAATAACATAATTAACCAAACACGCCCTAATAACATAATTAACCAAACACGCCCTAATAACATAATTAACCAAACACGCCCTAATAACATAATTAGCCAAACACGCCCTAATAACATAATTAGCCAAACACGCCCTAATAACATAATTAACCAAACACGCCCTAATAACATAATTAACCAAACACGCCCTAATAACATAATTAACCAAACACGCCCTAATAACATAATTAACCAAACACGCCCTAATAACATAATTAACCAAACACGCCCTAATAACATAATTAACCAAACACGCCCTAATAACATAATTAACCAAACACACCCTAATAACATAATTAACCAAACACGCCCTAATAACATAATTAACCAAACACGCCCTAATAACATAATTAACCAAACACGCCCTAATAACATAATTAACCAAACACGCCCTAATAACATAATTAACCAAACACGCCCTAATAACATAATTAACCAACACCCCTAATAACATAATTAACCAAACACGCCCTAATAACATAATTAACCAAACACGCCCTAAACATAATTAACCAACACGCCCCTAATAACATAATTAACCAAACACGCCCTAATACATAATTAACCAAACACGCCCTAATAACATAATTAACCAAACACGCCCTAATAACATAATTAACCAAACACGCCCTAATAACATAATTAACCAAACACGCCCTAATAACATAATTAACCAAACACGCCCTAATAACATAATTAACCAAACACGCCCTAATAACATAATTAACCAAACACGCCCTAATAACATAATTAACCAAACACGCCCTAATAACATAATCTCCATTCAGAGATCATGTAACCAGGAAGACATTTTATACTGACAATAGTAGTTCACATGCACACTGCCTGAAAGAGTCTGATAATACTGCATAAATACAGTTAGAAATACTCTCTGGTATATATATATATATATATATATATATATATACTGTATATACTGTATATGGTAATTCATGTAAATATGTAAATATGAATTATAATCGGTAAAGAAAATATTAGGACTATATAATTACACCATTAACTATTGAAGATCGACAAATCTTTATTTCACCTTTGAAAATTGCGTTACAATCCTTTTCATTTCACATATAAACACCTATTGTTGTCATACAAAATATTGAATTATGGCCACGGCAGTTTGGATGTAGTCGGACAAATTATTAAATTTTTTAGTCGGAATCAATCAAATATATGATTATTCGAGGTTTTGTCAGTTTTTCTATGAAAAAATTGTAAATTAGCCTTTCCTCTGTTCGTCAGATCTTAATCATCATAGTAGATGTAATTCTTGTGGGTGAAAATAAATGTGAAATGTGTATTTTCGGTCAGAGCGCCATGTTTAGGATCGCAGGTTGTCTATTATATTCATATAAATAAAACCCTAATGATAAAAACATAAAATATCACCGTTCGCAAGAACGTGAATATACCTTTTATTCCATGTAGGCTAACACAAATTTAGCCACTGAGAAAATAACGAAAATAAGTTGAGTTAAACGCCGAAGAACTATGAAACATTGCATTATCGGTAAATTTCCACTGTAATAACTCTACATTTTCTCATGCATTTTTTCTCTATCTATCTATATGCTCAGGCCCAATCCCCATTTTGGGGGTAGAGCAAGACAGAGCAAGAACAGGGAAAACACAAAAACAACATAAAACAACGAATAAACACAGATAAAAAACACAAATTCACACACATCTAGGTCACCCAGGAGAAGACCCAGAGACCAGGGTCACCAAGGTCGCTCCAGCACTCCCCCGGACCCCGACCACTCGGAGATGTTCCGATCTCGGTAGGCAGACATGCAGCGGAGCCAAAGCCACAAGTCCTCCCACCACACTTCCAGGCGCACCCTTCATATTAATCGTCTCACCGGGCCAGGCGCCTGATGGACTATTATCTAGTCCAACTTGCGCCCGACCCCTTACTCCAAATGACCACGTGTTCACTCAACTATTCACAAGCATTCTCCATTCACTCCTGTCCACCACCACTTCCCCTGCCTGATCTATAGTCATTCCTCTATCATCCAAAGCTTTTCTTACACAGTCTCTCCATCTCAATGGGGGTCTTCCTGCCCTTCTATCTCCCCTTGTACCTGACTCACATATTCTCTTTGTAAGCCTTTCATCTCCCATTCGTTCAACATGACCATACCAGCTCAGCACCCTTCTGTCCACTCTGGCTGACAAATGTTCCTGCTGCCCCACTCTCCTACGTATCTCTTCATTCCTCAATCCGTCTCTACGAGTAACTCCACACATACTCCTCAAGCAGCTCATCTCCATCACATCCAGCCCTCTTTTGTCCTTTTTCTTCAGAGCCCATGTCTCAGCCCCATATATCACTGTTGGCACAACAATTCCTTGATACAGTGCACTTTTTACTTTCACTCCGAGATTTCTCGTCTTCCACATACTTCCCATTGCTCCGAAAACCTTCCTTCCTTCACACACTCTCTGTTTTACCTCCATTTCCATACCTCCACTCCTGCTTATCGTTCCTCCTAGATATTTAAAACACTCTACTTGTTCCGATATTTCCCCATCCAGCCTCACATCTAGATTCACCCTATCCTCTCCCCTATTACACACCATTACCGGGCGGGTGCCCAACCCCGAAAGGAGTTGAAATAGGGGAGCTATCCCCCCGCCAAAGGCGGCTTTCTAGGGCCTTTCCTAGCTGATGCTGAGAGGATTGGGTTCTAGTCATGTGGTGATGGGCTGGTCTATCCGAGTGAGAACTGAGCGATCTCTGCCATACCCATAGTTTACTCTGACTGTTCCTTTTACTTATATATCTTCTAGATCTCAAGTGGCGGCGTCTTTTCCGTGGATTGACCTCCCTACTGCCAACCTAGAAGTTGGCAGATTGGGAGCCAAAGCGTCACATTTTTCCCTTACCCCTCAACTCTCCCTTCATAATTGATGAGGGGCACAGGGCCTTGGGTGGGGCTTTGGTTTCCCGAGCATTTCCGCACCTTGTTCAGCTCCCTGCCTTGGAGTGGCTTCGGTCACCCGGGCTTTGTTAGTGGTAAGCAGGGAGGATTTTGTGTGGGCGCTCATTTATGGCCTTGGCCTTGCTCGAGACCTTGGGGCTGTTCGGCCATACAGCCTGGGGAACAACAACAACAACAACAACACACCATTACTTTACTTTTATTGATGTTCACCTTCAGTTTCCTCCTTCCATAAACCACACCAAACTCTTTGACTACCCGCTGCAGTTTCTCATCAGAATCCGCCACCAATGCTGTGTCACCAGCGAACAGCAACTGATTCAACTCCCAATCTCTACCATTCTTTCCTAATAAACCCAATCCTCTTCCCATAGTTCTCCTTTTCACCTACCTCACCACACCATCCATAAACATATTAAACAGCCATGGTGACATTACACAACCCTGTCGCAAACCTACCTTTACCCCAAACCATTCACTCAACTCACCATTTCCTACTCTCACACATGCTCTGCTCCCTTCATAAAAACTCTTAACTGCTTGTAACAACTTTCCTCCTATTTCATAAATCCTTAACACCTTCCACATTGCTTCACGGTCCACACGATCATATGCTTTTTCCAAGTCCATAAAAGCCCAAAATATCTCCTTATGCTTCTCTAAATACTTCTCGCATAACTGTTTTACTGCAAACATCTGATGCATTTTTTAGCTATGATGAAGTATGGGCTTTTCTCTTCTTTATGATGTATAATATATTGCATGTAGAGCGATTACATAAGTGGATTATATAACGGCAGTATAATAGAGTGAGCTGTAGTAGAAAATATTAGCTTGATAACTAATCCAAACATGAAAAACTTAACCCGCAGAGTACCAACCAGTTATCGACCTTGTGTCATCCCCAGTGCCGGCCTACTAACCGTTTTTATATTGGCTATATCTATCACATTGGGTGTAAAAGGAAGAATAGTGGTAAAAAATACACTCACCTAGTCAATTTTTACCAGATAATAGGTCCCCAAAATTAAAAGTTGAAAATTGAAAGAAGTCGCGAAGATACCTACGACTTTATCTCCTTTTTTGGGGTGTCCAGCCAACTTGCAACTGCTCCCACCGTCTGGTTTTGATGCATACAGGCATTTCAAGTGGTTATGTTGAGTATGCGCACATATTTCTGTGATGAACGTATGCGCACAAAAGGAACCATGGTTATACAAAGTACGACAAAGATGAATTTAGTAAAAATATTTTAGTGATATTTTGAGTTTTTCACATCAACCCAACAAGTAATCACTCCAAAACAAATGTGATGAGGCGATAGAACACCTATCTTCTGATATATCAATTATTTCTGATTGGGGCAGAGAAAATCTAGTTACTTTCAACAACTCCAAGACCCAATTCCTCCCTATCACTCCATCATAATCTTCCACAAGACTATAAATTATTCTTCAACAATTTACAAATCAACCTTTCAACTTCTCTCAATATTCTGGGTGTATCTTTTTCATCTGACCATTCTTGGAAAGATCATATTACCACTTTTGCTGAAAGAGCTTTCAAAAATTTGGGTGTGGTCAACCATCTTTGTGGGTTCTTTACCCCCACACATCTTTTTGCACTGTATCGGGGAACAGTGTGCCCCTGTATTGAGTATTTATCACATGTGTGGGGAGGCTCCACCCATACCGCACATCTCAAATGAGTAGACACAGCTTGAGAGTATTTGGAGTATATTATAATATTGAGTATGAACTGCATTTTAGACGCACACTTGTTGGAATGTTACCTCACTCAGGAGACAATCTACGGGTCCGCAAGATACGCCACACATACACAAGCTTTTATGTCACGTTAGTTTCAATTATTTATCATTGAAATGCAGTGGGCTTGTATTTTATCCTTTACACACACACTAATGACTCTCACAAAATCTTATAACATAAAATCACTATACCTGATTTTTTTTCCAGCTGAGGATCGAGAATTGTAGATGTGGCAACTGTGCAGTGATGGTGCGTGATTGATTGGAGAGACTGTGTTTCATTTCGTAGGTTGCTTGTTATAAAAATTTAAATAACTGTTTCATTACAATTATTTGAATCATCATATCTACAAAGTATAATAGTGTCTTTTATTCTAAATCTCGAAAATGCTGCTTATCATTGATATTTTGCAATACAAGCAGGCATTAACCGAAAAAGCATCTGTACCCAAGTCAACTGATGCCCAAACAAACACTTACCTTTCAGTCAACTTATTCAATTATAAAATTAAATGACATTTGACTGTTTAACACTCAAGCCGCGGCTCTCGACTTAAGTCGGGTGAGCGAACCATGGCCTAACCCGTGGGTCCCGACTTAAGTCACAAGCGATTTTGAGCACATTATTGGCTCTGAGAGAGAGTCCAGGCGGTGGGAGGACCGCAGGCGGGCTCTGACCGCAGGCGGGCTCTGACCGCAGGCGGGCTCTGACCGCAGGCGGGCTCTGACCGCAGGCGGGCTCTGACCGCTTGGCCCGAGCCTAGCGAGGTTACTGGCGTGTATAACACATACCTACACATCCCTCGCCTCGCTAGACTGGGTAAAATCTCGGGAAATTATCGTATTTTAGGGTTTTTGTACTCGTGTTGCAACATCGTTGCAAGCGAACCCGTTGTCGTATAGGGATGATTCAGGTGTCAATGGAAAGCTGTATTATCGCCCTTTCACGGATACATAATTGTATTACGCTCTGGCTCTTGTTTATGCATGAAAAAGAGCATGAAATGATGCTCATTTAGGGTAAATCTGCCCGCCTGGCAGGTAGTAAAAGTTACAAATGTCCCCGTCCGTAAAGGGAATATAGGCATCTACTTCATTTAAAGTAGCCTACATGTTCAGGGAATTCTGAAAATGTGATAGTGGGGGAGGAGCTCCTTAGGCGGGAAGTTTAAGAGTCGTATTCTTAAACAATTCTTTCCCTTCGAAAATGAAAGGAAGGAATTTTCTTTTGATTTGGTATTCTTAAAAAATCCTTCCCTTTCCTTTCCCTTGGGAAGGGAAAATCTTTCCCTTAAACAGGGGAAAATATTGGAATTTGAAGGACTCTCACTAGGCAGGTCTTCAGTTTTCCTTTCGTCATTTTGTTCATAACATTCTTATATAATTGGAGTCAGTGTGACTAAATATTGGATTTTACCACCATGTAATTTTATTACCATGATACAATGCACGATATTTAAAATGATATTGAAAATAAAGTAATGTTATTAAAAGTTTTAGAAGACCACTGATCTCGACGTGAATTCGCGTGCAGACGATTCGGGCAATTTCGGGCTGCCAGCTGATAGCCTATTCCTCATCTTATACATATTTTGATTATTATTGATTTTCATTGGTTTACTGATGTAGCCCTTTCAAAGCATCAATTTTGTGCACGGTGTGACTATATTTTGGCACGTGTTAACCCGCTGAGACCCAGCGTCGCACGTGTTGCGTCGGCAGTCTTTGATCACCAACTCCCAGCGACGCATCACGTGCGTCCGACATATAAAAAACACTTACGTGGCTCGTAAGGTAGGAAATGGCGGGAGAATAGGAGGGGGAGGTACCGTAGTGTGTGTGGGAGCCGGGCCAGTAGGTGTGAGCGGGCCGAGACAGCCGCGCGGCTGGTGGTGGTGGGCTTAGTGGGGATAGTTTACACCCCTAGTTCACCGCCACTTTGAACCTTCATTACTCCGGTCGTATGGGAGCTAGAGGCTTTGAGATTTATGTGAGATACTCCTTAGGATGTATGCCGTACAATGCCATACTCAGTTTTTACCCTAGTGCTCCCGGGCGGGTGGTCATGCAGGGGAGACGAACTATTGAAACCCCCCCCCCCGCCCCCCAAATGACCGAAATGATTTTTTTTTTATTTTTGTCTTCATTTCTCACCATTCTCTTCCATTTTGGCTCAACACATTTTTTTGAGGCTCCTCCCCCCCCCCCCAACCCCAAAATGTCAGAGGTGATTTTTTTTTTTTTTTTTTTCATTTCTCATCCTTGTCTTCCATTTTAGAAAACAAAAAAAATAAGTGAAAATGGCTTGGGACTGGGGTGAACAAAATATTATAACTAGCCGGGGCTCAACGGGTTAATGCAATAAGTGTCAACATTACCAGGTTTTGAGGCTTGACAGAGATACGCTATCAACAATTCCCAGTAATACCATACTTTACATAACTAAAAATAGCTAGGCATATACTGTAATACTAATATAAATTTGTGGGCTAACAGTAATAGTGGTCAATCATCTTATATACTAATTTAGCCTACCTTACCAGTACCACATATTGGGTTAGGCTAGGCGGCTAGGCCTAGGCTTAGCCTACAGCCTACAGTAGGCTACATCATCATGTAAGCTAGCCTAGCCCAGGCTAATCTATTTTTCTTATGAATTTCATGACCCATACAGGATTGTAGGCCTATTTTTTTTTTTCTTAGGCTACATCCCCACTGAATAAACTAACCTAGGCTAGTCTCTGTCCCTTTAGGCTAGCCCATCATAATGTTCAAGCCAACATTTGTTAGATTTTGTCAGAATTGGCTCACCTCAGATAGGCTATCTGGATTTTAAAATGTTGTGAATTTATTAGGCCTATGGGAAGGATGTAGTATTTGGACATACTACATGGCGCCTGCCTTGGTTTACACTACGCGGAACGGCGGCAGCAGTGAACACTCGCGATCATGTTCCAGTCTATTTTGACTGCCGCAGGATTCAATAATAGGTTGACGGGGTCCTCACCATTACATGTTGTTATCATCATATATTATATTGCCAGCAGGGGGAAAATAACCGTTAAAATAGACGGGAACGTAATCACGAGCGCACTACCTATGTAAATATGACGACTGTACACCCGGATACATCCTTCACGATTCACGACTTTTGACTGCTTTTTTTAAGTAATTTGCCCCCTGCTGGCAAAATGCCTATATATGATGATGACAATAAGTCATGGGGGAGTGAGGGGGGCCCTCAACCTAATGTTGTATCCCACGGCAGTCAATATAGACGGAAACGTGATCGCGAGCGTGCGAGTAGTGTAAACAAGGCAGGCGATAAGCTCGAAATTCCTCGAATACTACATCCTTACCTTTATTATTTTTGTTATAGAAAGTCCGAGTTACCTTTTCACTATAATATTTTCCCTGATTTTCATAGCCTTGTACACTATCAGGGAGCGTGTTTTTAGATTATTCGGTAGCTACCGGGTATCTTAACTACAGTTCAAGGAGACTACAGCACCAGTTTGCACGCTCTCTGCATTTATTTTTTATTTGACAAGTGTTTGGTGTTCAAACCCCCCCCCCCATTGGCATAATTGTCATCATCATATTCATATATAATGCCAGCAGGAGGCAAATAACCACTCGCCGAGGGATGATTTCAGAAAAAAGTGGCAAAATCTGACGCACAGAGCGTGCTAATATTGCCGCAGTGTCTGCTTGAATATTGAAATCATACTAGCCTAATCAAAACAAAATCCCTTGAAAAACATATTTGTAAACATTAGCCTATTCAATAATATTGGTTGTGAGTACAATTATAGGCTACCCTAATTTTTCATTACAGTATATCCTAGCCTAATCCCTCTACTTTCTTTAAATATCCAAACAATATAACTTAACCTGAGAACCTAAGATAGGCCTAGGCTACGCTAATATACAGCGTTTGATTATGCCGAGTGCATAGGCTAACTTACTAACATTGGTAGTAGCTAAAAGTCTGGTAGGCTAAAAGAAAATTTATAAGATTAGAGCCCAAAATTGCTAATGAAAAAATGTGGCTTCTTATTTTGGGCTGTATACAGTATGGTATGAGATTTTGTTGAAAGCTTGGGATTGTTCTTGATCCCTGGCAAGCCTCAAAACCTGAATTTTCAAACTTAGTACATTAACATGTGTCAAAATGTAGTCACACTGTGTACAATATTAATGCATTGAAAGGACTGAATCAGCAAAGCAATAATAGTCAAATATAGCCTACTCAATGTTTGTAAGGAAAACCCCACTAGTCACCAGAGTCCCCCGCACACTGTTTCAAATAAAATTTGTGGATTTTCTGTCTGAATTTACTTTACATCCTTAGTATTCAAGGTTAGGAATAATTATGGTATTATTACATACAGTACATACAGTGTTGGAACATCAGTGCTTCCAGCAGCTGTGGTGGGTGGATCGGTATCAGTCATTATTATGATCAGTATGGCAGTGGTGGACAAGTCCCTGTCAGTTTTTAGTGTGTACGGGTCAGCGAAAGAACGTGACACCGGATCTAATTGCACATTATATTGGGCTGCACAAGGAAGGCCAGTTAGTGAAACAAATAGTGCAAGCCACTGGTGTATGTGAGTAATCGGTAAGAAATTGGGCGAGGCCTTACAAAGATATTTGCCTAACTACATGATAACCTAGCCTTTGCCAAACTATATGATAGCCTAGCCTTTGAGGGGTGAGTAAAGAACATAAGAATATCACCCAATCTTCAAAACTATACTAATGGATAGCTAATATGATGAATAACCTACTCATTGATGCCTAAATCATAACTATTGGTGATTCATCTTTTATTCAGATTACCCGAGAACAAAAATCAATTTAAAAATTGGAAGAATCTTATTTAAAGGTTCAGTATTATCCAAGCAACCTTCCGCGTCGATTTGCACGCTCTGGGCCATGACCGTTAAGTTCACTTCTATTATCTCCACTTCTTAGGTTGAGGGGGGCCTCACCTTCCCAGGAATTATTGTCATCAATATACAGTATATATTGTTGCAGAAGGGCAAATAACAAATAATGGTAAGGGTTGTGTTATCGGGCGTACTGTCCACTTTGTTTACAGTCGCACGCTCGCAGTTACATTCGCGTCTAATTTCATTGCTGTTATTTGCCCCTGCTGGTAATATGTATGATAATGACAACAAGTCATGGGGATGATGAGGGGTGAGCCCCCCTCAAACCATTATTGTATCCCACAGCAAAACAATTTACCCAACACCTGGCAGTGGGATACAATAATGGTTTGAGGGGTGCTATGTCCCCTCACCGGGGAGTCCCCCCCCCCCCCCCATGACATTGTCATCATCATATACAGTATATTACCAGGGGCAAATAACAGCAGTCAAATTAGACGTGAATGTAACTGCGAGTGTGCTAATATGGAAACAAAGCAGGCAGTATGCCCGCTAACACAACCCTTACCAAAATAGGGAAGGATGTCATGTTGTGCGCTCGCACTTACGTTCCCATCCATTTCGACGCTATATTTTCTGCTATTTGCCCCCTGTCATTACTGCATGAATACTAGGTTAGGTTAGGTTAGGTTGTTTGGTTAGGGTAATGTATTTTTATATCCAAAGGCATCCGCATAGTGTAAACGAGGTGGGCGGTACTGCCGGTACACCCGGTAACTACATTCTTGCCCCAAAATAATGTATACAAATAAAAAACGGTCAAATTAGATAATTAATAAATAAATATCGGTAGCCTAAATATAAACATTGAAAAAAACTAGTTTCAATAGCACAGTAAATCTACTATGGGCCATGAATTGCAATTTTTACCAAATTGGGCCAGATCAAATATAGCCTAGCTTTTAGTTTTTGTTCGCTGAATAGAAAACAAATCTAGCCTAGGCCTAAATAATATATAAGCTAGGCCTACAGAAGTTCAAGTTAGTATTTGAACTCAGCACACCAGAATATGTCAGGCTATAATGTGTATTGAACTTTGAAGGTAAATACTTCTCAATAGTGGGTTATTGTACGATTCCTATAGCCTAGTTGTTAAGTTTTGGTCAGAAATGGAAGACTTGACCTTGTAATTGAAAAGTTCTCATGCTTGATATACGGTACACTAATTCGCACTACATTCGGCTAATCTAATTTATCTCCATCCCTGTTTCTTATCATATCAGTTTACATGTAATTAGGCTATATTCTTGGATAATAACCTATAGGCTAGGTCTAAATACTACAACAGAATATGGCTTGTTGGTGTACATGCGCGATTTAGAGCTAGGAACCTGTATTTATTAATATCATGTTGAAAATTCATTCTTGTGTTTGTGCAAGTCAACGTAATATGTTTTGAAGACAATATTTGTTGTCTAAATCATGTTTTGGGCAACAATAATGCAAGTCAACCCTTGGAAACGTTTGTTTGACAAGGTTTGTTTACTACTTCAGCGAGTTCAGGCATACCAACTGGTACGCGCCTAGCTTCGCCTGTGGAACAGAGCTACCAACACTTCCGAAAAAATTTCCTTCCAAGGAATTCTTTAAGAATACCGAAGGGAAAGAAAATTCCTTGGAAGGGAAAGGAAAGTTAAGGGAAGGTATGGGTTTTTAAGAATACACTCTAAATGTGTTGACCAGCCTCTCTAGCCCCTCCCCTCTAGGCTAATTTGAAATAAACTTCTGCTACTTTAAATGTAATCCTTGCTTTATATTACATTACTTAAGTGTTATAATACCTTCTATATGTGCTAAAAACAGTCAAATGTCTTCTAATGTTCAAATATAATGAGCTAGAACAATTTGACTGAAAGGTAAGTGTTGGTTTGGGCATCAGTTGACTTGGGTACAGATGCTTTTTCGGTTAATGCCTGCTTGTATTGCAATATATCAATGCTAAGCGACATTTTCGAGATTTAGAATGAAAGACACCATTATACTTTGTAGATATGATGATTCAAATAATTGTAATAAAACAGTTATTTTAATTTTCATCACCAGCAACCTACGAAATGAAACACAGTCACTGAAACCAATCACACACCATCATTGCGTAGTTGCCACATATACGATTCTCGATCCTCAGCTGGAAAAAATTCAGGTATAGTAACTATTCTTAGAAACGCACATGTGCTTTCATTAATTTCATTGGAGGTGTTTGGTGTTGTGGTAAAGTTAATAAAAAATAGATTATCAATAGGTTCAGGGATATTTCGTAGCGAGGCCGGTCTATAATTATGATCTGTGCCCCATGAATATTCTTTCCTCTCACTTAAACATTAGGCTACCATGGTGCGGTGGGAGTATGAACATGATTAGATTAATATCCAGTATTCGAGAATGGATAATAAGTCCATTGTGCATAAACCTTTAAACGTCTTGGTGGTGTAATGGTTAACCCTCATCTAGCGGGGGGTTTTGGGCTATTTTGGGCATGTTTAGGCCCTCCTGAATGATCAATCAAGTATCTGCATGAAAAGAAATGTATTCAACAAAAAACTAGGCGCTACAAGCTTCAACATGAGACCAGAACGAGCTACGTAGCACTCGTCGTTTTCATGCAGTGCTACCAATAACATGGGAGTTTAGCGTATAGCGGCATATTTTTTCCAGCTACGCTCACTACTGGCTACACTGCCGGCCTCTCGAGAACAGAGGGAGCGTGAGTCAGTGGGCGGCGGTAAGCCCTGGGTGTCGGCTGTGTGGCCTGCTGCGCTCCCGGCCATTTGCACTCGATTTTAACCCTAAGCCTTAATAATGCTCCTAACTTGCTGCTTTTCAGATACGGACTTAAGTCGGGCCCCGCTCTTTAAGTGTTAAGGTGTCAAAAATCTGTGTGTGATAACCCGGGTTCGAATCCTGGTGGATCGCACATGTGCTTTCATTAATTTCATTGGAGGTGTTTGGTGTTGTGGTGAAGTTAATAAAAAATAAACTAGCTTCTATTTACTGTATAAGTTATTTACATGGTGTTTGGGATATGTGAGAGGGGTGGTAACAGGAGGGTGGAAGGTTAGGGTACTTATGGTATGAATAATTATGGATGGCTTGGGTGAAATAGTTTTAGTGCTACATATGTTCCTCAGCAAGACCGTATATATACTGGCGCGGCACGGGGCTTGACAACAGGCCCGGTCTCTATAAATACGGACGAGGCACTCTGGTATTTAGTGGCAACCCTGGCCTATGGGGTTGGCAACACTGGTTTAAATCAGCGAGGTTAAGCAAGTCTGGTTAGTAGTTGGATGGGTGACCGCCTGGTACCAGCACAGCAGTTGTTGGGTAGGTTTGGTGGCCCTCCACCAGCACAGCAGTAGCTGGATGGGTGATTGCACCCGGGACCAACATTGATCAGATGGTTGCCACACATACATGGAATGGGTGAAATTTCCCTGGCTTGCCACCAGGGTCCAAGTAGCCCAGGAGTGTTGAACAAACTCCAATTCCTGTGTAGTTCCATCTCACTCAGACGAAAATGAGTACCTGGAATTGTTGTGGCTCAAATGAATCCAGGGACCTGATTGGTGGCTTCCTGCAACCAATCAAACACACGAGAATGAGAACTTGGCTAGCCACCAGGATTGCTCAAAAGTCATTGGGCTGACTTGCTCTCGTGTTAGCCTTGTCCCACCCAGACATAAAAATGGGTACCTGGAGTGTAAAAACGGCATTGGCAAAGTCGTATCCTGGGGTAAATTTGATTACTTGTCTCATCATTTCTATATTCCTCCGTTCATAAGTGTCTGTCTGTCCCCCATCCTAGCCCAAAAACACAATTCACGCAGGTTGGGTCAAGGCCCGACGCCTTCATCTCCTACTACAATTCACTTCCTCACCTCCTACTACTTCCTCTGTCCCAACTCTAGTATTCGAGGCATTGGGTGAGCAAAATTATATTACTTGTCTCATCATTTCTATATTCCTCCTGGTATTTAAGGCCAAACTACCTAGTACGGACAGCAGTGTCTTTGAGATCTGTAGATACTTTTGTTTGTTTTTTTCTATGTGAGTGAGAGACAAAAGGCAGAACTGCCTGTAGCGAGTGCCTCCCCCATAGATGAAAGAGTGACAGGGCCAAAATCAAGGGACGTTCGAGCCAAAATACCTGGACACACGGAGTTTGAAGCAATTTAAGTCATAGGAGGAGGGAAAGACTGATTCTGGGAGAGAGTTCAAGAGCTCAGCTGTTGAATAGAAGAAAGACTGAGGGGAACGTTGCACTCTTGGGTTGGAGAGTTGCACTGTATGTGCACCATTATGTAAATTGCATAATCAGCCCTAATAGAAGTATTTTATTTTCCCCTTTCTTTTATTTACTGTTTTATTGATTTCGATATATTTTTAATTTTCCTTCTTACTAAATAAACTCTAACTGTCTTTCTCTCTCTCTCTGTCGTAGAGGTTGAGTAATGGACTTACACACGTTAGGCACACATGAATAATAATATACCGGTATGTATCCCTTTCATAATCATATTACCATGTAATGTATTGTATACTAGGTGAGGTGTGGTGGAGTGGTCATGCCACTGGATTGGTAATCCAATGGACCCGGGTTCAAATCCCGATATGTCAATGGGAAGATATTATTGGGATTGAATTTGTGCTGTTCCTAGTATCAGTGCATTACCACAAAGCCCACCGAAATGCCAAAAAAATACCCTCATTGTTCCCTGATTAAATAACACTGTATGAATATTCCCATATTCAAAATATGTTACAGGGGGACAATGCCTAGTGAGTTAACTGCTCAATAGGTGGCGTTCTGAGAGTGAGGGTCTGAGGGTGAGACGGTGAAGCACTTGAGCGAAACAACCGGCCGCTTTAGAGATGGAGCTGCTTCGAGCCATGATGGATGCTTCACATATCTCACTCCCCAGACTGGAACAAGACCTCACGGGCTTCACCGTGTTGAGCCGTGGAATGTACAGGCTCTCGGCCTATGCCCGAGAGAGAGTAGTTGGAATATAGGACAAAAATAAATACAAAAAAAATAATGGGTAATGTATACCCAGCCATAGGCCCAGTATTTGAATTTTACTTAAACTGTATATGATAAGATCTCTCTCTCTCTCTATATATATATATATATATGATAGCAAATCCTATGCTATTCGTAATAAGCTAAATACATTAACCCAAGATTTTTACCCTCAAGTCTCTCTGAAAGTTATATATATACCAGCATTCACTCTGTCTCGCTGCTTCAGATTCAAGGACCGAATACCTGACTCTCTGCAATCCTCGGTGGTTTACCAATATAAGTGCAGTAGCTGTAATGCGATCTATATTGGCCAAACGAAGCGCCATCTATCAAACAGGATCCCTAAATAGGGCTGCTAGGAGAACCACCATTAGGGCACAAAAATGAAACCTAACTCCGTGTGGAGCACTCAGTCTTTAAATTCATGTATGTATGTATGTTTGTATGTATGTATGTATGTATTTATGTATTTATGTATGCATGATAGAACACAATTGTATAACTGGTTGCGATATAGCCTGACCATCTGACGGACGAAAGGTGTGAGTTAGACAGCTTTTAAGGTTAAGAGACAATTGCAATACAGGCATAGAGGGGACCTCTTCAGGAATATGCTGTTCTTTATGATCTCCAGCAATCAGGAAATGAAAGACGATAAAAAAGTCAAAATTTTACTATCACTCTGTCAACCTTGAGAGCGGGAGGAGGGGGGCTGACCTTGTTACAGGCAGCTTTGCATTTTGTTTCCTTCATACACATAGAAGAGAGAGAAAAAGGCTTATTCCATCTAATAGGTGACTAAGCTTATAACGATCCGTTTTGAGTTCTCGATATATATTTGTTGGCAATGCATAGGCTACAAGGCCAACTTATTGAAGCATTTAAAAGGATAAATGGCTTTGACATCGTGGATTTTACGGTAGGAAGTTGCCAACTAGCTCCACATTTAGTGTTGCCTTTCACCGAACACCTGTTAAAATTAAACGCAATTATATACGCGATCCGATCGCGTTTATAATAACTTAACTCCTCTCCGACATATGACGCAATTTTGAGCCTATTGGGGATACTTTAAAGCCTTTGTTACCATCAGGGATATTTAGAAACCTTTAGTGTAGTTACTTCAACCTCTGCAGTTGTCTTTGAGTTAGCTGTGGGCAGAAAACTAATTTTGGAGAGGTAATTATAAGAGTGAGAGAACTCTATTTCTTATTGCTAATCTGGCAACCTCTGCATCATAAATGCGTGAAAGGGTTAAGTTAACACTAAGTTTCCCAATTTATATACTCGATATTTGGTCCAAACCACATATAAACGCGATCACGTGCAAACTGTCTGAAGGGGTTAACCCTTCTTGCCTGGGCTTGCCATTCTAAGGACATTATTGAGATCCGGGCGATCTGGCCGAAAAACGTTGTAATAGGCTAGCGCTATCATTGTTATTTTAATTGCTAGAGAATTCACACGCATCACAAAACGTAGCCGTGTTTCGTATCTGTAGACTGGCGTTAAGTAAAGCTCTCTAGGTCAAGTGGTTCAGTTGTGATGACGATTTCCGTGGAGCACATTTTTCCGCGATTTTAGCAATATCTCACAATAATAACAACTAATCTTGTTCTCCAAAACCATAACAACAAAAGTCAAACTTCTCCTTGATTTCGAAGGTGCGCGTCGCTCCGACAGGCTTTGTTTACATACGGTTCGACGCACGGCTTTCAAACCAAGCTTAATAGGCTTTCAAGCTTATGGATTTTTAAATTACAACCGGGGAGGAAGGGTTAATACTAAGAATCTGTTCTAAGTATGTGCTGTGTTATGAATTGAATATAGCCTTGAATACTTATGTTTTTGTATTCATCATAACAAGGATACCATAAAGTATATAGCTCTGGCATCTGGGCAATTTATATGAACGGGGTTGCATGAAAATCCTCTCCATACATGTAATGTGTACACAGATGAAAGACAAATTAAAGTGAATACAAAAGTAAAGCAAGAACACAAAATTCAACGAGGTTGAATAGAAAGAAAGTAAAAGAAGGTAATGTTGGGGGTAGTTACAATTAGGAGAGGCTTTAGGAACAATTACCCTAATAATTATGAGCATAGACAAAACAAAGTTAATACACACATTGTTGTTGTTACACAAGCTGCCTGGCCGAACAGCCCCAAAGCCTCGAGCAAGGCCAAGGCCATAATCGAGAGCCCCCACAGAACCCTCCCTGCCGACCACAATAAAGCCTGGGTGACCGAAGCCACTCCATGGCGGGGAGCTGAGGAGGGTGCCATAACACCCGGGAAACCAAAGCCCCACCCAGGGCCTTGTGCCCCTCAGCAAATATGAAGAGAAAGTTGAGGGGCAAAGGAAAAAATGTGACGCTTTGGCTTCCAATCTTGGTAGATTGGGAGGTCAATCCAAGGAAAATATGCCATCACTTGAGATCTAGAAAATAATTATATGAGTAAAAGGAACAGCCAGAGTAAGCTATGGGTATGACGGAGATCGCTCAGTTCTCACTCTGATAGACCAGCCCACCACCACATGACTAGAACCCAATCCTCTCAGCATCAGCTAGGAAAGGCCCTAGAAAGCTGCCTTTGGGGGGGGGGGGGGATAGCTCCCCTATTTCAACCCCTTTCGGGGTTGGGCACCCGCCCATGTTATGAAGATTACTTTACAAATAACGAAAATATAACATACACACACAAGTACGAGGTGATGCATGATGACAAGAAGCTTAGGCCTAATGAAAAGAAAAATATAAATGATAAAAAGATTTATGAGGAATGGCGTGTGGAACAAGTAAGTCTATGATAAACGAGGAAGAAGCTATGAAAAGTAATGAATTACGTGCGAAATTGTGAGACGTTGAGACGATAAATTTTAGCGAAGCTTGGAAAGACAAAATGTTGGAGACGCTTAGAAGAACAAAATTAATTACAATATGTTACCAGGAATATTCAGTATGTCAAAGACCTTGTGGCACATTCCACGGCGATACCTTTGGTGATAACAGATAAAATGTAAAGTGCTACCTCATAATTACAATGTGTACAAATTACTATCTACACTCATATGATGCTACAAAATGGTTCCGTGTAGAACATAATTGTAACAAAGAACTTTTGACACCACTGGTATCATGTAACAATGACGTTTAATGCCAATGTTTGGAAGGGGTTAACACCATGTAGGAAGACGTTAGTGAGTCTCCTTTATGGGTTTATTGTAGTTTAGGGTTGATTGAAGTATACTGGTAGAATCTCTGCGCCTGCGTCCTGTTCTCTTGTAGATAGATAGACAAATAGATGTGATAGATAATCGCCGCCACCACCCTTACACCATATAAATATAATATTGATATTTATAGGTAAAGGAAAAGATCTCTGTATTCAAACCACGATTTATTGAAATAACAACTGAAGATTTAGACTTATTAAATGAAATACAGGAACAAAAGTACTAAAATTATAACCAAGAATATTCCTCAAGTAGAGAGATTTTCTCCCGACCTCTTATCGTGAGAGAGGCCTGATTCTAACTAACTTCAAACGTTCTTCTCCACCTACCTCTTCTGCTCTCCCACACACCTTAAAGCTGGTGGAAAATCCCCTGTACATTTCCGTCCACATGATCAGGGCATGGAGAGAATCAGAAGTGCAAGTTGGGCTTAACTGAGTGTGAGAAATATTTGACTCATGAAAATCTAACAAGGATGGTTACAATGAATAACCTTTAAGATGTACAGTTACCCACATAAATATATAGACACTGTAAGTAAATCACCTTAAAATTATATGAGTTGTAATCAATGATTCCTATAGTAATTACCGAATTTAACATATAATATAATTTATATGAAAACCTCTTCCACGTAATACTAGTGCTAATCAACTGCAACATTTGGCTGCGTTTTGTATCAATAATGATGGTAAACAGCTTGTTAATACCAAATATTTGACATTGTTTATACAGACTAAAGTTATGTAACAATAGGCAGTTATGACAATTACTGCATACGACAGCGCTTCGAGTATGCATATTATATCTGTCAATGTTGCTACTATATCGTTACCCACTTCTCTGTTCCCTGCTCTCGTCCTTCCATTTACATCGTCCTTCATACGTACCACTATTCCGAGCCACTATCAGCACCACCACCACTACCACCATCATCATCGCATCTCATAAGTCTCTCTCTCTCTCTCTCTCTCTCTCTCAAGCAAAATTCTTTGTATCTTCCAGCTTTTTACTGCTTTCTGGCCATCACCGTTTAGACTGTGGGCAGGTAATTTTCGGACTCTGAAAACATGGCAATGACCCACGCTTGTTTTATGATATCGGTGTATGTGTTTATTGCATAAACAATAGGTGAAGTAAAACGACTTAAACAACAAAATTAATGTATCAATTTGTTTTCGTCATTCACTTTAAAATAATGTTAGTGTTGAGTGAAATATGATATCCGTAATATCTAAAAACACGACAGTCTTAAACTCCATGCATATTCCCGACACCTTAAGTAAGACACAACCAAAGACATTTGTGTTGTGTTTACGAAATATTTTATTTCGTTTATATTGACCCCTATAAACCCACCCATATATACTGTATATATATATATATATATATATATATATTATAGGTTTGATTCCCAGAGGGAAGTAAAGAAAACCTAATATTTAGTAGGGCCCGTAATCATTGACGATATGCCTATTAGTATAATAGTCTCCCATCAAACACCGCAGTCGCTAGTTTGAATCTACCGCGCAGGAGGACAGGAGTACAACTTCATAAGTGCAACGCTTATTCTCTTATGGAATCGTCTTTATGATTGGGTACTCACTACAAAAAAACTTTGTAAAAAAGAAAAAAGAAAAATTAACTTAATAATTCCTATACTCAAGCTTCCCACTGCATGGATTTCTTGTATGTGGATTCCTGACGCTGGCCCTCTAGCGTCCAAACTTCCTTCACTGACATATCAAGATTCAACTCAGAAATCCAGCGAATGGGAAGGGGATGGCAGGGAGGGCACTAACATCGTCAATGATTACGGGGCCCTACTAAATATTAGGTGTTCTTTACTTCCCTCCAGGAATCAAACCTATAATTTAATAGTGGCTCCTCCATCATTGACGATATGCCTGATATATAAGACTGGAGGGGGACATTCGTGGCAATATCAAAACCACCAACCTAAATACCATAGGTAACAGAGAATCCGTATAACATTTTAAGTTTTTTATTGCGTTCATACAATATATAAAAATATAAAAGGAGGTAATCAGTGCGTTACTTCGAAGAAGAGCTGCTTGTACATGACTGGACCTTCACTTGAGATCTATTGCATGTTTAGTGAGAACATTCTTGTACTCTGAAACCCTAATCCTTAGGATCATGTTCTGGCCTTAAAATTATTCGTACAATAAAATCTGTTTGTACATTCTGCTAATACTACATAGTTACAACTATGATAGATTTCTTAAAATAAAAATAAAATTTGATTAAACTGTAAAACCAGTTCTATTCATATCACAGCTCATGATTGATCACAATCTCCGGCGGAAGGGTTCTAGTGGGTCTTAGGGCTATTTTGCACATACCCCCCCCCCCACCTTTTTCGCCTGAAGAATAACTTAAAACAAATAGCACATGGACTGCTAGACCCGTTGACGTAATGCTACACAGGTCCGGTTTGGCTTGTCCAGGGCGACCGATAGGTATCGCGTAAGGAATGTGTGATTATACGCCCACAACTGAATGTCGGCTATGTCGCTAATGGAAACATTTTGCATAAACCGGAGGGAGACAGCCCACTTCCGAATATCGTGGGCTCTGCCTACCACACCGGGATTACTTTCCTTAATTACATCTACGAGTAAAGAAGCTAGTTTTCTTCTCGTGATGCGAGTACCTGTCTGGTTCACTAATAGGAAGCCTGGTTGGAGAGGTTGTGCAATCCTCATAAACTTAACTAAAGCTTGTACCGGGCATAAAATGTGATGCGTATGTCCACGTTTAAGCGCCGGGACTGAGAATTCTGAGAAAATATGATCACAATGTTCGTTTTTGGCAATAAATGTGGGAGACGGAGCGATCTGTACATGTTCGTGCAGTCTCCCAAACCTGAGATAATTTGGCTCGTTGCTCATCGCCGCCAGCTCTGACACTCTGTTACCTGTTGCCAAAGCCATAAGGAACACAGCCTTTTTTAATAGTGGCTCAAAATCTGGTGCATGGTTAAACTTGCGCGACTGAAGTAATGATAACGCTTTGTCTAGCGACCAGGTAGGCATGAGCTTACGTGGTGGTGGGCGTAGTTTGAAACATGCTCTCATGAACCCTTTCTCCTCCGCCTGCGGCGAAAAAGGGGTTTCTAATGGCAGATAATTGATTCTTTAAATATAATAATTGATAAGCACTTCTGTTCAAACAAATCTAAGTATTTAAAAATTAAAGCCACTGAGGCATCAGATTGCGCTGTTTCTACTATCCAGGTTGTGAAAGCTTTCCAATGTGATTGGTATTGTCGCCTGGTTTACAGAGTATATTGATTCAGAAATTTACTAGTGACACTTTGCCCATACCGAGTTAGCCATTTTGCATTGTAAATATCCATAAGGCAAAAGTTAGCGAGGCCTGAAGGTTGCCAATTGTCTCCAAGTGGAAGGCAGAGACTGGGAGTGACACCGGGTTCCTTCACCACGTTTGCAACTGGTGATACCACACTTGAGCCGGCCATATTGGCGCGATCATCGAGACTATGCCCCAGTAACCCCGTTGTTTGTGAACTACTTGACACATGAGTGAAGCATCTGGAGGCGGAAAAGATAGATTGAATTCCACCTGTTTCAGTCCTTCAGTATACCGTCTGGACCCCCCGCCGGAGTTCTTGCCCGGCGTGTCAGATAGAGAAGTAGTCTGTGATTCCCCTCGGACGCAAAGAGATCCACTTGTGGACGGTATGGCCCTGTAATCATCTTGTCGAAGACGGTTTGCTTGAGAGCCCATTCTACTAGGGTGCTCTGTCCCCACGACAAGGCGTCCGCCCAGATGTTCGCTATCCCCGGGAGGTAAGATGCGTGTAGATGAATGCTCAGCGATTCGGCCAGAGCAAAAATCTGTTCTGACAACCCCATCAACTCTCGAGACCTTGTTGACCCTTGCTTCTGAATGCAGTGAACTGCAGTCAAGTTGTCTATTCGGAATGCAATTGACTTCCCCTGTAGGGAAGAGCCGTGAGCTTGAAGGAAAAAACAATGGGACTAAAAGCTCTTGTTTGTTGATGTGAAAAGTTATGTCTTGGGACCAGTGACCTTGAGCTTGGTGACCTAGGTTGGATTGATAACCCCAGCCTATTACCCCTGAAGCGTCTGTGTCTACCCATACTGTTGGTGGAGGAGAAACCCATGTCATTATCGAGTACAATGTTTCGGTCTTTGCCCAGACCGACAGTAAGTTGTGAATTAATCGAGGAATCGGCCATAGTTTTCCCGCCGGCAATAGTGGGAAAATTTGTTGCCTTCCATGATTAATCTCTTTACTTTCAACCGGCCCACCTTTACGGTTAATTGGATCCAGTTGAGTGAACCAACTAGGGACTCCCACGTTTTCCTCGTCGTATTCAGACTGTGGAGAAAAAGAAACAGTTTCTTGCGAAATCTGCTGCGATTGTCCACACTCTGAGTAAGAGTCAGATTGGTAGTGTTCCAAACCAGTCCTATCCACTGAATTTCTCTTGTGGGAACAAAGAGCGACTTTGCCAAGTTGACCTTGAATCCTTGAGTTTGTACATGAGTTAACACTTGCTTGACATGAAATTGACATAACTCCTCTGACTCCGCCACTACTAGCCAGTCGTCTAGATTCCACCACACCTTGATACCTTGGGCTAGCAAGGGCATGAGGGCCTGCCGGACGAATTTTGAAAAGATTCTTGGTGCCAGGTTCAAACCGAAAGGCATTCTCTGAAAGACGTAAGTCTCTTGCCTGATCCTCAAGGCGAGGAATTTTTGGAACCTTTTGTTTATGGAGACATGCCAATAGCCGTCTTTCAGGTCTAATGAGCACATCCAGCCTTGTGGCGGGAGTGAGAGCCTGATTTGATTCACTGTAAGCATAAGGGTGAATTGTGAATATGTGTTCAGACGCGAGAGATCGACTAGTGGTTGTATCTGCACACTGTCCCTCTTTGGCACTAGAAATAGTCTGGAGGTGAAAACAGGGCTAGTTGGATCTACTTGGACAATGATCTGCTTGTTGATCATCTCTTGGACAAGTGACTCCACCTCTAAAGAAACATTGTTGAATTCTAGAGTTTGACGTAAACGAGGTCGCCGGAGCCACGTCCAAGATAGGCCTTTGCTTATCACTGTCCTGGCCCATGACAGCCGGCGCCAAGCCCTGCGACATACACGGAATGACCCAGTTTCTGTACTGGGTCTGTCCGGTAGGACAACTCTCGAGTCCAACTCGCCTGCGGTAGGCCCTGGGAGAGAGAGAGTGTAACTGACTAGTTTTTTGGTGGTGGTGGCGTCGGAGTGGGATTAGACGGCTGGCTAGGTTTGGCATGCGTCTGACCTTGAGTAGGCTTCTGGTATGACTTACCTCTATAGCCTGACTGTTTCCCCTGCCTAGGTCTGTGCTGAGTACCTCCCTGCTGTTGAGGAGGCCTTGGGTCTCGAAAGGACTGTTTAGTTTGAGTAGGATAAGGCTTCCCGCCGCTCTTATGTTTCGAGTAAGGTTTCTTAAAGGTCTCTTTCTTTGGCAGGGAGGTACCCTGCTTCCACAAATCTACTAACTTGAACACAATACTCCACGTTTCTGGGGGAAGAAGTGGTGCAGTTAATACCGGGGAAAGAGTTACTCAGCGGGCTATGTCCTCCGGCAACTTCTTTACCAAGTACACCCTTATATCCTGTCTTGCTCTAACCGCCTCCATGATTGCTATTCTAATATCACCTAGGGATTGAATAGAATTTTGTAGAAGGAGCCTGCGTGACACGTCCGTGGCTTTCCTTACATGTTGGTTTGATATGGCTGATATAGTTCTCGTGAGTGACTGGGCAACCTGGCGACTGACGAGATACTGAGAGAACAGTCTATACGCTTTATTGCGTAACTTAAAGTCTCTGTCTAAGTGAGCCGGAGGGGGTGTGGCAAAAGGTTCATGCAGGTCGTAAAGTGATAGTTTGGGAGCTGCAAGGAAGTCAAATAGAGCCGGTGACACTCCGCCTGCTTTGTTAACCGGCAAAGTGAACCATGAATGAACTTCTTGAGGTACCTGATGGAAGGATTTAGTGGTAATAGCAGATGCAAAAACCTGCGCCTCTAGTTCCCAGTCCACCCACGGACCTACACCTACCTGCCCCACCTGCAAGACTGGTGTGTTTGTCTGATCAAGTACCGGAACTGTATCCAGTTCCGGCGTTAGTGCCTGTAGAGCTTTTATATCATTGATGCCGTCATTCCTTGACCAGTCAGCAAAAAGTTTTGCAGATGAGGCCGGAGGTATCGCAGGGGAGGCCGAATACACAAAGAAATCAGCACCATAAACAGATGGGATGGCCTTAAGGTAACATCTAGTAACTTTCCTTGGACATCCTTAGCTCTTAGTTTTCTACTCTTATTAACCTCAATGGTCCAGTCACTACGTACCGGTAGTTCCCCCGATACGGTAGCTTGTGTCAGGTGAAGTTTCTGAGGTATTGACTGAACCCATTAGCAATCCGGTCCATAAAGAAGAGGCATAGGGCCTTTTCTCTGTGGAGGCTTATCAAGAGGGGGAGGAGTAACGTCTGTAATAACATGGACGTTAGTGGTAGTCAAGGAGGCCGGCACTGTCGTGCTACTAGCCGTGGCAGTCGCCAGAATTACGTTAACCGAAGGCAAAGAGGGATGTGAGACACCTGAGGGCTCTAACGGCCTTACCGTAGATCAAGTGGGGGAACTACCACTGTGCTAGTGGAAGGAGCCTGAGAAGAAGGTAACTGATACTGTTGTATTACTCTGTGGAGAATATCATGTAACTCCTCAGTAGTCACACACTTACCGTGGGATCCTCGAGAGGACTGAGACCCACCTTCTGACTCTACTTCATTATTAATAAGTTGAGCTGAAGACAGTTCTATGTTTTCCGGCTCTCCTGGCAGTTCTATCACTTCCGGTGTTGGCGGCCGGGGAGTAGTCATTGGGGCCGGCGGTGGCCACACCAAATCAGGGACTGACGAGGGTATAATATCTACCTGTTCAATTTCCCTGTCCTGAACATTAACCTGTGAGGGTTTTGATTGTCTCCAGAACCCCCGGCTCTGTGCCGCGGGTGGCTGGGAGTCCTGTATCACCTGAGAGTTATCAAAAATTTGATATGAGCAAGACGGAGAACCCCTATACTGATCCGCTAACACTCAGTTAGGTATTACCGGGGGACATTTACGTGGCACATAACTTAACTTAGGAATGGCGAATGTAAACTCTTGCGGCTCACTAAATGATTGTTCATCCCTGGGACTAGACTCCATCCCTTCCGCCCCTATCTCTGAGCCGCCAGATTGGACGTTAGACGTTAAACAGGTAGGAGTGGAGAGAGGTGACCGCAATCCCGGCAGTGGCTGGGGAAGCGGTTGTGAAATAACCGTACGGGCACTTAAAAGACTTGAAGTGGACGGCGTTGAGGAAATAGGACCCTCCTTCCGGCGTTTCATCGACCTCGAAGACTCGGCGGAAGAATGTCGGGACTGTTTCCTAGGAGATCTAGAACGCGATCTACATTTGCGCTTCGGTGAAGGCGACCGTCTCCTCTTCGACCGGTCTGGGGGGGGCGGCTCGGCATTGTCACTTTCACTACTCGTCACCACCTGCTTGGACAGTACTTTCGATTTAACTTTAGGTTTGATTGACCTCGCTGGAGCTGGCTTAACTAATGGAGATTTAATGATGAGGTGTTACCAGAGCTCCTCGTCATCACAATGGAGAGCTTTATGAGCAGTGTCTTTCGCATAAACGCTAAAAATTGACTTGATCTCCTTCAAGGCTGCTAAGCAAGACAAATCTCTGACATCAAAAACCGCCGCTCTTAACTCAGAACACACGGTACACGGTTTAGACACCCATAGTCCCCTTGAGCGATCAAGCCACTTTACACACTTTATACATAAATTGTGGGCAAAAACTGGTAATAATGAGCAAGTAGGCATAGCGCAAAGGTCAAAGCGAGGCATGATGGAGCTAGGGACCCCCCCCACCCCCTGCCGGAAGCGGCTACTCCTCTGCTGCCGGGACCGCTACTACTGAAGTATTGAGACTCTGGATATAGAACATTTCCAGGAATCAATGCTCATAAGCATAACCTAAGAGGTGTTAACACATCCTATCTCAAGTCCGCCAGAAAATTAGTTATAGCCACTGCTACTCTAACCTTCCGCTGGACCTGGTAGAAAGACCCCGGGTCTTTCCTGTTATCATACATTATGAACTGCTTACCTGTGACAAAGTGTCACTGGCCCAATCGACCTTAAGCGTTTTACTATCATTGACTATTAGCACTAGCTGGATTTTTAACGCGCTTCATGACTTGAGTCATGGTTAAGCTCACTTAACTGTTACGCCGGGCGAGAGAAGTTACTGCATGAAGCTGGCGGTCAGGGCGAGTTCACTCGGCGGGCCGAGTTGACTCCCTTAAGAATTTAGCATATTCCGCCAGAAGGTTTGTGGTTCAGCACACCATGCCGGGACATTTGGTTGGTTTCTTATCGTCTGAGACGAGAAAACGCCGGCTCTGCTGAGAAAGCCGACGGAAAAACGAACCAAAATTTTCAGAGGCGAGGACTTATCTGGGAAAGTCCAAACCCCCAAAAACCCCACCAATTAAACGGGACGTCTTCCAAACCCCTAAAGCATGAAAGCACACATGCAAAATACAAATATTTCGGGGAATAATTAGGCTTACACATACAGTATACAGAGCTTAATTTACAATATTATAAATGACCCCTAGCCTACATCGGAGACCCCTAATGAGGCTGACCATGAGGTGACGACGAAACATCAAGGTGGCTGCATCCAGATGCTCCGAAGACCCAGCAGCAAGAACACGAGGAGGCAGAAGCCCGCGATAGGGGCCCAAGCGCAGATACGGACTCCAGAAGATTTCACACCACGTGTGGCAACCCTTGAACTGGAGCATCTGCTATAATAAACTATGCAACTACCTCATAATGACGGCCTGAAGCATAAACTTGCGGAATGGTAGCCTCCTAAATAACTATCAGAAAGCTAAAGGCGCAAAACATAACACACAATAACAAACATGGCGCGATGATCCTGGGACATGTAGGTGCCTGTTACAATAGTACCATAATTTACACACCTCCTGCGGACGTACCAATGGGGTAGTCTGCGCTAGCTAATCTAAACACATGTTCAATACAACTCAGATGTATACGAATGAGCAAGGACTCACTAGAATTGCGTGAACGAAGAATGAAGCAGGAGCACAGAGTAACCCACCCTCACGTATCGGACGCGGGAGGAGGAAGGAAGTTTGGACGCTAGAGGGCCAGCGTCAGGAATCCACACGCAAGAAATCCACGCAGTGGGAAGCTTGAGTATAGCAATTATTAAGTTTATTTTTATTTTTTATTTTTTACAAAGTTTTTCGTAGTGAGTACCCAATTATCAAGACGATTCCATAAGAGAATAAGCATTGCACTTATGAAGTTGTACTCCTGTCCTCCCGTGCGGTAGATTCAAACTAGCGACCGCAGTGTTTGATGGGAGATTATTATACTAATAGGCATATCGTCATTGATGGCGAGGCCACTATTAAATATATATATATATATATATATATATATATATATATATATATATATATACACACACAGTATCTATCTATCTATCTATTGCCGGACGCCGTGATCCCCGAAGGGTTGGCCACGAATGAAACCCCCCAATGCACCTCTGTCCCCAGTCAGTCGACTACCCTCCTCCTATCCAGCATTGCCTTCGCTTAACCCCTTCTGTACTGCAACATCTTTTAACTTTACTCTGGCTACTATTAAACAATTGTATTCAGTTTAAAAAGGACCTCCAGCAATTAACACTCTTTGAAATATCTCATTTAACTCTTTTCACTACCACAGATCCTTCTTAAGCTGCACAAAATCGGCTAAATATAGCTAGAACAAAATGAAAAAGACGTCCCCGGTACAGAAGGGGTTAACTAATTCCTTCCACCTCACTCCGTACACTCTCTTAGTAATTATCTCGCTTCCCTTATGTTCCACATTGCCGAACCATCTCAAGGTGTTCCTTTTCACACTTTCCAGCACATCTGCATCCACACCACACCTCTTTCGTAATTCCTAATTCGTCTGTCTATCCTTCCACGTAACTCTGCACACACTTCACAAGTAACTGATTTCCACTCCTCTCACTCTTGGTTTGAGTCTCTTCACCAACGTCCATGCTTTGCTTCCGTAAGTCAATGTCGGGATTACCACGCTGTCATGCAAGGACTTCTTTGCTTCCATACTGACCACCCTATTTCTTGTTACTGCTTTCAGTGTTCCTATAACCCTCTTCCCCTGTTGCACCCTCTCCTGCACTTTTTTATCTAAACTCCCATCATTACTTAACACACTGCCCAAATACTTTAATGAGCTGACATTCTCCATAGCCTGACTGTTTAGCCTCCCCTTACACTCTGTGGCTGCACCCCTTTCAAAAGACTATAACCTTGCTCTTCCCCGCATTTACCTTTAGATTCCGTTTTTCACACACTGTTCCAAACATATTTACCAGACCCTGTAACTCCCATTCACTATCGCTCATCAGAACTTTATCATTGGCAAATATCAGTACAGGCAACTTCCACTCGCTTCCCTCCCTTATCAGCGGTACACCAACATCCACTGCTCTTCCTTGTATTTCTGTCATGGCTCCATCCATTTCATTATATATTGAACAACCATGGGTACATCACACACCCTTTCTTTAACCCAACATTCAGATCAAAGAACTCGCTCTGATCATTCTCCACACATACTATTCTCTTCACTGCGTTCAGCAACTTGCCATCTACTCCGTATATTCTCAGTACCTTCTCTATCAACTCTGTCAAAGGCCTTTTCCAAGTCCATAAAGGCAGCATATATCTTTTGTCCTTTCTCTTGATATATCTCCACAATACATTTCAGGGCAAAAATCTGATCTACACATCCTCTACCCTTCCTAAACCCGCCCTGATCGTCATCTATCCATTTCTCCGTTCTTGCTCTCATTCTTTCAATCACTACCCTACTGTACACCTTCCCTACTATGCTTAGAAGGCATGTACAGTATATATATAAAATACCCCGGAAACGGAGAGAGCCCCAAGCAGAGGAAACAGAAGAAGAAGACGAAGGAATACCCAGAAAGGAAAAGAGATCGAACGACCCAAAGAAGGAAAAGGCAAGGACGACGACATCAACCACCAACACAGCACCTCCCGCATCTGCAGCAGTAGCAAGACTCCGAAATGGAAGAATCGCTATGTTGAAGACGCCGAAGAAGGAATGTCCAAGCACGCCGGGGAAGACGATTCGCCCCAGCACATCCCCTAAGAAAAGAGTCATCTTCAGTCAACATTTTTAAAACCAAGCACATGTTTCTTCACTTATATTCCTATCTACCTATGTTCTTCACTTATATTTTTCTATAAAAACTAAGCTATATCATGTATAGAAAATAAGAATGTACAATCATTATGATGATGAACAATATGTATATCTGTATTACCATCGTAAGAATATAACCCCCAATATGAAATGAATATGTATGATGTTTTGTTACAAACCTAAGTATGCAATGTTAATATGCAGTAATATCTCAATAGACCTTTGGGACATTATTTCCTACACACATATATATACGCCTTCTTGTTTTACTCTGATTACTACTTCTAATTACACAAACCACATGTTCTTCTTTCTCATAAGATATTACGGTATACAATAGTACCAAAGTTGACACCCCGCTGAACAGCGTTGGTGTCGTTCCCACACGTACCGGAAATGGGTGACTCACGCGCTAAACCGTTCAGGCAAGCGCTCAGGCATACCAACACGCTCTGAGAATGAGGCCTCCGTAAATACTATCTTAATAGATAAATTAACATGATATGTTCTATGAATTATTATCAACATAATCCTACTAACAATGATACATTGGTAAGTTCTCATTTCAGACCCCCGGGAATGAGTAGGATAAATAAAATGTTGCATATGCCCATCTCAGCCTTCCTCACTTTTTGTGCACACGGCACTAAGCCTCCCACTCAAGTTCCAAATTAAGGAACTCGTTTCTTTGAACACATTTATTGTTTCCCAAGGTTTTATTGAGCTCACATAGATATGCTATAGTTATTATTTTAACCCTTGATGAAGTACCTTTCCAGTTGAAATGTATTCTTGATATAAGCATCCTCACATCACTTAGTAAAGTAATTTTTAAAGAAAATATCTTGACCACCAGAACCAGAAGGATCTATGAACCTCTTTAAGGATACCTGTTCATGCCCTTAACATCCTACAAGTTAGTAAGGATCCGTCGCAGTAATCCTCAATACCAGGTCAGGATAGTTTAGGAGAGTCAAGCAATGATAAGGCTTCTGAAACCCTGGCATCCCAACTTTAGAAGTCTTATATTTAAACCTCCATTTAGTTGGACGAACGGCATCCCGAAGTTCAATATACTGTCTGCGAGTTAAAAAATCCTATTGTAGGGATCTTTGTTAATGACGAGGCACCACCCGGTTAACATAGAGACCCTTGATAGGCGGTGCCTACTATAAGTATAGTAGTGAAGTGGACGGCCTCCCGGAACTTCATTACTATTCTTCAGTTACCGAAACTGTGGCCTGTTACAGGAAACTTTGTTACCACTGGCATCCCAGTGATTAACATAGTTACTGTTACCGGTATAAAGCTTTCCTTAACTTAGGAAGAAGGGTTACGGCATCCCGCCCCTTCCTTCTAGTTAAAGATAGTCCTCAAGCACCCTCTCTAAAAGAAGTTGAGGAGAACGGCATCCCGTCCTCAATATTCTCTAGAGTGAAAAGTGCTAAGTCCTACTCTAGGAACTTTGTTACTACTGGCATCCCAGTATCTAACATTGTCCCTTTTGCTAGGTACCACTTCTCTTAGTAAAAGTGGAGACTCCGGCATCCCGACCTCTCCATTATTACTCCTAGAAGTGAAACTGGTGACAGTGTCCTTTCAGAGGAATTTTGTTACTACTGGCATCCCAGTATCTAACATTGTCTCTTCTGCTAGGTTTCACTTTCCCTAGTAAAAGTAGAGAGACTCCGGCATCCCGATCTCTCTACTATTACTCTTGGAAGTGAACACTGTACAAAAGTGTCCTTTCAGAGGAACTTTGTTATTACTGGCATCCCAGTAGCCTACCTTACATTGTCCCCTCTGCTAGGTTACACTTTCCCTAGTAATAGTTGAGAGACTCCGGCATCCCGACCTCTCTACTTATTACTATTGATGATGAACAATACCACCTTTCACATGTAGTCTCGAACCATCGGAGACCGCTGTGAGAGAAAGGGCTTGGCGAGATCCCCTCAAGGGCACTCTGCAATTACAAGTCCTAGGTGCACTGAGTCAGTGGCATCCCATTAGACTGTGTAACTAAAAGGTTTAAACACCGCCCTGGGTCCCCCGAACCTCTTAAAAAGATCAGGACAGTCAGTAAGGATACTTTTACCAAACTTACTGCGTTAGTCCGATATCGTGCCATATACGTTCTCACTGAGGCACGATATTAAAGATCCCATTACAAGAGTACCTTAACAGGACTTCATCAACGGTTGATATACAGGTCAGGATAGTCGAGTATTTCTCCAAAACCTCCGAAAAACTCGCGTTAGTCCGGTATGGCGCCCAACTGCAATTGCCCGGCAATTGCTATATGTTACGGAGCCATACTTAAGATCTCAAACCCATCAACCCATCTGTAACTATCTTCACACAGCCGGCCCACCTGGACGGCCCACGGAGAAGCAGAAGACTACAGCCAGCCACCACTGGAATCATCGTCAGGAGGAAGACAAGAAAAGACACCTAAGCCGAGAACCTGGAGAAGAGTAAATATTGAGAAAACGTAATCTACCAAGTGAGCGAAAATAAACAGAGTCAAGCAAAAGTGTATTAAAAAGATCATAAATCTGTTATAGCGGTAATATTCAGAATTAGCAAAAGATAATTTCTTTTACCAACGATATATACCTACGGAAGTGTTTTCCACCATAGTACAGTGATTTCTTTTTAGCCGATTTTGAGGCTAAGCGACTGTCATTTTCACAACCCAGTGAATATATTTTAGAGTCCACCATTGACTCTAACAATATTTCTATAGCAGGAGTATAGTTTCGTACCAGTGCGCATGGTAGATAATCCCAAGAATACGTACAGTGATAAAATAACTCTTTTCCAAAATAAGCTCGCAAGTCCAATCTTTTACAAGTACAGTGAATCATTATAGCTGAAGTTATTACTTGTGATTGTCCTCGATATTCAGAAGTGTATACTATTCCTGAGAAAGGGAATGTTGTGAAGCTGTGCAAAAATACCTGCACTCTATCCAGATCCGCGACTGTGCTCGGAGATAGTAAATAGTGTTAAGTGCTATTCATGGGTAGTGTTTACAAGTTACCTTCTTACTCCATTGTGTATTAGTGTTAATAGAAATAAAGCTGTAATTCTTAAACTATATTTTGCGATATATATATCCTCTGTTGTCTTTGATTATATATATTTATATGAACTCGGAAGTCCCAGTATAGTGGGAGGTGTGGTGGAGTGGTCTTGCCACTGGCCTGGTAATCCAAAGGTCCCTGGTTCAAATCCCGATGTATCAATGGGAAGATATTATTGGGATTGAATTTGTGCTGTACCTGGTATCAGTGCAATTACCACAAGCCCACCGAAACGTCAATAAAATACCCTCATTATTCCCTGATTAAATAGCACTGTATGAATATTCCCATATTCAAAATATGCTATAGGGGTGTAATGCCTGGTGAGTTATCTGCTCATCTGTTATCTGAGTTATCTGTGTGTGTAAGTGTGAGAGTCCGAGTGTAGGGGGTGAGACAGTGAAGCACGGAAACGAGGTGGCTTCAGAGATGGGGTCGTTTCAGACCATGAGTGAGCACCGTGCCTCATGTGAAGGCAAGATGGCAGGAGCTCGTTGTACTCTACGTGCTTCACATGTCTCACTCCCTAGACTGGAACAAGACCTCACAGGCTTCACTGTTCACTGTAAAGCGGTGAATGTTAAGGCTCTCAGCCTATGCCCGAGAGGAAGTAAGTTGGAATATAGAAAAAAAAAAAAAAAAAAGTAGAACTCACCAGTATCAATCGTTAATCTTGAATAAAATCAGGGCATAACATTGGTGGCTAGTGGTAGTTCTTTATTCGGACAGAAGAATTCATTAAATATAACATATTTGAAAGAAATAAGAGATAATATACCAATATAAATATAGCCACTCCACGCTCTCACATCCCCATTCCCAAGTACGATGGCGATACATATGAAATAGAATTGTATATGGACATTGTAAAACCAGTGTTAGACTTAGCCTATACCACGGACCGCGAGAAAATAGCCGTCCTTTTAACGCACTTGGGAAAAGCCGTTTCCCTTGTAGCCCCACAGGTAACCCATGCACTTACCTGGGATCAATTCAAGCCCATGGTAGTTGAGGCAATCAAGCCTTCTTTGGGAGTTTTTGTTGCCCATAATCGCATCAAAGATATAAAATACGAAGGCGATCTAGGCGCCACAATATCCCAAATAAATCAACAGATAAGGGCTGCTTTCCCTACCTTAAATCGCCACATGCAAGAGCAGCATGTTTTAGTGCATCTCGTACAAACACTGCCCTCTGCAGTACAGGAGTACTTCGCCGTGCACGGCCCAGTAGGCTTTCAGCGAGACATAGTAACTATCAGAAAAATACTCGCATCACAACCTAACACACCTGTGATAGCCGCCATAAAAAGGATCACCACTCATCCTCAGTCGTCCAGCAGACCTGGTGAATCCGCATATTTCAACAGGCAAGCAGCTCCAGCACCTAAGACCCACCATCGTCCAGGCTACTATCAGCCCAGCAGGCCAACCTTCAGTACCAGCCAACCCAAGAGAATCTACCCACGTAACCAACAACAACGCCAAGGTAAACCACACCCATTAGTGATAATCAATCCTTACAATTTCTCCGCCTGCAACTCAAGGTGCCCCCTTCATTATATCCGTGACTCCGCGAAATTCAGTAGATCCTCGCAACCTCGTATCTCTGCAAATGAGGAGGAGTTCCACGAAGAGGAAATAAATGAGTCCTCTGAGTCAGAAAACGTCCCTCAGACATTTCCAGAAGAAGAACACCTCGAAATACCGGAGGAAGAAGATTTAGAGTCTCTGGATTTTTAACGTCTCCCCCGCCCACTATGGCTTCAGCGGGGGATTCTAAGAGTGAGCGCCCACCCCCCATTTATCACCTTGCCAAAATAAAAGGCATCCCTGTACGCCTTTTGATCGACACTGGCGCCGCCCGATCATGTCTATTTAATTCTTACTATGTGAGACATAAGCAAACATTTGGTGACCTTCAGCCTCCCACCACCGATCTGATAAGCGCAGGTGATACTCCCCTTATTATGAGAGGGGAAACCCATCCCTTACATGTAACCACTCCTTTTGCTCATGCTAACTGTTACCATTCTTTTGTTGTTTTTCATTCTGAATGCCGACACTATGACGGTTATTTGGGATTGGATCTCTTACAAAAGCTCCAAGCCCAGGTAGACTGTGGACAACATTTGATTCATTTAAACAAACAAAAAATCTCTCAGAAAACCTCCCACCAATCTCCCACTGTGCTTAAAAAAACGTAAACCAGCAGGCATGACTACTTCACAGAAGAAAAATGTCATCAACAATCTAACCAGGTCACCATCCCCTGTATTTACCACTCCAACTTGCCACCATCACAGTTCTTTATCCCAACCTACGACCAATGGGATAAACTCAACTTACAATGCACCCCTTCTTCAATCTGATTCTGTTGTCACTAGACTCAAGCAACCTGTTACGATCATTCCCAAGAATTCTCGAAATGAAGATCACGATCAACGTCCCAACACCAGTGTTCTTAGTGCTCTGAAAGAAAAGCAACAAGGGATTACAGCAAATGTAAATGATGAAGGATCCTGTTGCAATAATGCTACTGAAGCGTTTTCTTCTCATATTCCTGATCAAGATAATCATTCACCAAACGTGAATATTGCTACTGAAGCCAAACATTATTCCCTGTTTACTGACTCTATCTCTAAATTTTCCGTTGCTACTGAAGCCAAAGATAATGTTAAGAATGATGCAGAAAAAAAACATAACCTTGCCCTGTTCCGACCACAGTCCCCTGTTTTGTTAGAACCCTCTGTGACTTCTCCCGCTCATATCACAAGTGCTCACCCCAGTCAATTGTCTTGCTAAATAAAAACATTTCAGTCTTTGCCTCCACCCACCATAATCAGTCCCGCTATCACCCAAGAGAAAACTTAAATTTCCCCTCACCATAAAAAATGGGTTCGCATTCGACCCATGCCACAATCAATCATGATTTTAACATCCACCGGTCTTTCCAATGGGCCAGATCGGTGTAGGATTCAGCCTGCCATTTTATCATCCCGTAATAATTCAATCTTGATTGCCAACATTTCCGATGAAAAGTTAACTTTACCAAGAGACCTCATTATACGAGACCTCGAAACTTGCGATGACATCACTCCCATCCCAGAAGAAATCAATCATTCCCCTGTTTTATCCAACATCCCCGAATTCCTGACTGATCTCCAACATCGTCAAATGAGCAAACTCTTACTCGAATTCCGTGATGTTTTCGCGCAAACGTCCACCGAAATTGGTAAGACAAATATGGAGGAACACGCCATCCAGACCACAGGACCCCCTCTTCGTCAACCCTCTCGCAGAAAAAATCCTGTACAAAGAAAAGAGGAGGAACGACAAGTCCAAGAGATGCTGGATGCCGGTATCGCCACTCCCTCCGTCAGCCCGTGGTCCTCACCAGTCGTCCTAGTAAAGAAAAAAGACGGCTCCACTAGATTTTGTGTGGACTACCGACGCCTAAATGACGCAACAATAAAGGATGCAACACCTTTGCCTCGGATCGATGACTCCCTGAACTCTCTGCACGGCTCGAAATGGTTACCACGCTTGACTTGCAAGCCGGATATTGGCAAGTCCCTATCACAGCCGAACATCAGCAGAAAACAGCCTTCTCAACCAGTGGAGGACATCTTTATGAGTTCAACATGTTACCTTTTGGTTTGTGCATTGGTCCTGCTACTTTCTCCCGGTTAATGGAATCTGTACTAAAAGGACTTACTTGGGAGACGTGTCTGGCATATTTAGACGATGTAATTGTGTACTCTAGTACCTGGCCGGAACATCTACAAAGACTCCGTCAGGTATTGCAACGCATCAGGGACGCCGGACCTAAACTCAAGCCTTCTAAATGTGAGATTGCCAAAAACACAGTAGAATTCCTAGGCCATGTCATTTCCGCTCAAGGCATCTCTCCTGACCCCAAGAAATTGTCCGCTATCGGTAGCCAACAACCACCTACCACAGTAAAAGGAATGAGATCTTTCCTTGGATTAGCCACCTATTATCGAAGGTTTGTTCCAAAATTCGCTGAGATTGTTCATTCACTCCATCAACTAACCCATAAGGACACATAATTCAAATGGACAGCAGAAAAGAATTTGGCTTTTGAAACATTAAAAAGACAAATTAGTGCAAGCCCCCACAGTAGCTTTTCCCGACTACAAACAACCTTTTCTATTATACACCGATGTTTCCTTGTACGCCATTGGTGCAGTGCTAGCCCAGGTACAAGACGGAAAGGAACATGTCATCGCCTACGCCAGCTCGACCTTGAACACTGCTCAGCAAAATTATGCCACCACCAAACGAAAATGTTTAGGCATTATCTGGGCCCTTAATCATTTTAGATCTTTCGTATTAGGGGCGAAATTAGACATTATTTCGGATCATAAATCATTACAGTGGCTCAGACGATGCGAAACTAACTCTGCACTATTGGTACGCTGGAGAGAAACGTTATAAGAGTATGATTTTGTGATCCATTATCAGCCCGGCAAACTTCATACAAACGCGGACGCCCTCTCCCGCCTGCCTGTACCAGATCACCCCCCCATCAACCTCGCCGCTCTACAACACACCACTTCTGCTCCATCTGTATCTACCGATGTCACTACACCATCAGAACCAACCATGTTACAACTATGGGACAAGAAGATAAAACCAAAATGGATTCCTCGTCACATCTTTCAGAATATTTGTCGATGGGGAGACCAATTAACCACTGAATCAGGACATATTATTTTGGAACCAACCGTTGCCCAGGAATACATGATCTCCATTCATGAGGGTAATGGTATACATTTGGGACAAAAGAAAATGCTCCAGGTGTTCCAAAATCAATACTGGACAATTAACCCTTCCGGTATTGCCAAACGAGTAATGGAAGCTTGCAAATCCTGTGCAATGGAAAAAGATCGATGCAAGACACCCGGACCTGCAGGAACGATCTCTGCTCATAAGTCATGGCATGTACTCTCCCTGGACATTATGGGACCATTTTCACCCAATCACGGAAAACGATTCATTGTTACTTTCGTGGACGTCTACTCCAAGTTTCTCGTTGCCTGTCCAACCAAAGATCATTCTGCTGTTACAGTCGCTGAATTGCTTGCCACATAAATTTTTCCTATATTCGGACTACCATTAGCTCTACTGTCAGACAACGCACACAAATTCACAAGCCAAGTATGGGATACATTCACCACAAGATGTGGAATTAAGATTAAGCATTCCTCACCTTATTGGCCACAGGGAAACGCGATCTGTGAGCATAGTCACCGATCAATCAATAATCAGCTGCGAACCAAAATGATCAAGTTACAAACATCTGACTGGCCAGGACAAGTCAAGATGATTCAGTGGGGATTAAATTCTTGCCCCAGAGAAGATGGGATATCTCCTCATGAACGAGTGTATGGCGTCGCTCCATTACTTATACCTTTTCGCCATCTTGCCACTCCTCCCACCACCCAGCTTACCATAGACCCTCTCCAACTATTGAAGAATACCCTTCACACCGGACAAACCTGTCAAGATGCAAAACAAGATGCCACCACCAGTCAAAATCCATTTGCCATTGGCGATACCGTTATGGTCGCCAAACTACCTATAATCAACAAGTTAGGGCCAAGATATGTAGGCCCATATCCCATTGCAAAAATTCCCAATCCTTATCAAGTGATAGTAAATGATCACAGGGAATTCCGAGCTTACCGCAACAGATTTGCTCGAAAATATTCACCTCTTCATCAAGATATTCCACTACTACCTAAGACAGAAGAATCCCCTGCCACTCGTCAACCATCAGCTGTCACGCCACCTCGTACTTATGGTAATACGAGTCCTACCAAACTCCCTGTTTTACCTTTTCCCACATCACCAACAACTCCTCCAAAACTGACTACCAGAGCATCTCAACAAATAATTCACCACACTCCCCGTACTCCACCACCTGCACCTATATCACCAAATAACACCCCAGGTTCACCAATCTCTGATTCCACCTCCTCCAACCCTACTCTAAATCGTGGCCCACAGACCACGACCTCCCACTATAAATTGAGACCCCGCTTAAGAACAAGACTACCTGTGACCGCCAGATATCCATTACTTCATGAATCCCATAAACCTCCATCAAAACCCAGACCAGCTTCATCTCGCCCCCAACATTCTCCTATCATATCACCAAGTTTATCACCTCCCAACAAGAAACCGGGGCCTTCGACATCACCTGTCATCTCCCCATCTAAATCCACATCACTATCTGTCTCCCCACATTCCTCGTCACCTTCACCATCTTTCTCAACTCAAGACCGCCTCCCTCAACCTGTAAATATACCACAATTAAAAACCCCACCTACAATTCAACCTTCTTCTTCTACAGTCACACATTCCCCTTCCGCCATTTATAAATCACCTCCCCTTCGTTCCCTTCCTCCTCCTCGGACTTCCCCTTACCATTCTCCTTCCCAACCTTCCACGTCATTAAACGTAACCTCTGACAAACCATCCTCACCTCGCCTCGCCCCTCCTACCTTATCTCCATTTCCTTCAACAGTATCCCCTAAGCTCACACACCCTACTACATTACCTAAACCTTCCCCTATAGCTCCCACTATTCCTTTATCTTCCCTGCCACACACTCCCAATTGCAGACCTACCTCTCAGTCACCATCTTCTACCACTAGTACTAAGCCTGTTTTACGTGACTCTTATCGCACTGAATCAGGCAGGATAAGTAAACCACCAGATCGATATCCTCGTACTTTATCTGCCATTCGTACTCCAGACATTTTGCCTTGCCGTCATGCAAAAATCAACTCTGAAATGTTTCAACAACAGTTGGAAATCTTACGATTAACAAAGCTAACTAACACAAATGAGTGTTCATCCGCACCGTTATTAATCACCTCCTGCATGCCTGATAGCTTTGTGTCCGCACGAGGTCATGACCTTCCATCTGCCCAGCCTATCGAGATCACTTACTCCACCACCACCACCGCCTGCACTTTCCCTGCTCTTGTTCTAACCACCACAAACTCCAAAATGTCCGCCACCCCCTTTATCAAGAGAGTGAAATGATCTGCTGATAAAGTCGATTTTACTCGCATCCGCTATCTTCATGATGCTTTTACTGCTTCTATGCAACCAGATACCACGCCCATCATTAATGTTCTGGTTGAACCCACCAAATCACCGGACATCCGTTCTCTACAGTGGTGGGCATATTTAAGTACCCTGCCTTTGGTGAAAACCCAAGGCAACTTATTAACATTTGCCCCTGAGGCACGGGGACGTGCCTTTCATAATGGAGAAGGAAATAAAATACCCCGGAAACGGAGAGAGCCCCAAGCAGAGGAGACTGAAGGAGAAGACGAAGGAAGACCAAGAAAGAAAAAGGGATCGAACAACCCAAAGAAGGAAAAGGCAAGGACGATGACATCAACCACCAACACAGCACCACCCGCGTCTGCAGCAGTAGCGAGACTCCGAAATGGAAGAATCGCTATGGCTAATTTAGATAAGTGGACTGTATATTTGATAATGAATAAGTATTAACCATATAGAAATATAATTACCTTTTGATGAACTCAGCTGGTGATTGGAGGATGGCGGAAAATAGGCTAGATGACTTGAAGTGGTTAGTAAGGTAAACAGCGTATGAAAAGAGGCTACAATAGGCTAGGATAGGCTAGATATTTACGTTAAGTTGTGCTAATTAACAAAGATGATGATGTTGTGACTATATGGAATATGAGATGAAAAGTGAAGCGAAAACACCTGATTATGAAACTATGGGAAGAAGGCTTAGCGTGTGTAGCTGGGATGGAGGTTGGTTGGAGAGTGGCGAGCGCATTATGTTCGTCTCTGTCGTGACATACCGCGCACGCGCATAACATATGGAAAATGTATCCCATCTTCTTTACAATGAGATACTTATAAACAATCTTAAATAATACAAATATATATATATATGGGAATTATAATCCTACAATACTTTCCCATATACTACTATAGAATAATATATTCTACCCAATCATGGAACGTTCGACCAAGGTTATGGAAGCGTTCAACTTAAGACTACGGAATGATACGTAACGCTACATCAACCCAGATTACGTAACATCGAGACTGTTCATACTAGTTTGAGTACACTAAGTATGGACATATTCCCACCAACAGAAAATATACAAAATTTACATGATTAGATTTGCCCGGAGGCAATCTTATCCCGCCAAGCTTGGGAGGATATCTGGGCTGCCTGTCGACGTGGGCGTTCGCCAGACGCGTCAACAGGCTGCGCCGAAGTAGAAGCCAGAGAGGGGACTTCAATGGATAACTGATCCGAGGGGGTGTCCTTGCGATCGAGGTCACCCTCAAGAGGATATAGTCGGACTGTTGGCCGTGTGATTACTCCAGTCCTGGTGCGAACCTTTGCTACCCGAACCTCACCATCACGACCTGGTAATAACTCCTCTATCCGACCCAATTTCCAAAATGCGCGCGGGCCCTCCTCATGGATGGTTACCACGTCCCCTACCCTAGGCCAATGACCTTTTAATGGTGTTAGTTTATTCCTTTGCGCTTCCCTTAAAGTCACCAGATATTCTGTTGACCAGCGGTGCCAAATATCTCGCGATAATTTACGAATGTATTTGTAGCGGGCCGATATCACTTCCTTACTTATGTAGTCTGGATCTTCCATAGTATCCTCGTCATGCTCTTCAGGAAGATCCCGCACTCTGTATCCACGTACCAGTACTGAGGGTGTGATTGGGGTAAGGTCTTCCAAATCACCAGAAGCATAGTATAGAGGGCGATCATTTACGGTGGCTTCAATCTCCAAGAGTATTGGTGTTGAGTTCCTCAATCGAGATGAGAGCTCTACCCAACACCTTCTTCAGACCCGCCTTCACGATGCCTATGGCTCTCTCCCATATGGCGCCAAACCAAGGCGCTCTGGCGGGAATGAAACGCCATTCACATTTTACATCCGCTAGGCAGGTCTGAATCTTAGGATTGTTGCTCACTTCTTTGAGATATGTAGATGCCCCTATGAAAGTCTTTGCATTGTCACTCAGCATGATACGCGGATATCCCTGTCTACTGCAGAATCTTCGGAAGGCATGTAGGAAACTATCACAAGTGAGGTTGGTGACCAGTTCCAGGTGAATTGCCCTGGTAACAGCACAAGTGAAAAGTATCATATACACCTTAAGATTGGGTGAATCTTTCACAGGGATTGCTCCACTGTAGTCAACCCCGGTAACTTTGTAAGGGTCACCTGGGGTGGTTCGCTGGTTTGGTAAGGGAGGAATTCCGACGGGATCATAGTGTGTTCCCTGTACTCTTCTACACTTTAAGCATTTGTGAAGGACTTTCTTGACCACCTGCCTGATTCTAGGCACCCACCATCGTTGTCTTACATAGGTGACTATATGACCAACCCCATAATGACAACAGAGTCGGTGACACCTATCGATGATAAGATGGGTGAAGGGATGATTGGGGGGTATTTGATACTTACTTGCCTCAGAGAGGGCTGCCAATCGTAATCTGCCTCCGCAATGTATCAAGTCCCCCTTCAAGTGTAAGCCCAACTGGTTGATCAGGTTATTCCTAGACTTTGTTCCCTTAACCGGTATTTTATATTCCTGCGTATATATTTCTTGTTGACAGAGCTTATGTAATAATTTATCTGCAATTCTGATCTCCTTCACATTGAGGTAAGCACTACCTGTGGGCGGTGTGCCTTTAATTTTTGCTTTTACATTTCCTACAAATCGTATCACCCATGCTGTAACACGTTGTAACTTCTCATAGCTGCTGAATCTATCCCAGTCCCATAACCGTGTGTCTTCGTCAGGCACCGAGTCAATTACCGGTGCCACAATAGCAGTGTGTTGCTCGCTCAAATCTATATTCTCTGGCCATACTTTGTAAACTAACCAGTTTAGACTTTAGGTTAAGTTCACCTTTATGTTCTGGCAATTCATCAACCACTATTGCATCTAGATGATGAAATTTACCTCTGTGTTTGTATTGCAGTGCCACAACATTATATTCCCTAGAGGCCTGTTTCCCGGTAAATCCGTGAAGACATAACTCCTCAGTTCCTTTAGAAATGTAAGAAAGGGAGGATAGAACAGAAGACTTCACAAAGGTCCTCTGAGAACATTGGTCAAGTAGCGATCTAATTTTAACACAATTATTATCCTTACCCTTTACAGGCAGCTGTACGGTGGGCAAGATTACTGTATTTTTACCTGAGGCAACGGACATTGTAGTTGAAGTAGCAGCAGTATGCTCTCTCTTGGTGTTATCCTCCGCTGGTCTACTTTCTTTCCCTTGTTTTTGTGTACACAGGGAATGAAAGTGTTTGCCCTTACAAAACTTGCAGCTTCTTATATTAGGATTAGTAAAACCCGAATGGCCATGGTCTTTTGACAAGCACCCAGTACAGAGACGTAGTTGACGGGCTCTTTTAACTTTAAGAGGCCCTGTCTTATACTTCATACACTTGTACCATAAATGATTGGTGCCACTACACAGAACACAGTTGAATTTCCTGTACTCACTTTGGGCGGTAAATGTTGCCGTAGCCATGGGTGTACCCCCTACTCTATCTTGACCCGCCATATTGTACACTTCAGCCTGGAGGCAATGAGTGAATTTCTTATAATCCAGGCTCGAGTCTCCCATTTCCCGTTTTATGGTTTCTTTCAGCGGTGATGGTAACTTATTGACAAGAGTCACCACACAAAATTCCTCCAAACAAATACCATGGCTAATGATTGACCTCATCACACTCTCTGTATTGGCATAGAAGTCCTTCAGGTCAGCTGTTTGGTGTTTGGGTGACACTAATTGATTGAATTTGGTAACATAAGCTGCCTTGATTCGATCTGGATGCCCATATGTCTCTTGCAGGAGCTCAATTGCTGGGGCATAGCTTGCACTTTCGATTATGAATCCTTCGACTAGCTTATGTGCATCACCCTGAAGCTGACCCTTTAGATAGGTGAAGCATTGTATATCTGTGAGGTCGGGATTGTCATGGATGGTACACTTGAACATCTCCCAAAATCCCGACCACATGGTGGCATCACCTTCAAATTTTGGAAGAGTAAGATGTGGTAATTTGACTGCGGATTTCTTTGGCTCTTTCTTGACCTCCTTCTTGACCTCTATAATCAGGATCCCCTTCAGTGTGGCAACGATTACTTGTATGCCCTCCATATATAGGGTATCCTCTCTGATCACCTCGATATACTCGGCGTCCTCGCAAGTGTCGGCCAGGTCCTCCTGTGTGACCTCATACTTGTCAAGTTGCTTTTGAATAGTGAGCAACCTGGCCTCCACCTCCACTCTAGACGCCGAATCAAGGAATTCGTCAATATCAGAGGTCAAGACCGTCAAAGAGCCCTTAAGTCCAGCCCGACGCTTTTGTACACTTTTAGCCATGACTATACGGGAAGGAAATCTATTGACGTTAAATCAAACTATCAATGCCAGACTGAATAAGTTGCGGCCAACAATACAGTACTCCGAGAAATCAAATAAATCGCGAGCCGAAAATAAAACACCCTCACGAAATGCGGAATAAGAATTGTGCGCAATGTAGACTAGCAATCTGGAGCTTTTCAATTTAACTCCTTACATAATAGTTATGAAATTATAGATTCATTACCATAAGTTAAGAAAAGCCGGGAGGTAAATTTAGTACAATACAGTATAGGCCAAAAGTCTCCAGATGTCAAAAAGAGAGGTTCCGTTTAAAGTTATAATCAATTCAAGAATTTTAAGAGAGAGAGAGCCTATAGGGTAATTGAAACAGGCTAAACTCAATGGGTACCGCTAATTTTATATTATTAAATTTAATATATGTGAAAATTGTACACAAGAAAGTTCATCTCAAGAAGTCACAAGGAAAAAAGTTTTGAGTTGGATTAACACACACTCAGCCTATCAGCTATCATATTACCCCGCCTCCAGGGCACACGACGAGAGAAGAATTTAGAATGACATGTGAATCAAATAAAGCAGTTATTGGACAGTATAAATTTGATATAGAATGAATAACCTTAACCTTTGAAATTATTATACAGTACAGTATGGATGATTTTAATCTTAGTGCCAATCAATTGTTATAATTTGGGCCTAAAGGTTTTACAATCAAAATTTAAATAATATACTGTACCGATTTGAAGGATTACTAATCTAGGCTATACTGATTTTGTTGATCAACTCTAACGTCATGGTGGGCAAACATCTCGTCGTATGACCTGGCGACCATGGCATATTCGTCTTGCATAAAGCACCGACGACAGGTGGCCAGGATCTCCGAATAGAGACGCTTTGATGCCTCGTGCGTGAGGTGTACCCCGTCGGGACTGAAGTCAGCCTCAGAGGTATTCATTGACTGATAGCGCTCCCGGGTGAATGGGATATGGCGCTTTAGCCATCGTCCGTAGAGACCCCTCGTGGAGCCTGCCGCTTCTCCACCCCAATCACCCGGACTTCTCCCCCCGAGAGCCGCACCACCTCCTCAGCTAGGACCTCGATCCCCTCCGCAATCCCTCTCGGACTGATCCCGCTCCTTATCTGATTTCCTCCTATCACCAAGAAGGTCAAGTCTGGCTTCAGCTCTAAAAACTGACCACAGGCTTCTGTTGATCTCAAGGTGCTGACACGGGCACCTGGGGCGGCCAGAGGAGTCACGGAAAAGAAAGGCCTGTGGACGGCTTGGTCCACGTACAAATCCCTGACGTAGGAGTGGCCCAAAATTGCCACCTTCCTAATCGGGCCTGGGTACGCAGGCCTATCAACCACCGCAGGATAATCTTCCCCTACCCCACGACCCGCGGCACCATGACGCCAAAAGCCCTGGGCCATGAGGGACAGACAAAATATGGCACAAAAAAAAATGAACCACGTAGGCTAGGCCACCACCAACCACAAAAAAAGGGGGGGGGGGCTAACTAGTGAAAGGTTAAGGACCAATTATATGGCTAATTTAAATAAGTGGACTGTATATTTGATAATGAATAAGTATTAACCATATAGAAATATAATTACCCTTTGATGAACTCAGCTGGTGATTGGAGGATGGCGGAAAATAGGCTAGATGACTTGAAGTGGTTAGTAAGGTAAACAGCGTATGAAAAGAGGCTACAATAGGCTAGGATAGGCTAGATATTTACGTTAAGTTGTGCTAATTAACAAAGATGATGATGTTGTGACTATATGGAATATGAGATGAAAAGTGAAGCGAAAACACCTGATTATGAAACTATAGGAAGAAGGCTTAGCGTGTGTAGCTGGGACGGAGGTTGGTTGGAGAGTGGCGAGCGCGTTATGTTTGTCTCTGTCGTGATATACCGCGCACGCGCATAACATATGGAAAATGTATCCCATCTTCTTTACAATGAGATACTTATAAACAATCTTAAATAATACAAATATATATATACAGTATATGGGAATTATAATCCTACAATACTTTCCCATATACTACTATAGAATAATATATTCTACCCAATCATGGAACGTTCGACCAAGGTTATGGAAGCGTTCAACTTAAGACTACGGAATGATACGTAACGCTACATCAACCCAGATTACGTAACATCGAGACTGTTCATACTATTTTGAGTACACTAAGTATGGACAATCGCTATATTGAAGACGCCGAAGAAGAAATGTCCAAGCACGCCGGGGAAGACGATTCGCCCCAGCACATCCCCAAAGAAAAGAGTCATCTTCAGTCAACATTTTTTAAACCAAGCATGTTTCTTCACTTATATTCCTATCTACCTATGTTCTTCACTTATATTTTTCTATAAAAACTAAGCTATATCATGTATAGAAAATAAGAATGTACAATCATTATGATGATGAACAATATGTTTATCTGTATTAGCATCGTAAGAATATAACCCCCAATATGAAATGAATATGTATGATGTTTTGTTACAAACCTACGTATGCAATATTAATATGCAGTAATACCTCAATAGACCTTTGGGACATTATTTCCTACACACATATATATATGCCTTCTTGTTTTACTCTGATTACTACTTCTAATTACACAAACCACATGTTCTTCTTTCTCATAAGATATTACGGTATACAATAGTACCAAAGTTGACACCCCGCTGAACAGCGTTGGTGTCGTTCCCACACGTACCGGAAATGGGCGACTCATGCGCTAAACCGTTCAGGCAAGCGCTCAGGCATACCAACACGCTCTGAGAATGAGGCCTCCATAAATACTATCTTAATAGATAAATTAACATGATATGTTCTATGAATTATTATCAACATAATCCTACTAACAATGATACATTGGTAAGTTCTCATTTCAGACCCCCGGGAATGAGTAGGATAAATAAAATGTTTCACATGCCCAACCCAGCCTTCCTTACTTTTTGTGCACACGGCACTAAGCCTCCCACTCAATTACCGAATTAAGGAACTCGTTTCTTTGAACACATTTATTGTTTCCCAAGGTTTTATTGAGCTCACATAGATATGCTATAGTTATTATTTTAACCCTTGATGAAGTACCTTTCCAGTTGAGATGTATTCTTGATATAAGCATCCTCACATCACTTAGTAAAGTAATTTTTAAAGAAGATATCTTGACCACCAGAACCAGAAGGATCTATGAACCTCTTTAAGGATACCTGTTCATGCCCTTAACATCCTACAAGTTAGTAAGGATCCGTCGCTGTAATCCTCAATACCAGGTCAGGATATTTTAGAAGAGTCAAGCAATTATAAGGCTTCTGAAACCCTGGCATCCCAACTTTAGAAGTCTTATAATTAAGCCTCCATTCAGTTGGACGAACGGAATCCCAAAGATCAATATACTGTCTGGGAGTTAAAAAATCGTATTGTAGGGATCTTTGTTAATGGCGAGGCACCACCCGGTTAACATTGAGACCCTTGATAGGCGGTGCCTACTATAAGTATAGTAGTGAAGTGGACGGCCTCCCGGAATTTCATTACTATTCTTCAGTTACCGAAACTGTAGCCTGTTACAGGAAACTTTGTTACTACTGGCATCCCAGTGATTAACATAGTTACTGTTACCGGTATAAAGCTTTCCTTAACTTAGGAAGAAGGGTTACGGCATCCCGCCCCTTCCTTCTAGTTAAAGATAGTCCACAAGCACCCTCTCTAAAAGAAGTTGAGGAGAACGGCATCCCGTCCTCAATATTCTCTAGAGTGAAAAGTGCTAAGTCCTACTCTAGGAACTTTGTTACTACTGGCATCCCAGTAACTAACATTGTCCCTTTTGCTAGGTACCACTTCTCTTAGTAAAAGTGGAGACTCCGGCATCCCGACCTCTCCATTATTACTCCTAGAAGTGAAACTGGTGACAGTGTCCTTTCAGAGAAATTTTGTTACTACTGGCATCCCAGTATCTAACATTGTCTCTTCTGCTAGGTTTCACTTTCCCTAGTAAAAGTAGAGAGACTCCGGCATCCCGATTTCTCTACTATTACTCTTGGAAGTGAACACTGTACGAAAGTGTCCTTTCAGAGGAACTTTGTTATTACTGGCATCCCAGTAGCCTACCTAACATTGTCCCCTCTGCTAGGTTACACTTTCCATAGTAATAGTTGAGAGACTCCGGCATCCCGACCTCTCTACTTATTACTATTGATAAAGAACACTACAACTTTTCACATGTAGTCTCGAACCATCGGAGACCGCTGTGAGAGAAAGGGCTTGGCGAGATATCCTCAAGGGCACTCTGCAAATACAAGTCCTAGGTGCACTGAGTCAGTGGCATCCCATTAGACTGTGTAACTAAAAGGTTTAAACACCGCCCTGGGTCCCCCGAACCTCTTAAAAAGATCAGGACAGTCAGTAAGGATACTTTTACCAAACTTACTGCGTTAGTCCGATATCGTGCCATATACGTTCTCACTGAGGCACGATATTCAAGATCCCATTACAAGAGTACCTTAACAGGACTTCATCAACGGTTGATATACAGGTCAGGATAGTCGAGTATTTCTCCAAAACCTCCGAAATACTCGCGTTAGTCCGGTATGGTGCCCAACTGCAATTGCCCGACAATTGCTATATGTTACGAAGCCATACTTAGGATCTCAAACCCATCAACCCTTCTGTAACTATCTTCACACAGCCGGCCCACCTGGACGACCCACGGAGACGCAGAAGATTATAACCAGCCACCACTAGAATCATCGTCAGGAGGAAGACAAGAAAAGACACCTAAGCCGAGAACCTGGAGAAGAGTAAACATTGAGAAAACGTAATCAACCAAGTGAGCGAATATAAACAGAGTCAAGCAAAAGTGTGTTAAAAAGATCATAAATCTGTTATAGCGGTAATATTCAGAATTAGCCAAAGATAATTTCTTTTACCAACGATATATAACCTACAGTACAACCTACGGAAGTGTTTTCCACTGTAGTACAGTGATTTCTGAATTTATTTCTTTTTAACCGATTTTGAGTAAAATAATAATTTTCCAAAATAAGCTCGCAAGTCCAATCTTTTACAAGTACAGTGAATCATTATAGCTGAAGTTATTACTTGTGATCGTCCTCGATATTCAGAAGTGTATACTATTCCTGAGAAAGGGAATGTTGTGAAGCTGTGCAAAAATACCTGCACTCTATCCAGATCCGCGACTGTGCTCGGAGATAGTAAATAGTGTTAAGTGATATTCATTGGTAGTGTTTACAAGTTACCTTCTTACTCCATTGTGTATTAGTGTTAATAGAAATAAAGCTGTATTTCTTAAACTATATTTTGCGATATAAATATCCTCTGTTGTCTTTGAATATATATATTTATAATAATTATGAACTCGGAAGTCCCAGTATAGTAGAACTCGCCTGCATCACCTGAATAAAATCAGGGCTTAACAATATATATATATTATATATATATATATATACTGTATATATAACAAAAGACAAAAACATTACAACTAAAGCCGGCCATCAGGTCACTCAAGCACACAAAATCATGATCAGATATATATTTAGCGTCTCGGCTATTATAACCAAACAACAAAACCGCCAAATAAGTAACCATTATTTAATTAATATGATGGATTGAAATTACTATTAAGATATATATATATATATATATATATATATATATATATATATATATAGAGAGAGAGAGAGAGAGAGAGAGAGGGAGAAATAAATAGAGATAGATAGATAGATATATAGATATGGCTATTAACCCTCTCCGACATATGACGCGATTTTGAGCCTATTAGGGATACTTTAAAGCTTTTGTTACCATCAGGGGTATTTAGAAACTTTTAGTTTAGTTACTTCAACCTCTGCAGTTGTCTTTGAGTTTGCTGTGGGCAGAAAACTAATTTTGGAGAGATAATTAAAAGAGTGAGAGAACTCTATTTCTTATGCTAATCTGGCAACCTCTGCGTCATATGAGTCTGAAAGGGTTAAGTTGGATGAGAGTAGTGTATAATTTGGTGTATGGGCCAGCACACAATTTGCTAAAAAACATGGGCCTAGGAGTGAAATAACAGTCTAGTTGACAACGTGTCAGAGGTTGAACCAGAAGATCTTCTGTTCAAAATCCGAGGGTGTTTCTAAGGTGATAGGTCTGCTGAACTCGTGGTAGAAATACAGTATATGTAGGTTACGATGAAGAACATGTATGAGGCCTGTAGAGAATCTGAATGTTAGGTTAATGCAGTGTGTTATGTCCGAAAGGTTGTTCACTGTATATATGGATGGAGTCCCGAAATATATAATTGGTAAAGTAGTGAATGTTTAAATACCTCTTTTAAATTGAGGGAATTAGCGGAAATTGTCCTTCGACTTCTTGCTGACTAGACATAAATATTGGAAGGTGCTGTGTTTGGTGAATATGTTTGTATGAGTTTTATATTTATGTCTATATCCACATACATAACAAAAATAATACTGTGTGTGAAAAATGCAAGCTGAATGTAATTGTGGTAACAAGTAAAGTTATGGTCATTGAGAAAAATGCAGTCACAAAGTGGTAAGAAAGTGTGAATGGTCAGAAAATGGAAAATGTTGGCTCGTTCAAGTACTTGGGCAGTGTGTTGAGCAAAATAGGATGTTAAAGGATGAAGTGTGCATTGAAAGCAGTGAATAGGAATAGGGAAGTGAGCATGGAAGTAAAAAGTCACTGCATGAAACTATGGTGATCTCGACATTGACGTACATGATTGAAACATGGTTGTTTTTGGAAAGACATAAATAAATGAGAGGGGTCGAAAATCCTTAAACCCTACTGTACCTGAGGGCATTACTATAAATGTACCCTCCAGTACCAGGCATTGTGGTCAAAATGGCTTCATAGTCAAGAGAGAATACCCTCTCACCCCGAAAGTTGGGGGAATACGGTCCCAGCTAGCTCCCACGGGCTTGGATCCAAGCTGAGAAGTGTTGCCAATGTCTCAAAGCAGTGCATACAAGTCATGGTGCCAAGTACCACTCGATATGGGCAGTTACAAGGGCGGCATAGTACTGATGGATATCTTCCGTCACTGGTACTGACGAGTGACAGCTTTATACCGTAGCTGGTACAGTAAGGGCTAAGTAGTGTGTGTGAAATCGCATGAAGAGATAGACAGACAAACAAGGAAATATAAAAGCCATGTGGTGTGGATGTAGATGTGCTGGAGAGTGTGAAGAGCCCATTGAGGTGTTTTGATCATGTGGAGAGTAGGGAGATTGAAAACAAAAAACTACTAAAATAGTGCATGAGATTAAGGTGGAAGGGCAGAGAGGGAGAGGCAGATCGAGAATGAGAAGGAAGGATGGAGTCAAGAGGTATATGAGCGAAAGTGGTGTCAGGTGGGAGGAGGGCTACCAGAAGACGGCATGAAGACTATTCAGCCATAGCCCTCGTGAATTATTACATCTGACAATAGACAGAGATGTAAGCGAGGGAGGCCTCTTACCGATGGTCTAACACTTATTTTTGGTGTAAGACCAAATCTGGATTTTTTGACATAATCATCTAGAGGTAAACAGTAATTGGGAATAAATCCAATACTGATAAAGTTTGATTAATATTCTATTCAAGTAATTATTATGTTCTCTCCACCAACCAACTTTACTCCTAAACTCGGTTAATTCAATTAACAAACACATGTTGCAGTCCGGGGATTCGAATCCAGGACGCTTACACCGAAAATCAACACACTTATGCATTGCGCCACGAAGACAGTTAAAGACTGCTGCACAAGCCTACGATTTTGTATGCAGTTTCGAATCCTGCATACCAATCTTTCAGACCTTAGAAAATACAGTATAAATGCAACATTGTCCGTAACAAACTTTTCCAGCAGTTGTCTTTGTCATTTTGGGGGATTATTTGAATATATGTGTATGGTTGTCATGTAAAGCTACAACAACCTTGATGATCCGTTCTTACACAAGGATGTAGAGTAAAAGTCCAGAGGTAAGTTTATAGGTTCTATATTAGCCAAAGAGATACAGAGAGCGGGGGGCACTGTTAGCTAGGTGCCGGCCGGATATTTACTGAGGGTAACATGTGCAGCGTTGCCGGATATATTTGGTGCAACGCTGCCACTATTAAATAATACGGTACATTATCATCTCATATGAAACAATGGTAGTATTGCCCTGAAAGTACATGTGTGTATGTTGCAATATGATTAAGGCATGTGTACACTCTGTATATAATTATGTTATGTGTGCACTTAACCTATATCCACACCTCCCTCCCCCTTCAAGCTCGCAATACGTTGTCGAGCTGACTCTTTTTCTAGGAGCCTTTCAGACCTACGTGGGGCCATGGGGGAAGTGAAGGACTCTCTTTCCGGGTCCGTGCAAGACACAGGGATCTCAAGGTAATGGGGGACGGGGTCAACACCAGGGGAATTCACTGGGCGGAGGAAGCGACGGCTCCGCCAATATATCTGACCACTGGGGAGCCGAACCTCATAATCCCTGGACCTGCCGCAGCCCATGACGACCCCAACCTTGTCCCAGCGGTGAGAAGTCGGGTCTTGGATCTGCACTGTGGTGCCGACTCTCAACCTGGGAAGGGGGCGTGCGTGCTGGTCATAGTTTTCCTGCACAAGCGCAGTGTGGGCGGCGTGCACGGCGGTCGCAGTCCTCGGCCTTGGCTTGCCACTCTGCTGCAAAGGACTGGGGATGAGCAGGGACACAAGACCGTAGTGGGTGGCCATACAGGATTTGTTCCGGGAAGCGGCCTGTGAAGTTCGGGGTGTTGCGGAGCTCCAACAGTCCACGGTCAAAATCTTCACAGTCGATGTTGCCTGAGGGAGCCGTCTTCAGTATGAGATGTTTGACGGACTTGACGGCAGACTCGGCATGACCGTTGGATTGTGGGTAGTGTGGGGAAGAGATCATGTGATTGACTCCCCAACGCTCAATGAAGTCCCGGAACTCACGGCTAGTAAACTGTGGGCCTCCATCTGTACGTAGGCGGAGGGGTACACCAACTTCCCTGAAGTAGCGGCAGATCCTGATGGTGTTTGAAGCGGTAGTATCTCCTTTGCAGGGTACGACAACGGGCCAGCCTGAGAGTCGGTCTGTTACGACGAGGAAGGATTTCCCCACCACAGCGAAAAAGTCGGCTGAAACAGACTCGAAAGGCCTAGTTGGGTTGTCGTCGTTGATCATGGATTCCTGCTGCTGACTAGGCTGTAAGACCTGACACGGCTCACAAGCTTGAACTGTGTTGGCGATGTCTGAGTTGATGCCAGGCCAAAAGACAGCCTGTCGCACCCTACGCTTAGTGGCCTCCACACCTCTGTGGCTATCATGTAGGCGAGCCAAGGTGCGGCGGCGGAGGGCTTCAGGAACCACAACGCTTGCTCCGTACAGGACGAGTTCACCATCTGCTGACAGGTAGTCTCAGAGTTTCCAGAAAGGGGGTAGAGAGTTGTGCAGGTCGTAGCGGTTGGTGGGGAAACCCGAAGTAACGCACTCACCCAGGCGGATGTACACAGGATCCGCTCTGGCTGCGTCTCGGAGTTCCTGGAGAAGGAACTCTCCTGTGAAGAAGAGTTGACGTCTGTGGCGGCGGCATTGACAGTCACGAGGGACCTGAGGTGAACCGTGGCGTCGGCACATGCTAACTCATCCTCTGGCGTCGGGTGGCTGACAGGGGCTCGTGACAACGCATCAGGGATGCAGAGCAACCTGCCAGCGCGCCAGACGGCTGTGAAGAGGTAAGGTGCGACTTTCTCCTTTAGACGTTGGAGGTGGGGATTTTCAACCGCATCAAGGGTGTAGTTGTTGAAGATGGGGATGAGTGGGCGATGGTCCGTCATGATAGTGAAGTGTTGCAGGCCGATGAGGTAGAACTTGCACTTGGACATGGCCCAGACCACGGCTAGCATCTCCAGCTCAATGGTGGCATAGCGTGACTCGGGGTTGCTGAGGAACCTCGAGCCACACTGAACTAAGCGGAGACGGTTGTTGCCATGATCCTGTAGTAGGGCATATCCATACCGTTGAGGCGGGACGCATCAGTTTGTAGAATCACTGGTAGGGAAGGGTCGAATGGGGCTAGGACGGGTGGACTGAGCTGGGCAGCCTTGACCCGGCGGAAAGCCTCATCGTGGTCAGCGGTCCACATAAACGACCTATTCGGGCTCATCAGGGGGCGCAGGGGCTGAGCGGCAGTGGCGATGTAGGGGGTGAACTCCGCCAGCTGGTTCACCAAACCCATGAATGAGCGGAGGTCGGTGATGTTGGCTGGTGTCGGGAAGTCCTTGATCGCTCCGACTTTGCCAGGGTCAGCTTGTGCAGGTGACGTGGTGGCTGTGAAGGGTAGCTCCTTACACCTGTTGATGCGTTTGACCTGTAGAATTGGGTTGGGGAATTTCGCTGAGATGATGGCCAATTCTTGACAGTGGCGTTTGGACAGAAGCGGCGTCTGAACACCCTCGCGGACTTGGATTGTGGCTGAACAGGAACATTTGCTGATGGTGAGTTGTGCATGAAACGTCCCCAAAGCAGGAGCCATTGCAGAGCCATCAGCGTTGAGCGTCGTTGTCGGAGGCGGAGGTCGTAGGCTGCTGATAGGAATCCGAAGTAAGTCGAGGTGTCGTCGGCCAATCACTGTGATATCTGCACCTGTGTCTGGGAGCATGTGGAGTTTTCTGGTGGTGCCACTGTAGGTGAGACTCACGGATGTCAGTGTGGGTGCGTGAACAGGAGATCCCACACGTCGGCAACTTGTGGTCTTCTTTGCTGTAGACTTGTGGTTGGGAGGAAGCGTTGTTGTCCTGTGTGGCGGGCTTCTTTGAAGATCTGCAGCATTTGTCATAGTGGCCCATATGGTTGCAGCGATGACACTGGGCGGTGGTAGCAGGGCAAGCAGGAGTCCTAGGCTTATGACCACGACGGCCGCAGTTAGTGCAGGTGTAGTCTCAGCCGGGCATTTGTTCTTGTCGTGCCGGCGAGCACAACGCTGGCAGGCGGCAGCCGACGCCAAGGGCTTGTGCGATGCGGAGAACTTGTCGCGTTGCTTAACTTGCTTGTTCTGCTTGTACGCTGACACGGCGTTAACCTGGGACGGTGGGGCATGTATGGCTGACGTAGCGCTTCGAGTGGCCTCGTATGCACGGCAAGTGTTGACGATGTCCTGTAATGAAGGGGTGGCATCGAGGGAAAGCAGCTTCTGTACAAGTTCTTCGTCGTGTATGCCCTCAGAATGACCATCTTGAGTTGGGTCTCCTTGCAGGCTGAAGAGTTCCCTGGGCAGACGTCAATTTCTTCGGCGATGTGGCAGAGGCGGACATAGAAGTTGTTGAATGACTCGCCCTGTTTTCGCTTGCGGCTGAACAGGTCCCTGCGACGGAGAGCTTCATTGCGAGAATTCTTTATGTGCTCCTGAAGTGTATCTAGGACTCCGTCTACGGTCTTGTCAGTGTCAGGGGGTATGCTTAAGGTGTGCTCCAAAAGGCGCTGTCTCTCCAGGGTTAAGCACATCCGCATCTGGATCAGTTGTTTCTCCCTCGGTAGTGTAGATAAGTCCACCATAATAGAGTAATCGTCCCATCGACGCCTCCATTCTCTGAAAACCTGGAAGGTGGCATCAGCACGAAGGGGCGGCGGATTCTGGGTGATAGCTTTCTGTGGTGGAGGTGGAGCTGAAGGGGTGGAGGATGTTGTGGAATGGGGTGTTGTCCCCGGTGAGGTGGGTGTAGGTGCGGCGGCAGGTGGGGTAATTTGGGCCAGAGCCTGGACAAGGGCAGAGAGCTTGGCCTCGTCCATCTGTCTCCTGTAGTCCTCCTCCGTGCGTCGTCTTGTTTCCTTCTCCTGTCGTCGGTGTTCCTCTTCCCATCTTCTGCGGTCCTCCTCCTGTTTTCTGCGGTCCTCCTCCTGTCTTCTGGTGTAGTCGTCCCGTTGTCTGCATTGCTCCATATACTGTATGAGCTGAAGGAGGTCTGCACTTGTGGTAGTTTGTAGACTTGCAGGGTGTGGTGACAGGGGGGGGGCAGTCCCATATATTGGAGTGGAGGTAAAGTGGGGGGAGGTTGGGGAGGTGGATTGAAGTTAAGGGTGGTGGGAGAATGAGGGGGTGGAGTGAAATGAACTGACTGGGACCCCTGACTAGCATCTCCAACAGTATCTCCATCCTTATCTCCACCAGTTTCTCCATCCCCAGCATGGTCTTGTGGGGTGTCTGTAGGCACCCCATGAAGCTGCCTGTCTCCCTCCATACTTGGTTGATAGAGGACACACTATAGTCTTGCAGGAACGATGAAAGTGTGCAGTACAACTGGAACAGGTAATTTAATAGTGCAAGAAATTATCTGTGCTAGAGTGAGTGAGTGAGTGCGGTAGGCTTGGCAACACCGTGTTCACTTGGCAGCGATGTGCCTGTGCGCACATGTGCCGGCCCAGGTGGAGGGCAATGAGGGGTGAGAGCTTCAGTAAGTTCAGTGTGGCTGGAGCCGTTGCAGAGGGAGGATATGCTACTCCTCGCTCTTGTCCAGCTATGTTTCGGCGGCTATAACCCTCACAGCAAGTCGGGAATGGGCACAAATGACATGGGACATATAATAAAGGCACTGCACTACACACTTAAGCACTTCACTGCACTACAAAGCACTGCACACGAATAAATCCAGGGCTGGAGAGGCGAGGTCTTGCAAGATGGCTGGCTGATAATCCGGTCTTGGTTCGCATCTGCTGGCTTTAATGCACTGACTGTGCCATGTATGGTTGTCATGTAAAGCTACAACAACCTTCATGATCCTTTCTTGCACAAGGATGTAGAGTAAAAGTCCAGAGGTAAGTTTATAGGTTCTATATTAGCCAAAGAGATACAGAGAGCAGGGGGCACGTTTAGCTAGGTGCCGGCCGGATATTTACTGAGGGTAACATGTGCAGCGTTGCCGGATATATTTGGTGCAACGCTGCCGCTATTAAATAATACGGTACATTATCATCTCCTATGAAACAATGGTAGTATTGCCCTGAAAGTACATGTGTGTATGTTGCAATATGATTAAGGCATGTGTACACTCTGTATATATGTAATGTGTGCACTTAATTAACCTATATCCACAATATGGGCAATATTAAACACAAATGCTTAAATTATTTAATAAAACTTAGTGCACTACCAAATTCAGGAGACAATAGCCTAGTGAATAGTGTGGACCGCAGATCGAGGCCACGCCAAACGTCAGGGCTATTTCTGTTGCGATCTGATCATTTTCACAGTTCTACAAATATCGTAGCAACACCAACACATCAGGAAAATACCCCTTATTTAGCCACCAACTCATTGCAAAGAAGACGCCGATCATATTCGAAGATTCTCTGAATGACGATATACGATTGTATGCATGTATGTATTTACTCAGGCACATACCCCATAGCTGGGGTTGGCCGACTCGAGACAGAGTTCGAACAGAAGCAACATAATATAATCAAGTTAAAATTCACACACATCTAGGTCGTCCTGGAGAACACCCAGAGACCAAGGCCCATCTGGGGTCCCGAGCAAAAGACTCTCATACAAGTGATTTCTCAAAATATTGTGATGTGTATAAGTATCTAAAGCTTTTTAAACTATTCTTGCCTCAAAAATTCTTAAGCATTTATCTTCCCATACCTTACTCTCAGAACGCCAGTATGGCTTCCCTAAGGGCTGCTCTACTGGTGATCTTTTTTCTTATCTTACTAACTCTTGGTCATCCTCCATTCGGGACTTCGGTGAGACTTTTTCTGTTGCGCTAGATATATTGAAGGCCTTCGATAGAGTCTGGCACAAATCCCTTATATCCAAACTACCCTCCTACGGTTTCTATCCCTCCATCTGTGTCTTTGTCTCTAATTTCCTTTCTGGCCGCCAAAGGCAGCTTTCTAGGGCCTTTCCTAGCTGATGCTGAGAGGATTGGGTTCTAGTCATGTGGTGATGGGCTGGTCTATCAGAGTGAGAACTGAGCGATCTCTGCCATACCCATAGCTTGCTCTGACTGTTCCTTTTACTTATATATTTTCTAGATCTCAAGTGACGGCGTCTCTTGCGTGGATTGACCTCCTAATCTACCAAGATTGGAAGCCAAAGCGTCACATCTTTCCTTTGCCCCTCAACTTTCTCTTCATAATTGCTGAGGGGCACAGGGCCCTGGGTGGAGCTTTGGTTTCCAGGGCGTTTCCGCACCCTCCTCAGCTCCCCGCCATGGAGTGGCTTCGGTCACCCAGGCTTTATTGTGGTCGGCAGGGAGGATTCTGGGGGGGGCGCTCGATTATGGCCTTGGCCTTGCTCGGGGCCTTGGGGCTGGTCGGCCAGGCAGCTTGGGGAAAAACAATAACAACAACAACTTGGAGAACCCCATAGTCACATAGTGCAATGGACTTTGGTTCTCGAAAAGGGGGCTCCAGTCCTGACGCTATTCTTGACTTACATAATCCAAAAGGACTGATAGCCTCTAAAGTCTAATTTTGACTAACTAACCCATAATGCGTCAAATATGTCTGCCATGGAGTCTCATTCATCGTCTAAAATATGATCCCAAGGCAGCATCGTGCTGAGCGTTCAAATCTAAGCACTGTAGTAAGCCTAGGCATATAGAATTAGAGGTGCTGGAAAACAATTATAACTCTTGACCTTTGACCAGTTAAAATTAAGTGAAAAAAGGAATGGGGAAGAACAAAAACAAGAATAATAAAGAACTTGTTTATTATAAACACATTGCAACGATGTAGACAATTTATCAAACTACAAACAAAAATATATGTATAAAATTATACTATTGACAGCATAACAAGACAATATATATATACAGTATATACAGTATACAGTACATAATATATATATATATATATATATATATATATATATATATATATATATATATAGGGGAGGTGTGGTGGAGTGGTCATGCCACTGGATTAGTAATCCAATGGACCCGGGTTCAAATCCCGATATGTCAATGGGAAGATATTATTGGGATTGAATTTGTGCTGTACCTAGTATCAGTGCATTACCACAAAACCCACCGAAATGCCAAAAAAATACCCTCATTGTTCCCTGATTAAAATAACACTGTATGAATATTCCCATATTCAAAATATGTTACAGGGGGACAATGCCTAGTGAGTTCACTGCTCAATAGGTGGCGTTCTGAGAGTGAGGGTCTGAGTCTGGAGGGTGAGACGGTGAAGCGCTTGAGTGAAGCAACCAGCCGCTTCAGAGATGGAGCTGCTTCGAGCCATGATGGATGCTTCGCATGTCTCACTCCCCAGACTGGAACAAGACCTCATGGGCTTCACCGTGTTGAGCGGTGGAATGTACAGGCTCTCAGCCTATGCCCGAGAGGGAGTAGTTGGAATATAGAAGAAAAAAAAATATATATATATATTATATATCTACTGTATATATATCTATATGTGTGTGTGTGTGTGTGTGTGTGTGTGTGTGTGTGCTGAACACTACTAACTGGTCCATCTCATTGATTAAAAATATATATATTTAGGATATTAAAGAAAATAAATGCTGTAAAACGTAATGAATAACGAAACAGGAAACAAAGAACTAAAATATAATGCATTTTGCTACTTGCTATGAGATAATGACATACTACACATTGGTTGTATTGCTTATTGTTTGTCAGTACTAATAATGATATACTACACATAGGTTGTATTGCTTATTGTTTGTCAGTACTAATAATGATATACTACACATAGGTTGTATTGCTATAATAATGATATACTACACATAGGTTGTATTGCTATTGTCAGTACTAATGATATACTACACATAGGTTGTATTGCTATTGTCAGATAATGATATACTACACATAGGTTGTATTGCATATTGTACTACACATAGGTTGTATTGCTATATAATGATACTACACATAGGTTGTATTGCATATTGTTTGTCAGTACTAATAATGATATACTACACATAGGTTGTATTGCTATGAGATAATGATATACTACATAGGTTGTATTGCTTATTGTTTGTCAGTACTAATAATGATATACTACACATAGGTTGTATTGCTTATTGTTTGTCAGATAATGATATACTACACATAGGTTGTATTGCTATGAGATAATGATATACTACACATAGGTTGTATTGCTATGAGATAATGATATACTACACATAGGTTGTATTGCATATTGTAATGATACTACACATAGGTTGTATTGCTATAATAATGATATACTACACATAGGTTGTATTGCTATGAGATAATGATATACTACACATAGGTTGTATTGCTATGAGATAATGACATACTACACATAGGTTGTATTGCTATGAGATAATGATATACTACACATAGGTTGTATTGCATATTGTTTGTCAGTATTAATAATGATATACTACACATAGGTTGTATTGCTACTAATAATGATATACTACATAGGTTGTATTGCTTATTGTTTGTCAGTACTAATAATGATATACTACACATAGGTTGTATTGCTTATTGTTTGTCAGTACTAATAATGATATACTACACATAGGTTGTATTGCTTATTGTTTGTCAGTACTAATAATGATATACTACACATAGGTTGTATTGCATATTGTTTGTCAGTACTAATAATGATATACTACACATAGGTTGTATTGCTATGAGATAATGATATACTACACATAGGTTGTATTGCTATGAGATAATGATATACTACACATAGGTTGTATTGCTATGAGATAATGATATACTACACATAGGTTGTATTGCTATGAGATAATGATATACTACACATAGGTTGTATTGCATATTGTTTGTCAGTATTAATAATGATATACTACACATAGGTTGTATTGCTTATTGTTTGTCAGTACTAATAATGATATACTACACATAGGTTGTATTGCATATTGTTTGTCAGTACTAATAATGATATACTACACATAGGTTGTATTGCATATTGTTTGTCAGTACTAATAATGATATACTACACATAGGTTGTATTGCATATTGTTTGTCAGTACTAATAATGATATACTACACATAGGTTGTATTGCATATTGTTTGTCAGTACTAATAATGATATACTACACATAGGTTGTATTGCATATTGTTTGTCAGTACTAATAATGATATACTACACATAGGTTGTATTGCTTATTGTTTGTCAGTATTAATAATGATATACTACACATAGGTTGTATTGCATATTGTTTGTCAGTACTAATAATGATATACTACACATAGGTTGTATTGCATATTGTTTGTCAGTACTAATAATGATATACTACACATAGGTTGTATTGCTTATTGTTTGTCAGTACTAATAATGATATACTACACATAGGTTGTATTGCTTATTGTTTGTCAGTACTAATAATGATATACTACACATAGGTTGTATTGCTTATTGTTTGTCAGTAGCGTACATTTATTATTGGAATGTTGTAGAATAATGTTAATAACATACACATGTTATAGTATATTAACTATTTTAGATGTAGGTTGCATATATATAAATACTTATTAATTTAAATAAGAATATATGTATTGCTTGCGGAATCTTGTCAATGTGGTTTACCTCGATTTTTGTAATACATATATAGAAAATGTCAACATATGCTTCATTAACGTCATTAAAAAGCTATAACAGTATTACACACACACACACACACACACACACACCTTCTACTGCACCTACTTCTTGACTCTATGAATATGATAATCCTTCTCAAACTATACGGAACCTATTCCAACTTCATCCCCCTGCCTCTTATCCTTTAACTACGCCATATGTTATCGTCCCCCTCCTTCCCCTTCCCTCTCCCCTCTCTCTCTAGCTCTCTTTCTCTCACTCTCTCACTCCCTCTCTCTCTTTTATATGTTCCAAATTATCACTTTCGTTTGTTAGATTGACATACTACAATAATTATAGGCTTATGCAAAATGCATGCATGTTTGAGATTTAACTCATGCAATGGAATACAATACGCAGCAAATATGTAATACACAAATAAATGTTTATAGATATTGTTGTGATGTTAAACGTTCACATATGAAAGATAATATGTACAGTTGGCCACATTAGTTTGGATCCACGCCATGATTTTGTGTAGGGCATAGCAGGACACATAATGTGGCTGACTTACAGGCATAATTTCCTATGAAACCGATAATTAGTCATAATATATAACTATTTCATAAGACGATACACTTCAAAATCAGTCATATTAATTTTCCTTCCACCCATAAAACCTTGGAGTGTATACAAATCCATATGGCCAACTGTACATTCGGCAACAGAGAGGACTGAAACATAACCACTGTTAATAACACTATTTTAGTTATATAGCCTATATATATTATAAGCTCAACAAGAAGATCTAACTACCAAATCAATAATTTATGACTGTATTGTTTGTGTTCATTATAGATTCCAAAGTAGCTACTATATTATAAATATAACAGGCTCTGAAACGGTAATCTCTGTTGAGGCCATATCTTACAGTACCATACCTTACAGCAGGGAGATCCAGGTGGTCCTGCTCTTTTCTCAATAGGGGTGGATGCAGCAGCTAACAAAGTAAGGTCAGAACTGAATGTATGGTACCTGGACGATGCAACCTTGGGTTGGTCAGTAGAGAACGTTCTAACCGACCTAAATAACATCGTAACTAACCTCGGCCAGGCCGGGCTAGTGATAAATGACACCAAATGTGAACTTGTCCTCCTCAACCACACACGTGAACAAGGAGAAGAGACTCAGGCCCTGTTTCGAAACATATTGCCAGATTTAAAGATCCTTCAGGAGCACCAGCAAACCCTATTAGGTTCCCCACTAACTCTGGCAGCAATCCCACCAGCACTTCAAGTTAAAAAGGAGGAGCTTCAACGTCTCATGAGTCGCCTGATACACATCGATGCCCACTCAGCTCTGGCCCTGCTCAAGAACTGTTTCTCCATCCCAAAACTCCAATACCTCCTGCGCACATCGATGACTTACACGAACAATGGTGGCTTCCAAGAATTAGACAGCATAATCCGAGAAGCAGTGACCAGCATCACCAACGTGGAATTTAACACCTTACGAGCGGCCTATGCGGTTTATTATATGTACCGCACAGCGGGGTGTTTTTAGCCAAAATAGGGCTGTTTACGTGATCATTTTCATGCCTAAATAAGACCCAGAACGTAAAACCTCTATCCCTGAAAGGGCATAAACAGAGCTTTCGAATGACCATAACGATCCTTGTATGATGGAGTTTTCTGCAATAACCGTGCAACGCGAGTGCAAAAAGCAGGTAATTCGGTAGTTTCGGTACATAATTGAGTATGTAGCGAGTGAGAGAGGGAGGAGGGAGCTGAGATTTGTGTCAGTAGGTTCGCCGCGGTGGTCTGGAGCAGTCATACGCTCGCTAGTCTCCTGCCACCACTTGTCTCTCTCTCTCAGCCACATTACGTGCTGAAATTGCCACTCGACCTATGTCGAGCGCCGCCACATAGTCCAGCTTTTTTTAACTCGACTTATGTTGCTCGCCGCTAATTAAGGGTTAAAGGACGGGCCTGGACACAAGCCACCCTTCCTGTCCGCCTCGGGGGCTTGGGCATACGGAGAGCCTCGGATATTGCCTCCCCAGCCCTTATCTCTTCCCTCATTGCGACCAACGACCTTGTATTGTCCATCCTTTCTTCTCAACCCGGAATGACACTTAATGGGGACGTAACAGCAGCGATTAACACCTGGATGGGAAGTACAGGAGTAGAGGAGGAGCCTCAGCGTACCTCCAGGAGCAAGCAGAAAGCATGGGATACCATCTCGTCGAAGAAAACTCAAGAAAATCTCCTAACCAATGCAGACCAGGTTGCAAAAGCACGCCTCCAGGCAGCCGCCCGTTCGGAGAGTGGCTTGTGGTTACACGCCATCCCCATCCCACTTCTTGGAACTCACTTGGATGCTGAAGCGCTCCGGGTTGCCATCGCGCTCAGTGTGGGTGCGGCAGTTTGTCACCCACACACTTGCAAGTGTGGTGGGTGGATGGATGCTCAAGGTCACCATGCCTTGTCATGTAATTACAACGCAGGCCGCCTGCCAAGACACTCTGCACTAAATGATGTTATAAAACGGGCCCTGCAGAGTGCTAACCGTGCATCAATCCTCGAACCACATTGACTTCACAGAGAAGACGGCAAACGGCCAGATGGGATGACCACTTTCCCTTACAAGAATGGCCGGTGCCTCGTGTGGGATGCCACATGTGTTGACACTTTCTCCACAACCAACATCGCCAGAAACGCCGACGAAGCAGGTGAAGCCGCCCGGATAGCAGAAAATAAAAAGCGAGAAAAATATCAAGCCATCGCCAGAAATCATCAGTTCGAGCCCCTGGCATTCGAAACTTCAGGAGTCTTCGGCCCTACCACCCTTAAGATAGTGAATGAAATAGGCCGTAAAATCAGAGAAGTTTCAGGAGAACCCCGGGAAACCCTCTGGCTCATGCAAAGACTAGGGAAGGCTATCCTCCGGGGCAATGCCACCAGCGTCATGAGCTCAGTTCGACAGTACTGGGTCATGCCACTGTGTGAGGCCCGGGCAGATGTGGTGTATCCGTAGTCTTTCCACAGTAGGGTAAAACAAAACATAAACTTTATTTGTATGTAACATGTGTGATTCACATAAATAAAAGGGGATGTGTCGGATGGTCGAAAGCCACAGTTGCTCGCGCGTTTGGGGCTAGCAACACGTATTATGAAAAACATGCATCCTCCTTCATTCACTGTCCCCCCCTTCACTCACTCAACCCCACAATTTGCCGGAGGATAACAGGTTTTTCACAATACGTAGACGGAGGTCTTTAAAAAAAAAAAAAAAAGTAGTAGGCACTATACTGTAGGTAGCCCCAACACACTTGACAATAATCTTGATCCCTGACCTCTCTGTAACTCAAAAGGGCCTAGAAAAACCTGGCTATACATATCCACACCTATTTCCTGGTGGACTCTTCCCAAATGATAGAAACGTCAGCCCGATTGCGTTCATTCATTTCGATTTATAAGAAGTTAAGGGTCAAGATTATTGTCATGTTCGTTGGCGCTACCTACTGTCTAGCAATGGGAGATTTAGCTATCAGTGAGGTATTTAGTGAGGGATGTACTAGTAATGAGGGATGTAGCTAACAGTGAGGTATTAAATGAGGGATGTACTAGTAATGAATGATGTAGCTAGCAGTCAGGTATTTAGTGAAGGATGTACTAGTAATGAGGGATTTAGCTATCAGTGAGGTATTTAGTGAGGGATGTACTAGTAATGAGGGATGTAGCTAACAGTGAGGTATTAAATGAGAGATGTACTAGTAATGAGGGATGTAGCTAGCAGTGAGGTATTAAATGAGAGATGTACTAGTAATGAATGATGTAGCTAACAGTGAGGTATTAAATGAGAGATGTACTAGTAATGAATGATGTAGCTAACAGTGAGGTATTAAATGAGAGATGTACTAGTAATGAGGGATGTAGCTGTCAGTGAGGTATTTAGTGAAGGATGTACTAGTAATGAGGGACGTAGCTAACAGTGAGGTATTAAATGAGAGATGTACTAGTAATGAATGATGTAGCTGTCAGTGAGGTATTTAGTGAAGGATGTACTAGTAATGAGGGATGTAGCTAACAGTGAGGTATTAAATGAGAGATGTACTAGTAATGAATGATGTAGCTAACAGTGAGGTATTAAATGAGAGATGTACTAGTAATGAATGATGTAGCTAACAGTGAGGTATTAAATGAGATATGTACTAGTAATGAATGATGTAGCTAACAGTGAGGTATTAAATGAGAGATGTACTAGTAATGAATGATGTAGCTAACAGTGAGGGTATTAAATGAGATATGTACTAGTAATGAATGATGTAGCTAACAGTGAGGTATTAAATGAGAGATGTACTAGTAATGAATGATGTAGCTAACAGTGAGGTATTTAGTGAAGGATGTACTAGTAATGAGGGATGTAGCTAGCAGTGAGGTATTAAATGAGGGATGTACTAGTAATGAGGGATGTAGCTAGCAGTGAGGTATTTAGTGAGGGATGTACTAGTAATGAGGGATTTAGCCAGCTGTGAGGTATTTAATGAGAGATGTACTAGTAATGAGGGATGTAGCTGTCAGTGAGGTATTTAGTGAGGGATGTACTAGTAATGTCGAGGGATGTAGCTAGCAGTGAGTTATTTTAATGAGGGATGTACTAGTAATGAGGGATTTAGCCAGCAGTGAGGTATTTAATGAGAGATGTACTAGTAATGAGGGATGTAGCTAGCAGTGAGGTAATTAGTGAGGGATGTACTAGTAATGTCGAGGGATATAGCTAGCAGTGAGGTATTTTAATGAGGGATGTACTAGTAATGAGGGATTTAGCTAGCAGTGAGGTATTTAATGAGAGATGTACTAGTAATGAGGGATGGAGCTGTCAGTGAGGTATTTAGTGAGGGAATTATTAGTAATGAGGGATGTAGCTAGCAGTGAGGGAAGTACTAGTAATGTGAGATGTAGGTAGCTGTGAGGTATTTAATGAGGGATGTACTAGTAATGAGGGATGTACTAGTAATGAGGGATGTAATTAGCAGTGAGGTATTTAATGAGGGTTGTACTAGTAATAAGAGATGTAGCCTGTATTAAGGTATTTAATGAGGGATATACAAGCAATAAGGGATATAGCTAGCATCCCTCTGCAATCGTTGGTATTCTCGATTAGCATGGTGCTTTATTCGTCAATGAATGAACTAGTGCATCACCAGGTCCAGGTGGTATGTGTGAGTATGCTGGTGAAACGCTATTTATCTTAGGCATCGTACTGATAGTCAGTCTAACCAGTGCCTAGACAGGTCCAGGTGTATGACCGAGTGTGCAGGTGGAACATTAGGCGGACTAAAAAAAAATCTGCGAGCCGAACTACTCAAAATCTCATTAGGCGGACTAAACGAGTACACAGGTGGAGAATCAGGCAGATTAAATTATCTTTCTTTACGAGGCAGACTAAACAAGGGAGCAGGTGAGCTCCCAAACAATCTCTCTATCTTGCTTCTCTAGGTGGTCCGCTGTGCCCCGGTAACAAGGTCCTGGTTGGTTACCTGTCACCTTTGTACTTTAGCACATTTTTTAACATCGTTCTTAACATCAATAACACCCCAAGTTAAATTAATGAAAGCGTGCAATTCTCCCAAGATTCGAACCCAGGATATCACATACATAACTTACACACGCTAACCTTAACACCATCAAGACAGTTATAAATACAGCACATGACCACAATTAATATCAATTTATCGAATACTTGATATTAATCTAATCATGTACTCTACCCAACTGCACTATGAATAGCCTAATGCATAAACGTGAGGAAAAAATATTTTATGGGGCACAGATCACATAGGACCGACCTCGCTACAAAATATTCTTGGACATTCCAGACGAGGTATATCACCGTTGTGCCAGGCAGGTATTTTTGCCGAAAATTACCTTCATTCCATGCTCTTTTTCATGTATAAGCAAGAGCCAGAGCGTAATACAGTTATATATCCGTGAAAGGACTATGATAGAGCTTTCCAATGACCCTTGAATCATCCTTGTACGACATCTGGTTATCTTGCAACGATCTTGCAAACGTCGGTAAAATAGCTGGAATATTGACCTTTTTTTATGTGTGAGAGAGAGCCCATGAGTGAGACAGCCGTATGCGCATTGTTGTTGTTGTTGTTCCCCAAGCTGCCTGGCCGAACAGCCCCAAGGCCCCAAGCAAGGCCAAGGCCACAACCGAGCGCCCCCAGAGAACCCTCCCTGCCGGCCACAATAAAGCCTGGGTGACCGAAGCCACTCCATGGCGGGGAGCTGAGGAGGGTGCGGAAACGCCCGGGAAACCAAAGCCCCACCCAGGGCCCTGTGCCCCTCAGCAATTATGAAGAGAAAGTTGAGGGGCAAAGGAAAAATGTGACGCTTTGGCTTCCAATCTTGATAGATTGGGAGGTCAATCCATGGAAGAGATTGGGATCTAGAAAATAAATAAGTAAAAGGAACAGTCAGAGTAAGCTATGGGTATGGCAGAGATCGCTCAGTTCTCACTTCTGATAGACCAGCCCATCACCACATAACGGTTGTGTCGAGCGGTTGGAGCCTGCCTGTGCTCCCTCCAAATGCCAGGAGGTGGATTCACTAACGGTCGTACGGTCCGAAAACTCCCTTACCGTTCCCTTACGACTCAACGCTGGTATTCACGAAGCGTCGTAGCGGCCATCTTTGATCGTAGGAAGCCCCTTTCGCAAAGGGTGGTCCGGACCACCCTTACATGAATTTGACCCGGATATAGGTACACAAATATCGATAACACAACCCGCGACCATAACAAATTCGTCTGCAGTATAGCTCTTTATGATAGGCATTTTGGCTCGATCGTCCCTTGATTTTGGCCCTGTCTCTCTTTCAACTATGAGGGAGGCACTCGTTATAGGCAATTCTGCCTTTTGCCTCCCTCAATCACATAGAAAAAAACAAAAAACAAAAAACACTAAGTTATTATTGAGGCAATAATAGCGCAATATGATTGTTAACTTGAGTTTACAACACCATTAAGGCATTTACTACAAAGTATGAATATATTTGTATCCTTAATGTCTTATGACAGGCCGAATTAAGCTATGAATAGCCTACATATGCCAGCCTAGACCTAGTCAATGTTAATTGATGCACAAATTCATGTTCTGCGACAACACGTAGCCTACCATTAGTAGATTTTAACCCTCATTTATTGCGGAAATGTTTTATTCCAACTCCCCACCACCTCTGAGTTAGATTAGGTTAGTCTATTCCTCAACAAATTTGAAAGTATCACAGGAACGAAATGATGAAAAAAATTACCCTAGGCCTAGCCTAAAACATAAATAAATAATAAACGGTGTTATGAATAATTGTGTTTAGCCTAGCCTAGGCTATAACCTAGGTTTATTTTGAAAAAGTTAGGACTATTTAGGCTAAAAAAGTTAGGCCTATGTATGGTATTTTGGTTAGGCTAGCAATGCCTAGCTGGGTTAGAATAGGGTAGCCTATTTCCTCAACAAATTTGAAAGTATCACAGGAAAAAAATTATGAAAAGAATTACCCAAGGCCTAGCATAAACAAATTAAATAATAGGCTAGCCTATATGGTGTTGTGAATATTTTGTTTGGCCTAGCTAACCCTGTGGGTTCAGCACACATGGGTCGTCTCCTACACGAAGCAGTCCGCAGCCATGGATCAAAAAACGCCATCCGAGAAGAAGCAGCAGTGACATAAATCATCTAACGCCAAGCAAAAAACAGAGGCAACCGAGGACCACCAGCGATAAGGACCGAAGACAGCGAGGACCGAGGACAGCCATGAACATAAATGTAGATCCGACAAGAACCAAAAATATTATTAAAGAGCGTTCCGTGAGTTCTAAAATAACAAATTTAAAGGTTTTCTATGCAAACGCTCGTAGCATACACAATAAATTTTCAGATTTAGAGGAGCTAGTGTTTACAGAAAATTATGATGTGATTGGCATAACAGAATCTTGGCTCAATACAGAAGATAGAGACTTTTTAGCAGAATATTCACTTCCCGGTTATGTAATGTTTGAGAAAAGCCGAATGAATAGAAATGGAGGTGGCGTTTTACTTTATATCAAAGAAAGTCTTCACCCTTGTCAAAACCTCAAATTGTGAACGTCGACACATCTTTTGTGCTAATAAAGAATAATAAAGGTACAAAAATAATACTTGCATTAATATACAGACCTCCAGCTCAATCAGTGCAAACTGACCAAGAAATTTACGAACAAATTGCAGATGTAAGTAACTCACAAGATACCGTAATTTTTGGCGATTTTAATTTCCCTGTAACCAAGTGGGGCGATACTCTTACTTCACACTCCGGACATGACTTGTATACGAACTTGCAAGAGAGTTCGCTTTATCAATTTGTTCGAACGCCGACCCGTGGTAATAATGTTTTTGACATTGTTTTTGCAACAAAAGAAGAATTAATAGAGAATTTGAATGTTGGTGATGAATTCAGTAACAGCGACCATCGTACGATAACTTTCACTTTAACCCTTATTTAGCGGCGAGCAACATAAGTCGAGTTAAATAAAGCTGGACTATGTGGCGGCGCTCGACATAACTCGAGTGGCAATTTCAGCACGTAATGTGGCTGAGAGAGAGAGACAAGTGGTGGCAGGAGACTAGCGAGCGTATGACTGCTCCAGACCACCGCGGCGAACCTACTGACACAAATCTCAGCTCCCTCCTCCCTCTCTCACTCGCTACATACTCAATTATGTACTGAAAGTACCGAATTACCTGCTTTTTGCACTCGCGTTGCACGGTTATTGCAAGAAAACTATCCATCATACAAGGATCGTTATGGTGTCATTCGAAAGCTCTGTTTATGCCCTTTCAGGGATAGGTACTTGTTTTACGTTCTGGGTCTTATTTAGGCATGAAAATGATCACGTAAACAGCCCTATTTTGGCTAAAAACACCCCGCTGTGCGGTACACATAAATAAACCGCATAGGCCGCTCGTAAGGTGTTAAAGTTTACTAGTAACGAACCAAATAGTAGCATCGAAAAAGTCCCTAATTTCAAGAAAGCAAACTTTCATAAACTTAGAGCTATGTTTAAAGATACTGACTGGAGCTTTTTAATTAGCAATAAAGACATAAATACATCTTGGAAGTTATTCGAAACCACTTACCTAAAAGCAGTGCAAGACTGCATACCATCGAAAATACGGCGTCCAGGCCATAATAATAAGCCCAAATGGTGGAATAAAGATATTTCAAACTGTCTGCTTGCTAACAAATTTGCTAATGATAGATTAAAATCCTCACAAAACGACGAAGAACGGGTGAAATTTGTAGAGCTACGACGCAAAGCCAAAAAGTTAATTAAGCAAAGTAAAAAGACCCTAGAGCTACATATTACGAATCAAAGTAAAACAAACCCGAAAGAATTCTATAGTTATATCAGAAAGAAAAAAGTAGTTACTTCAACTGTTGGACTGTTAGTCGATGAAAATGGAGAATACACCAAAGACGAAGTACAAATGAGTAATGCCCTCAAAACCTTCTTTGCATCAGTTTTTACAACAGAAGACCTCAGTGATATCCCTATACCATCGCCGATTCAGATTGATAATTCAGATGTTCTAAGCAATATCACCGTTACAGAGAGAGAAGTATTGAATTGTTTAGATAAACTCAAGGTAAATAAAAGGCCTGGACCTGATACAATCTCGCCTAGAGTTCTAAAGGAAGCTAAGGATAAGCTCTCCAAACCACTGAGTCACTGACATTACTATTCAATAAATCCTTGCAGTCTGGAACTATGCCTGATCAGTGGAAGCTAGCCAACGTAACACCGATATTAAAAAAAGGCAGCAAATCCCTACCCAGTAACTATCGTCAAATTAGCTTAACCTCAGTTGTATGTAAAATGCTAGAAACGGTCATAAGAGACAGACTCGTAAATCACATAGAGGAAAATAACATACTTAAAGATACTCAACACGGCTTTCGTAAAAAACGTTCCTGTTTAACAAACCTCTTAGACTTCTTCCACGATATCCTCAACCTCTACGATGAGAGTAAAGCTGTAGATAATATATATACCTTGATTTTCAAAAGGTCTTTGACAAAGTTCCCCACAAATGTTTACTGCTAAAACTAAAAGCGCATGGAATACAAGACGGTGTGTTGAAATGGATAGAAAATTGGCTCAGCGACAGAAAGCAAAGAGTAGTCATAATCGGTAAGGCATCTAAATGGACCAATGTAAGTAGCGGGGAACCCCAGGGATCGGTACTAGGACCAATTATCTTTCTAATTTACATCAACGACATAGATGAGGGTCTCACCCATAGACTCCTCTACATAAGGACTGGCGTCGGCCATACTCGGGTCCCGGAACTTGGGTCCATTGTCAGGCCCACAAACTGAGGTCTTATTTTAGTTTTACTGGATATGGGACTTTGTGTTTTTACTCTACAACATCTTATTAACTAGAGCAACCAAGTAAAGGAAAATAAAACATTTGTTTTTGGTTGATTGACTCATAAGTCTCTTTCGTGATTGAACATAATAGGAACATATACAGTAATAATGAGATAGTTTATAAGAACATGTATTATACAAGCAAAGCATCATACCATGACTTACATTAATTAAATATTAGAAGAAATTAAAGTAAAACCTTTGCAAAATATTGCTTTACATATAATTTTACATATATCAAAAGTAACATAACACAATAATTAACTTAAACATTAGAAAGTTTCTCTTGTCGCCTTAAGCAGCCTAGTGTACACTCCCGATCGCTTGTATTAAATACAAAGGCCTTAAACAACACATTACACAATGTCTGGCATGCTCCTGAATGGCTAGCTAAAGGAGCATCTACATAAGACAAGCATTGTTTCAAGTAATTGCGACAACACTTTTTCGAGTCTTGAAGAGACATTTGAAGGGTGATGCCACTATGTACAAAGAAGACCGTAGCCAGTGTAGGCATACTCAGCCCACCTCGATTGAGCGCAGTCAAAAACTCTGATGACAAGCATTCCCCAGAATCTACTTCCTGTTGTCCATGTTCATGAGCTAAAAATCCCCCAATGTAGACAATTTTATGTTTTAAAGTATCATCTGAATCTAGAAGTAGTTGAGTGTCTTGTAATGTCAGCTCTTCCAGAAGTTGTAAATCACCATCATCTATTGCTGCTGTACACAATTCACAGCTTACTTCTTTGGCTCGGTCAGGAACGATGTCACGTTTCAACAGCTGATGCAACTGCTGTACTTTGGATGCTGCTTGAACATCCCCAATGTCAATGTAAAAAATTCCTCCACTACGTTGTCTTGCTTGACCAAAACAAAATTCTAGGGGATCTTGTGAAAAAACAGCAGGTAGGATGTAAGCAAAATCATGGGTTTCAAAAAGATATTGTGCTGCTTCTATGTTATACCTTGTTGTGATGACAAAGGCATCTGCTGTTGACTGTGTTAGTTTCTTCTCTCTGCCATGCCCACCAGTCCACCGACAGCTGGATACAACTGTACACATTTCCTGCAGAGCTTTGAAGTTTGTACAGTTTAATGTCCAAGGTTCAGGATATTGGTCTCGTAAATGAACTGTGCTGTACTTGCTTTTAACATTCGTCATTTTAAACTAATTGGTTACCAGTGTTATGTATATCGCTGTTCCATCCTGAAATTAAACAGTTCCTTTAAGACCTTCAAATGCAGCAATCGTTTTCTCATTGAACACTTGGCAAACTAAGGGCACACTCTGACGTTGCAATGGTTTAGGAAATACTGATGAGCGTGTGAGTTTTGTCAGACGAAGTGGTGTCTTCTGATCTTCATTGTAAAGAGCTTTAACATCACTCCAACACGCCAAATATTCTGTACCGTCCTTGCTAAAATGTAATTCTTGACATTTCTCTGTGATCCAGTTGTTTCTCATATTCTTGAGGATGTGAACATAATCATAGACAAGGAAAACATTTATGCCATCTGGTGCTAGTGTTACTTTTCCAGGACCCCCAAGCATTCTGTAAACAGCTTGATTCAGTGGACAGTTGTCACAGACGAACGATACTGGATGGCCACCACTAGCTTTAACAACATATACAGCCTCAAGTAATATTTCCTTCAGTTGAATAGCATTCAGTTTTGATACAGGATGAATTCGTATGATGTACTGTGGTCCTCCATAGTGACAAACAACTTCAACCTAACTAAATCAAACTTTCTCCACAAGCAGGCAAATAAACTTCTAAATAATCCAAATGATAACAAAATATTTTGGTCTACTCTTAACTCATTTAAATCCAACTTCACTACTGCTTCATCCATTCCACCATTAAAATCTCCGACTGGCAATCTTGTAAGTGACCCACGAGGTAAAGCTAACCTTCTTGCGGATATTTTCTCCACCAACTCAACCTTAGATGAAATAAATCAAGATGTCCCTGTACTTAATTTTAATTCGCCTGAAATTCCCTCACTTAAGATCCACACCAGACATGTCAAAACTATTTTGCAGAATCTCTCGGTAGATAAGGCTCCTGGTCCAGATGAAATTCCTCCAATAGTACTCAAGAATTGCTCCTTGGTGCTCGCTCCTGTATTGGCAAATTTTTTCCGTCTGTGTACTCATACCTCATGCTTCCAGTACCCTGGAAAGAAGCAAACATCCATCCAGTTCCTAAAAAAGGTGCCTCTTCAGATCCATCAAACTACAGACCAATAGCTATAACTTCCACTCTTGGTAAAGTCTTTGAAATTATATTAAATAATCACATAATTAAGCATCTTGAGAATAATAAATTAATCAGTGATAGGCAATATGGTTTTAGACGATGTCGATCAACTGCAGACATTCTTTGCCTTCTTACGCATCAAATCAACCAAGCTACAGACCAACATGGTGAAACACATACAATAGCACTGGATATATCAAAGGCATTTGATAGAGTCTGGCATCAATCCTTATTGTCGAAGATGTCACACTACGGCCTTGCATCATTAGTTCCACTAATTTCTTCTTATCTTCATAACAGAAAAATACGTGTAATGGTAGATGGCCTTTATTCTCAATTTCACTCAATAAATGATGGTGTTCCCCAGGGATCAGTTTTGGCCCCAATTCTGTTCCTCATTCATATCAATGATCTCATATCTACCACTCATAATCCAATACATTCCTACGCAGATGACTCAACACTCCACAGTTCCTTCACATTTACCAATTCTTTCACCCAACCCGATCTTATAAATTCAAAAATAAACACTGCAATTTCTCTGAACCAGGACCTTTCTAGAATTAATGGATGGGGACAAAAGAATCTAGTTTCCTTTAATGCACAGAAAACCAAGTACATTCAATTTTCTAACCGACAGAATCTCACTGACTCCCATATATTTGTTAATGATGTAAATATTCCCACTTCCCCTAGTATTGACATTCTCGGTGTAACATTAACTACTAACTTGAGCTGGACACATTATGTTAGAAGCATTGCTAAGAATGCCTCTAAAAAACTGGGACTCCTGTACAGAGTTCGAGAATTCTTCACTGACGAGCAGTTGGCTGTGATATATAAAAGTCATGTGCGTTCTCAGATGGATTACTGTTCACCTCTGTGGGGTGGAAGTGGAGTGGTTGCATTGAGGCAGTTGGACAAAATTCAAAATAAAGCTATTAGATTAATCAATAACCCTGCAATCACACAGGACCTTCCTACATTATCCATACGAAGAAACGTTGCATCCCTTGCATTATTCTACAGATATTTTCACAGCAATTGTTCCGAGGAACTTGCTTCAATTGTGCCGCCTCTCCACATCTTTCCCCGTAGAACTAGGGCAGCTGAGAGCGCCCATGAATTTACACTTTCTCCTCCACAATGCAGAACTTCTGCTTATCAGAATTCATTTATCCCCAGAGCTACTACTCTTTGGAATTCACTTTCCTCGAATTGCTTTCCACAAACTTACAATCTACAAATGTTTAAATCCAGTTGTTACAAACATTTTATGAATGGAGGATGCCTTTAGGCACATGGACCTTTTTGTTTTATCTGTGTTTTTCCTTCCTCCGTTCATTGTCTCTTAAAAAAAAAAATAGCAAGAGCAGATGTTGCTAGATTTTCTGGTCCGTTTGTTGCATAGCCTACTATATGCTCTCCTGTAAATCTAAGGGCCTGCTTAAGCTTAACTTCATCAAACAAAATGTTAACTAACCGCTGTTGTGTCTTCAACTGATCAAAAAGGATTGGGAGACACTTGTCAGCATAAGTGCGAGATAACAATTGGCGAATCTGTTTCTCACAAGGAAGACTAATTGCTTTGGAGTTTCTAAGCATTCTATATGCTGCGGGTGATATACAAAACAGTTCTGCTGCAAGAATTAACATATGCTTTGTATATGGGAGATTTTTAGGAGGAATAAGAAGGAGTTGTACCTGTGCTTAAATGAACTGAAAACCTTAAATTTCATGAAATTCTGTGATAGAGTCAAGTTCTGAAATTATTCTTTTTAAGCGGTCAGTATTAGTCGCTCCATGAGTGTTCATAATTTTCACTATTTCTTCAATTTGAGACCACTTACTTACCAAGCTATTTTTTTGAAGATTCAGTTTACTTTTTGGTATCTCTAAGCCACTTTTCTCTGCTACTACCAGCTGCAGAAAACCAAAAGGAGACTGTGCCTCTTTAAAATGAAGAAACTTATCAACTGCTCTACCATTATCATCATCTGTCTTAAACATTGTCAGTTCTCTACCATTTTGCATTATATAAAACTCAGGGAAGTGTTTTCCAATCTCTCCTGCAAATTTGTCATAACTATGCATTTTGTCTTGTTCATTTTCAAATTCAGTTTGTTTTTTAAGTCTTGCTTCACTTGTCACTGTTTTAGTTAACCTAGAAGCTGACGTAAGTTGTTTGAGGCAAGACTTGGGTACACCTTTAAAAACTGTAGGAGGCCCAGCTGGTCGTTTTCCTCCCCAAACTGTGACCCAATCGCAGTCGAAGTGTGATGCACAAATCCATAGTTTCGACCTGTCTCTCAAACTTTCTGGGCTATTTGGCATAGCACTAATCCATGCATGTCGTTCTTGTTCTTCATTCGGGAAACACACCATAGGACTGTATGGCTCTCCCCTGTAGTTTCCACGACAATTGAATGCAGCACATCTTTTCGGCATTGTTCCTGTAAAGCAAAAAAAACAAGAATAGTTGTAAAATGGTTATCAGTACATATCAAAGCAACCCGTTGACATCAGCTCAATTCTAATATTTATCAGCTAAATAAGTTGTTAACACAGATCCCTTTGTGACTGGTAAGTATTTATAAGAAAATTACTTACAATAAGCTGAGAGATAACGAACAACAGAACTAAAATGTGTTGCCTCTAACGTGTCTCGTGGGTGTCTGGCATCGTCCTGGGCTGTTCGTTTTCTGGCGAGACATTATGTCGCCAATATGGCGGGGATATGGATGATTGCGTGTGAAATTACATGCATTTATATGATTGTAAAGTTGTGTTTGTGTACATATTTTTGTGTTTAAGAAAGTCGGAGAGACCACTGCTTTCATGATACTGCTTTTAAGCAATGGACCCAAGTTTCAAACTCCGAGAGTGCTCGTTTCTAGTCCTTATGTAAAGGGGTCTATGGTCTCACCTGTACAATCTCAAAATTGTCTGATGATACAAAAATTGCAAATAGCGTACTCTCAATAGGACAAGTTGACTATATGCAACACAATATAGATAAATTGTCATGTTGGGCCCAAATTTGGCAAATGAGTTTCAATGCGGATAAATGTAAAGTACTACATATCGGATACCTAAATGAGAAAGCAAACTATTCGATGAATGGCACTCAGCTTAAGAATGTAAACAGAGAATTCGATCTGGGAGTAACAATATCGAGTAACCTAAAACCGAGTCAACAATGTTCAGAAGTTGTTAAGAAGGCAAACAAAATGATTGGCTTCATAGGCAGGCCATTTGAGCATAAATCCAAAGAAGTTATTCTAACCCTTTACAATTCCTTAGTCCGCCCTCTTCTGGAATACTGCGTTCAATCCTGGTGCCCTTATTACCAAAAAGATATAAACAAGCTAGAACGAGTTCAATGTAGTTACCAAAATGATACCTAGCCTAAAGAACAAACCATACGAAGAGCGCGTCTTAGAGAATTAAATCTATTTCCTTTAACCCAGCGCAGATTAAGAGGTGACTTAATTCAAGTGTTCAAAATCATCAAAGGCATCGACAATATGAACTGTAGTAAGTACTTCACTATCGACCAATCTAATTACACGCGGGGAAACGGTTGCAAAATTATTGGTAAATCTTTTAACTCACACGATTCTAAGAATTTCTTCTTCAATCGAGTTGTCAACTTGTGGAATGGGCTTCCCCGAGACGTTATAGACTGCAGCACCGTTGATTCATTTAAACTCCGCCTAGACAAATATCTCTCATCAAACCCGCGACTGACTGCGTTTGTAAATGAATAACTTTATTTTATCCTCCCCTCAGTTACTAACCCATCTGTCCCCTACTAACTTCCTAATCCTGCCACGGACATTAGTTCCCTTTCCAATGTTCCCTTACCCACTCTAAACCACTGTTTGGACACTTGATCCTCAGTGTTTTGGAGGACAAGCAGCCTAGAAGGGTCACTAGACCTGTTGTTGCTTGATTTCATTTGTACATTTATTTGTACTTTGTACTCCTATGGCTATAACCTAGGTTTATTTTGAAAAAGTTAGGGCTATTTAGGCTAGAACAGTTAGGCCTACATATGGTATTTTGATTAGGCTAGCAATGCCTAGCTTGGTGTAGCCTAAGCAATGTAAACATGGTAAAATAGAAGCCTAGCAGGTAAAGATGGTGTTTGCAGGCGTACCGTCCTCATTGTTAACTAGCTGTCCCATGCTGGTAATATATTTGATGATGGCAATCAGTCATGGGAGGTGAGGGGGACAAAGCCCCCCTCAACCTATCATTATATCCCATGACCAACTGCTGGGTATTAGGTTGAGGAGGCCTATGCTAGGCCTATTTTTAAAAGGTAGATAGGCCTTGAGGTGTTGTGAATACAAAAATATTACCCTAGGCCTATTTTGAAAAATTAGGCCTAGGCTAAGTCTGGCATTTTGGCTTGGCTAGAACTGCCTGTGTAGGCATAGACATAGTAAAGTCTGGCATTTTGGTTTGGCTCGTCCTGTCTAGGTGTAGACATGGTAAAGTAGAACAATATACTGTGGTTAAGGTATAAATAATACACTAATTTACCAACTAGCCTAACAGATGATTAGCAATGATCATTCCGTCGGATATCTTTTAACTTGGGCCACTAACAGACTTCCCTGTAGCCTAGCTAGGCTAATTTCTTATCATCAATTCACAAGATACTCTATTCTTCTTCCTGCTGGCTGTGGTGGATCGAGTTAGCCATGCTAAACAATGAAAAGCTCATAAATTAAATTATATTAGGTTCTTCTTGACGCTTCGGTCATGTGGGTGACATATTGTTTATTTACAAAGGCCAAGCGCCTGATTGGTCAAGAGAAGCCTCGGTGAAAATAACCGAAAAGGAGCCGTAAGGGAGCTCAACGATGCGTTCGTGAATACACCTTCCGCACTCCCTTAGGAATGATCATAGGTTGCTGTACGACATCGCACGCTACGACCGTTAGTGAATCCGGGTCCTGGCCTCTCTCTCAGCGCTCATAATAGCCTCAAAATGGTGCCCGTCATATGACGGGTGTTGCAGGATAGGCCAATTTTCTCACTCCCGTCGGTCGGTCGCTGCAAATTAAGGGTTAAACCCTTTTTGTTCTGCACTGTCAGGTAAAGCAGAGCACTCAGGTATGAGTGTAGGTACCAAGCAGTGGGGGTTCCTAGGCTGGCTGGTGCAGGGTGAGGTCCATTTTAATTGAGTTGGTCTGGTTAGGAAGAATTTTTGTGTTTGGTCCACTCATTTATTCTTGATTGGTGTGTTTTCAGTATTTGTTACGGCGATCATCGTTGATATGCATTTTGTGGTGTTTGCGTGGTATAAGCATATATATATATATATATATATATATATATATATATATATATATATATATATATACAGTATATATGTATATAATTATATATACCGATATATATATATATATACATTATATATATATATATATATATATATATATATATATATATATACATACAGGATGACCCAAAATATGTCTGCCAAACTTCAGGACTGGGTTAACAACAATATTCTGAGTAGAATATGTTCTATAAATCAAATCTCAATTATTACAGCGATATTGACTGTAGAAGTTAGTATTTTTCCTATTCCTATACCCATTCAAATGTTGAAATTTTACCATATTATAAAAAAGGTACTTTAAATTTGTAAGTTACATACACCATGCATACAAGTTTAAAGACCGCTTCATGCACAGAGAACGTGGTTTTAGTCTCATTACTTGCCACAGCACAGCCTTAATATGCCATCATAGTGGCCAATGTTGGTATAGTGCTAACAGTGTCTCAGCAAGACTCATGAAACTCCCCCTGAAGCAATTGCACCTGGGGAAATCGTACCACACCAGCTTTAATTAACCGTTCTACAATAAGGTAGTAACAAGAGATCACCATAACTTCTACAGAAGCTGACTGCACCACCTAAGTGGCGGGCGGTGAGGCTGCTACATCCCCACGCCAGAGAGATACGCCGACTTGTGCCAATGGGCTGTGAGAATAAGACACTAGGGAACCATGGGGACCATTATGGCCCCACTGCCTTTACAATTCTCAGGAAAAAATACAGAATCAAGAATAATGAAAAAGGTAAAGTTAGAACTGGCTATGGGAAGTAGAAGACACCAACCCTCACTGTGATAGATCCAGCCCACCACAGCATTATATAAGAGTGACATAATGATTAGTGGAACTGTAGGCCACCCTGTACTTGTTGGAAACCATTTGACATGGAAGAGGTCATAACAAGTTCATGGGGCACGGCACTATAAACATCAATCGATATCTCCATAACAGTTGAGATTTATATAATTTTTAACATGTTATGCTTAGAATCACCTATATCATCGTATCCTTAAGTTTGACACACCAATTTTGGTACACCCTGTATATATATATATATACTGTATATGGGCAGCCCCCTCGGTGTACTCTTTGCTAACTTCTTTATGGGCGCCATCGAGGAGGACCTCCTAGCAACCCACCGCCCCTCCATCTACTCCTGTTACGTTGATGACATCTCTGTGCGGGTGAAGGACCTCGACGAATTTACGAGAACTTCAGCAACGCTTCATCACAGCATCAGGGCTCAACTTCACCTATGAAGAAATTACTGAAGGGAAACTACCCTTCCTAGACATCTTAGTTACTAAAAAGAAATAGGCTTCAAGACTACAGTCTATACGAAGCCCACGAATAATTGACTCTGCCTCAACGGCAAAATTGTCAGGAGGACACTCTCTCACTACTCCTCTTGGCGAGACACCCACATGAACTCCATCACCTTACACAAGTCCTCATCAACAACGGCTACTCCAACTCGGACGTTGACAAAACCATCAAGAAACACTTATAAAAATAATAAAATAATGAGGCCCCCAATACCACCAGCCCCGAGGACATAAAAATTTACCATAAAAATGACATGTCCTCTGATCATAAAACAGACGAAGCCGTCATCAGAGACATCATCCTGAAAAACGTCCAGCCCACCAACACAGACAACAAAATCAAACTAATTATATATTATAAATATCCCAAAACCTCCCAACTTGTACTACGTAATCGCCCTGACAACGACAAAAAAACAACTGAATCTGGACCATGTGGTATACCAACACTCTTGTACCCACGGAGACTGTGGACCCTGTAACGTGTATATTAGCATGACACAGACTCGCTTGAGACGTCGTCTTACCCTCCATCTACAATCAGGCTCTATCAAAAATCATTAAAACAGCCCAGGCCACCCCAAGCTAACTCGCAAAGACATAGAAACCAGCACCTCCATATTAGATAATGAACCCGACCCAAGACGCCTCCCCATCCTTGAAGCCAACGCCCAGCTGAAGATGCCCCAGTGTCCAGCCATCCAATCAACAGACGTAGTCCGCGGCTAGCAGCAGCCAGCCAACCACGAATGCAGATCACTGCCCACCTGCAGAACAAGCGACGCGAGATCCAGGACCCCCCTATATAAGCCCCCTCTACACTTACGCTGCCTTCTCCAATGGAAGCAATTGCCTTCTTTGGGTTGTTCATCGCAAAAACATCGCGAAAAACAACCCAAAAAAGGAAATTGCTTCGATTGGAGAAGGTAAAGAGGTAGAGTTTTATATCAAGGATGGAAGGAAAGGAAAGGAGGCTACCAGAGTGACTGGGACCAATGGCAGGCCTGTGATTGGCTCTCACTTTGCCCAAGAAAGGCGGAGCCGTGGTACCATCCCTGGAGTGAAGACAGGTGCCAAGACAGACACCACCACCATCACCATCGTTGTTCACACAGCCATTGCTCTTGCCGGTGACAATAAAAGCCTACTTTCCACAATTCTTTCAGCTCTCCTCAAGGCAAACGGTCTCCCGCCCATTGTCATCCCTCCAGATCTTCTGGATGATACACAACCACCTAAGAAGAAAACACCAAAGCCGAAGAACACCATGAGGCCACAACTCCTGCTCCCACGACCCCTGAGCATACAACGGAAGGAGCCAGAATAACCAACGGAGGACCGGGCACAAGCACAAGCTTCGACACCACCAGAAGACCTCGAAACTCATCAAGAAGAATCGGATGAAGAAGACTCCGAGGAAGAAGAGGTGGATGTCGAGCTACTGGATGCTGAAGAACAAGAAGAAGACAAGACCTCCTCTACTCCGATCCAGTCTACCACCTCATCACCAGAACCGACCATCATGACAACTCCTCTCCCTCCTGTCCTAACACCACAAGTTGTAAGGGAGAAGAAGTCAGATTATGACCTAAACTTTGCTTGTGTGACAGACGAACAATTTATAAGTTTTGCAGAAGATCTTGAAACTTGTACTCTAGCTGTAATGAGACAAAAATACCCCTCTACCTGGCTACATGAATCGAGACTAACACCGGAGGGGAGAGCACGCGTATCGAAGGTTAAGAATCATATACAAAAAAAAGCTTAATAAATAACTAGAAATCCACCAAGAATCTTCAGCTTCACCATCCGCTTCATAAACAACACCATCTCCCACCTTCACCAACATCAACAGCCTTTCCACACCACCAGCACCACCTAGCACTCCACAAGATGCACTGATACTCGTCGACTACTCTTACTTATCACATCCAAGAATCACCAAAGAATTGCAAGGAGGACGGCCCTCCACCTTTTACTCTTCGACTTTGCTCTTTATTTCCATCTTTACTTCTCTCTAATCCTTAGAGACCTCTCACCTCCCCAACCTGTCTATCCCCCCCCCCCCTTCAAATTCAAGTTCAAGCTAACCATAGCGACCAGACCACACACTGATGCTATCTCCTGATTGGCTACATCTTTCCACCAATCCCTTACCACCAACACCATCATGCTCCCAGCACCCACCACCTACACTGCTGGCCATGTTAAATGGTTTAACTACAAAAAGGGAATGGGCTTTATCAGCCAACCGTCCTGGTGGTGTAATGGTTAAGGTGGCAAAAATATGTGTGTGATAACCCGGGTTCGAATCCCGGTGGATCATATATACTTTAATTAATTTCATTGGGGGTGTGGTGGTGAGATTAATAAAAATAATATTCATAGAAGGAGCATATCTCGCCCCAATCCACTCCATGCTCTACCCTCTCTTGGTGACGGAGAGAGGGTAGAATTTACCATAAAAAAGGGGAAGAAGGAAATGGAGGCACATCGAGTGTCTGGACCTAAGGGTGACTGTGTAAAGGGATCGGTGCATGCCAGGAAGAGGGAGGAGAAGGCAAGAGTAGAGCAGCCATCATGTGACAAGGACTCAACCATCAAAATAATTGTCACCACAGCCACTGCTCTTGCTGGCGGGAACATCAACCTCCTAAGGGTGTATCTCCCTGCTCTCCTACAAGCTAACAACGTGCCCTCCATTATCATCCCAGACCTGCATTCCACCAAAATCACTCTTCCACAGGCTCCCCAACAACGTCCAAAACAGCACCCACGGAAGCGCCTGAATCTGCCCCAACCCATCAATAGGAGCACCCCACCACCACCTCCTCCAGAAGTTTCTGCAACAACACCACCACCACCAACAGCAGACAAGAGCCTCCAGCCTGGCACCTCTGATCATCCGGTGGCAGCCTCCTCCTCCACGTCGTCTGAACTCTGAACACTCCAAGTCCACCATAGGAGAAGAATTCGACGTGGAGGAGATCGAGGAAGAAGGAGACAGGGATGTTGTAAAGACAACTCCTCCCCCTCCAGTTCTAACACCACAAGTTGTGAGGGAGAAGAAGCCAGATCGTGAACCAAGCTTTGGTCTAGCGACAGATGAAGAATATATAAGTTTTGTAGAAGATCTTGAAACTTATACTCCAGCTGTAATGAGACAAAGATACCCCTCTAGCTGGGTAACTGATTCGAGACTAACACCGGAGGGGAAAGCACTTAACGATGGTTAAGAATAATTTGAAAAAAAAACTTAACATAAATAACTAGAAATCCACCAAGAATCTTCAGCTTCACCATCCGCTTCATAAACAACACCATCTCCCACCTTCACCAACATCAACGGCCTCTCCACACCACCAGCACCACCTGGCACTCCACAAGATGCACTGCTGCTCTTCGACTACTCTCACTTATCACATCACTCTCACTTATCACATCTAAGTATTACCAAAGAATTGCAAGGAGGACGGCCCTCCACCTTTTACTCTTCGACTTTGCTCTTCATTTCCATCTTTACTTCTCTCTAATCCTCAGAGACCTCTCACCTCCCCAACCTCCCCTTCAAGTTCAAGCTAACCATACCCAACTGTGTGATCATGACCAATGTTATAATCGAAACGTTACAACCACCAACAACCCAAGAAAACCCTCTGAAAACTATGGTATTCTCTTACATCTACTTTATGATCAACAACGTAAAATTTCGAGATATATTGAATCTCTGAATACAAAATATATAAATGCAAATTGTGCTGTAATATTTAATTTCACATGCCTTCAAGAAAAAAAAACATATATATATATATATATATATATATTAATTATATATATATATACATATGAGGAATAACACATTTCCTTCAAGTAGGATTTCTCCATTTCATTAATATAAATAGGAAATTAATAACTATTCTTTTTCACGCCGTGGTAGAGTGGGTTAAGGCATGGACTCATGTCCTAACTGTCTGTGATTCGAATCTCAGTAAGTGTAAAATATGTTTTCATGGAACTCTAGTGTACTTGTGAGACATACTTCATATAAATATATATACATGTTTTGGTTTTGGTTTTTCTATATTCCATCTACTCCCTCTCGGGCATTGTCTGAGAGCCTGTATATTCAACCACTACTGAACGGTGAAGCCCTTAAGGTCTCATTCCATTCTACGGGGTGAGACATGTGAGGCACTTTTAGCTGCAACCCGCCCCTTCCACCTTGTCTTGGCACAATGCATGGGACCTTTTTTTTTTTTTTTTTTTCTATATTCCAACTACTTCCTCTCGGGCATAGGCTGATAGCCTTTACACTCTACCGCTGAACACGGTGAGGCCTGTGAGGTCTTGCTCCAGTCTAGGGAATGAGACATGTGAAGCTTCACGGCTCGAAGCAACTCCATCTCTGAAGCCGCTTTGCCTCTGTGCTTCACAGTCTCATCCCCTAGGCTCGGACCCTCACTCTCAGAACGCCACCTATTGAGCAATTAACTCACTAGGCATTGCCCCCCTGTGCATATTTTTGAATATGGGAATATTCATACAATGCTATTTAATCAGGGAACAATGAGGGTATTTATTTGGCATTTCGGTGTGCTGTGTTAATGCACTGATACTAGGTACAGCACAAATTCCATCCCAATAATATCTTCCCATTGACATATTGGGATTCGAACCCGGGTCCATTGGATTACCAGTCCAGTGGGAAGACCACTCCGCCACACCTTCCCTGAATGTGTGTGGGTGTGTGTGTGTGTAATAATAATAATAAGATAATAATAATAATAATAATAATAAACGGTTTATTAAAGAATGGCAGCCTCATGAGCTGAAAATACACATTTTACAATTTAGTGGATGAACATGAGATGTACAGATATGAGGATGGTAAGCTTAGTTTACAAACAAAATAAATAAATACAATAATGATGCATGTGCAGAATACAAATTATCATAAAATAACCATGAGAGTAAGTGATATACAGTACATATACACATTTATTTACTTACTCATATACAGAACAACACAAACGCTCACGTATGCACACAAACATACATACATACAAAAACTGTTTTGGTATGGTCAGGGTGAAGAGGGTGCAGGTACTACAATGGGAGGTTAATCCTCGGTAGTGTAGGTGTGTGTGTGTGTGTGTGTGTGTGTGTGTGTGTGTGTGTGTGTGACAGAAGGCGAAATATGGAAGAGCTGGGCGTTCTATTGTTAAGGGTGGAAATACATGGATGAAGATACGCGAACACTTAATAATAGATAATGCTTATGCATAGATTTATAATCAGAAGTTGCGCTAGTGAGCAATATGTTCTCGCTCATATGTACGTATACTTACATACATATGTGCATATGACCATATAAATACACGTACAGTACATATATATATTATATACCTTATATTCTCAACCGGGCTCGAACCATTGACAGCACATACACACAGACATACATATATATAAATATATGCACATTACATGCTTATATGCTCTTCTCTTATCCTACCTGATACTCTCAGCCGGGCTCGAACCACAAACAGTATACACTATAGACACATATATATATACATAAATAACGCATACATACATACACATATACGCACACATACATACACATATACTGCACATACATTCCATTCCACATACATGTCCATTCATATGTTGACAAACAGTGTCATTTTATTTATTCATCCATATCCCCCCCAAAAAATTACCAATTAAGCGAATGGTCAAATCTATGGCCGTAGCTTTCCCTGCGATTCACAATAATTTTTGAAAAAAAAAATCGAAACACAAATTAATTTCCTACACCATTCAATTATTAAATTATAATTTTTGGCTACTTAAACCATTCAGCCATATAATTTCGTATTTATTTCAAACGCGATTGGCTATTTAAGCAATTAATTTTCAATGTTGTTATTAATGCTAAGCCTAACGTGTGGGGTGGTGGTTGACGTACACACAAACGTAAACTGCACCAACCTTGCGATCCCTAATAGGCAGTCCGGCTCAAACTGCAATGTAATTGATCAAACATCATTACCGAAATTATCTTTCCTATTATTTATGTAATGTCCATTTCCGTGAATAATAAAACTTATCAGTAGTTTATAGGGTTCATTAGAATCAATGTTGTTAAAACCTACCAATCTTTATATTCCAATGAGGTGAGGCTAAGTTAGACAAGGGGATTCATAGTGAAACTTTCTGAACCAAGGTGAGGCATACTGGGGGAGATTAGGATCAGTGTATTGATTGTTATGGTGACAACACATGCATTCCACCGCCAAATTTAACCAAACTTCCTTAAATCCTGCTAGTTACATGTACACTATCTCTCTCTCTCTCTCTCTCTCTCTCTCTCTCTCTCTCTCTCTCTCTCTCTCTCTCTCTCTCTTTTATGTGGGTGTGCAGCAATATTGAAGTAGTTTGTATTATTGTAGTGTAATTACTAATATATATATAGTTATGGTGTCCCAGGAGGTAAGGGCCTAAATTTGGGAAATGATAAAACAAGGTATTCTAAGCCTAAAATGTTGTTATATACATAATATTCCAAATTTCAACCAGTATAGAGATATTACATGTTGAAAATGGCATTTTCTTAAGTATTTCTCCATAAGGCTGGCCTAGTTGTCTTAGAACCTACACCAACCCCATCTCCCTGTAATTGGTTTACCTTGTTATTATCAAAATATTCTAATTATGTATGCTGCAATATGATTATAGATATATTAGCTCACTGTTTAGCACTTGGAAACAATTTGACATGGAAGAGTCCATTACAGTGATGTGGGTGAGGACACATATAATACTTTTAATATCTCTTTAACGATTGAGATTAGGACATTTTGTTATTGAATATTATTTTTATTTTTGGAATACCTTGTTTTATCATTTCTCAAAGTTATGCCCTTTTCTCCTGGAACATCCTATATATATATATATATATATATATATATATATATATATATATATATATATATATATATATATATATATATATATATATATGCATCTAGTGACTTTGTATCTTATATAGTTTCTTCTCTTTACTCTTCACCCTTACTCTCTCGTTATATCTGTCCCTATTCCATTTCACATGGCAGTTTCCTTGCCTGTCTTGCTTTACTGATCTCCCCTTTCACCTCCGTCCAGCTTTCCACTCTCTCTTTCTTCCGGCCTTCTCTCCTGTCTCAATTTTGTAGGCAATTTCTTGGTGACCTAATTTTAGAAAACACCACTTTACCAAAATTATAGTATTTTAAGAAGACATACCAAAATGTTATATTGAATAAATTCCCATTCAATAATTATATCTTGAACAAAATATTCACGATACACTGTAGGTGCTTGGAAAGTGTTAACACAAGCGAGTGCATCGCTATGAGTTTCACTACATTGGGTGAATTGAAATGACGGATGACAAATAATTAATTAGAGCTCACAAAAACCCTAGCAACATAGTTATATATATATATATATATAATAATATAGATGAATAGGATACACAGGGTAGCAGCAAACAGCATGGTGCAGGATAACAATGATGACCAGGTGGGGGGGCCAGTACTGTATTTAGCAGTCAGACAAACGTTTCGACACTCGTCTGTCATCTTCAGTGTTCTAGAAAACAATAATAAAACATATAGCAAATATTTAAAAATAAAATCGCGAAAAGCGAGTATTTTATAACTAAAAATGTAGCCTCAACATAGCTACACTGGGAAATATTTAATGTAGCCTCAACATAGCTACACTGGGAAATATTTAATGTAGCCTCAACATAGCTACACTGGGAAATATTTAATGTAGCCTCAACATAGCTACACTGGGAAATATTTAATGTAGCCTCAACATAGGTACACTGGGAAATATTTAATGTAGCCTCAACATAGCTACACTGGGAAATATTTAATGTAGCCTCAACATAGCTACACTGGGAAATATTTAATGTAGCCTCAACATAGCTACACTGGGAAATATTTAATGTAGCCTCAACATAGCTACACTGGGAAATATTTAATGTAGCCTCAACATAGCTACACTGGGAAATATTTAATGTAGCCTCAACATAGCTACACTGGGAAATATTTAATGTAGCCTCAACATAGCTACACTGGGAAATATTTAATCACAATGGATATGTAGAGGGGCTGCCGAAAGGCAGTTATTAAGGGGGGGTCTTTCTTTAAAAATATATAGAGACTCTAAAATCCTAAGGTTGCCGGTATTACAGGAGTCAAGAATGCTAAAATCTGTATAGCTTACAGCAAGGTTACAACCGTAGCAATGCTCTCTCACGGCTGAATGAGGAGAGTTACTGATGGGGAGGCCGGTTCTACTGGACTGACCCTTGTGCTCATCCATTCTTACTTTGAGAGGTCGTATTGTGCTCCCCATGTAGCCCTTTTTGCAAAATGGACAGGTAAATTTATAAACGATGGATTCGCTCATCCATATATATATATATATATATATATATATATATATATATATATATATATATATATATATATATATATATATATATCCTATAATTACCTTACTGTGTTCAAAGCGCTTTGATTACAGACCCCATTTAGCTTACGTGTACATTTTCACCACAATATAATACATTGGTCTTTTATCGTCCAATTATTTACCGCCGCAGGGCTTCATTGCTGCTCATCAGTTTTAGTCTCTCTCTCTCTCTCTCTCTCTCTCTCTCTCTCTCTCTCTCTCTCTCTCTCTCTCTCTCTCTCTCTCTCTCTCTCTCTCTCGCTTAATTTAGTCCAAGCACCCAAACCTTCACAAACGCATACGCACATACAAGCATTATCATCACACACACACACACACACACACACACACGTGCATGCACAATAACCCTTAAGCAAATAAAACATCCATTTATGAAACAATCATTTCATAATATCACAATTAAATTGTTTTGTAGTACAATATAAATGCATTATTAGAATACAATTATGCAAGTTCATGTAGACTCGGATGCCATAGTATCTAGCCCACTCACAAACATTCGTGGACCCCTATCTTTTTTATGCAAATTTAGCCATCTGGATTGATTTTTGGATATAACTTGTATTTTAGTAAGTAGTATAATATATAGTTTTGTAGTTGACATATAGAAAATAATAGTCTGAATTCGTGTCCAAAGATAAACTTTCATAGATAGAAATCGGTGAAATCCACGAATAGTTATGAGTGGGATAGAGTCTATGGTATACGAGTTTACAATATAAATAACGGACAATATACAACATCCCAGTGCCATATTGAAGAGAACAACACACATTATACTAATAGTTATGAGTGGGATAGAGTCTATGGTATCCGAGTGTACAATATAAATAACGGACAATATACAACATCCCAGTGCCATATTGAAGAGAACAACACACATTATACCTAATAGTTATGAGTGGGATAGAGTACAAAGGAGTACAAAGGAGTACAAAGGAAATCAAGCAACAACAGATCTAGTGACCCTTCTAGGTTGCTTGTCCTCCAAAACACTGAGGATCAAGTGTCCAAACAGTGGTTCAGAGTGGGTAAGGGAACATTGGAAAGGGAATTACTGCCCTGGAACTAATGTCCGTGGCAGGATTAGGAGGTTAGTAGAGGACAGATGGGTTAGTAACTGAGGGGGGGATAAAATAAAGTTATTCATTTACAAACGCAGTCAGTCGCGGGTTTGATGAGAGATATTTGTCTAGGCGGAGTTTAAATGAATCAACGGTGATGCAGTCTATAACGTTTCGGGGAAGCCCATTCCACAAGTTGACAACTCGATTGAAGAAGAAATTCTTAGATTCGTGCGAGTTAAAAGATTTACCAATAATTTTGCAACCGTTTCCCCGCGTGTAATTAGATTGGTCGATAGTGAAGTACTTACTACAGTTCATATTGTCGATGCCTTTGATGATTTTGAACACTTGAATTAAGTCACCTCTTAATCTGCGCTGGGTTAAAGGAAATAGATTTAATTATCTAAGACGCTCTTCGTATGGTTTGTTCTTTAGGCTAGGTATCATTTTTGTAACTACGTTGAACTCGTTCTAGCTTGTTTATATCTTTTTGGTAATAAGGGCACCAGGATTGAACGCAGTATTCCAGAAGAGGGCGGACTAAGGAATTGCAAAGGGTTAGGATAACTTCTTTGGATTTATGCTCAAATGACCTGCCTATAAAGCCAATTATTTTGTTTACCTTCTTAACAACTTCTGAACATTGTTGACTCGGTTTTAGGTTACTCGATATTGTTACTCCCAGATCGGTTTCTCTGTTTGCATTCTTAAGCTGAGTGCCATTCATCGAATAGTTTGCTTTCTCATTTAGGTATCCGACATGTAGTACTTTACATTTATCCGCATTGAAACTCATTTGCCAAATTTGGGCCCAACATGACAATTTATCTAGATTGTGTTGCATATCGTCATGTCTATGGTATCCGAGTGTACAATATAAATAACGGACAATATACAACATCCCAGTGCCATATTGAAGAGAACAACACACATTATACCTAATAGTTATGAGTGGGATAGAGTACAAAGGAGTACAAAGGAGTACAAAGGAAATCAAGCAACAATAGATCTAGTGACCCTTCTAGGTTGCTTGTCCTCCAAAACACTGAGGATCAAGTGTCCAAACAGTGGTTCAGAGTGGGTAAGGGAACATTGGAAAGGGAATTACTGCCCTGGAACTAATGTCCGTGGCAGGATTAGGAAGTTAGTAGAGGACAGATGGGTTAGTAACTGAGGGGGGGATAAAATAAAGTTATTCATTTACAAACGCAGTCAGTCGCGGGTTTGATGAGAGATATTTGTCTAGGCGGAGTTTAAATGAATCAACGGTGATGCAGTCTATAACGTTTCGGGGAAGCCCATTCCACAAGTTGACAACTCGATTGAAGAAGAAATTCTTAGATTCGTGCGAGTTAAAAGATTTACCAATAATTTTGCAACCGTTTCCCCGCGTGTAATTAGATTGGTCGATAGTGAAGTACTTACTACAGTTCATATTGTCGATGCCTTTGATGATTTTGAACACTTGAATTAAGTCACCTCTTAATCTGCGCTGGGTTAAAGGAAATAGATTTAATTATCTAAGACGCTCTTCGTATGGTTTGTTCTTTAGGCTAGGTATAATTTTTGTAACTACGTTGAACTCGTTCTAGCTTGTTTATATCTTTTTGGTAATAAGGGCACCAGGATTGAACGCAGTATTCCAGAAGAGGGCGGACTAAGGAATTGTAAAGGGTTAGGATAACTTCTTTGGATTTATGCTCCAATGACCTGCCTATAAAGCCAATTATTTTGTTTGCCTTCTTAACAACTCTGAACATTGTTTACTCGGTTTTAGGTTACTCGATATTGTTACTCCCAGATCGGTTTCTCTGTTTGCATTCTTACGCTGAGTGCCATTCATCGAATAGTTTGCTTTCTCATTTAGGTATCCGACATGTAGTACTTTACATTTATCCGCATTGAAACTCATTTGCCAAATTTGGGCCCAACATGACAATTTATCTAGATTGTGTTGTATATCGTCAAGTCTATGGTATCCGAGTGTACAATATAAATAACGGACAATATACAACATCCCAGTGCCATATTGAAGAGAACAACACACATTACACCTAATAGTTATGAGTGGGATAGAGTCTATGGTATCCGAGTGTACAATATAAATAACGGACAATATACAACATCCCAGTGCCATATTGAAGAGAACAACACACATTATACCTAATTAGTTACTCAAATCGTCTTAATTACTTCAACTAATTGAACCTGACAACAGCTAAATTTATGAGAGGCTTAACATGATCGAACTATTTGCATTGTTAACGAAAATGGTAATAATCTTAGGAAAATACAATCTTGCACTTGGATCTGCTATTTCTTTCGAATTATAACTATATTTAAAATAATGATTTCTTCAGAAACGTAATAGATAACAATTTACCTAAAATTACATAAATAAATAAACAAATCTTCACCTATACCATTCATAAGAGGAACCCGCTACCATATGCTGTACAGCTATGAAAACCAGTTATTTAAGAAATACATTGGTATGGTGTAAGAACAAATTGTGACAAGAATATCTGGTACCTCAGATCAGAGTTCTTAGGGAGAGCATTTCCAACTAGATAATTATTCCTTCAGGTAATATAGAAGCAAAAAGACGAAGCAGCTTCAGAGATTAAGCTGCTTCAATCCGTGAGTAAGTGCTTCACATGTCTCACTCCCTAGACTGGAACGAAAGTTCCCGGGCTTCACCGTGTTCAGTGGTTGAATGTACAGGCTCTCAGTCTATGCCGAGAGGGAGATATACATATACTGTATATATACAGTATATACAGTATATATATATATATATATATATATATATATATATACATATTTTTTTCTTTCTATGTGAGTGAGGGAGACAAAACGCAGAACTGCCTGTATCGAGTGCCTCCCCAAGAGTTGAAAGAGTGACAGGGCTAAATTCAATGGAAATTCGAGCCAAAATGCCTGGACACACGGAATTTGAAGCAATTTACGTTATAGGAAGAGGAAAAGACTGATTCTGGGAGAGAGTTCCAGAGCTCAGCAGTAACTGTTGAGTCGAAGAAAGTCTGAGAATACCGTTTCACTCTTCGGTTAGAGAGTTGCACAGAGTAGGGGTGGGATTGCGTTGCAAGATGGGTACTACGTACCCTACGTAGAGGAGGTGGTATACAATGTGACAGCTACAAAGAAAATGTATTACTATAGTAGCGATTGAATAGTGAGCGAGATGCAACATTGCGGCGAAGAGAGAGAGATTGCAGAGAGTTGGTGAGTGTGGGGGAGTTAATGATATGAAAGGCTTTCTTTTCTACTTTGTCTAGGAGAGCGGTGTGAGAGGATCCTCCCCACACATGTGAACAATACTCTATACAAGGACGCACTGTGCCCCTGTACAGAGCAAAAAGCTGTGCAGGGGTAAAGAACCCCTTGAGGCTGTTGATCACACCCAGCTTCTGGGAGTCTGCCTTAGCAAGACTGGTAATATGGTCCTTCCAAGTGAGAGCAGAAGAAAACAAACACCGAGAATATTGAGAGAAGATGAAGGATAGATTTTTGTATTGTTGAATTGTAAGGGATAATCCTCTGGGAGTTCTGAACAGGTAGTAAGATGAAGAAATTGGGTTTTGGAAGCATTAAAGGCAACAAGGCTTTCTCCGCCCAAATTGAAAATAGTAGTTAGATCAGAAGATAAATGTTGTATGGGTTCATTACGTTTGTCTTTGAGAGACTGCTGGCTGGGGCGTTCAGGAAAACTAATTGAGTAGTGTAAGGTAGAGTTGTCTGCGTATAAAGGGATGGGAATGGAAGTACAGTTGAGAAGATCATTTTTGAAAATTAGAAAAAGATTTGGAGAAAAGACAGAGCCCTGAGAAACACAAGAGTTGATAGGATGAAGAAGTGAGTGATTGCCGTCCACATCCGCAGTTATGGAACGGCCGGAAAGAAAATTAGAGACAAAGGTGCAGATGGAGGGATGGAAACCGAAGGAGGGTAGTTTAGAAATTAAAGATTTGTGCCAGACTCTATCGAAGGCTATCGATATGTCTAGTGTAATAGAAAAGGTCTCACTGAAGTCCCAAAAGTAGGATGACCAAGAGTTAGTAAGATATAAAAGAAGATCACCAGTAAAGCGACCTTTAAGGAAGCCATACTGGTGATCTGAGAGTAGATTATGAGATGAAAAATGCTTAAGGAATTTGGAAGCAAGAATAGTTTCAAAAACTTTAGAGATACAAGAGATGAGAGCAATTGGACGATATTTGGCGGGTTGATAGCGGTCACCCTTCTTTTGGACAGGTTGAATGAGAGCAAACTTCCAGCAAGAAGGAAAGACGTTAGAGGAGAGACAGAGACGAAAGAGTTTGCCTAGGTATGGGGTCAGCACGGAAGCACAGTTTTTGAGTACAACAGGAGGAACACCATCCGGATCATACGCTTTCTTAGTATTAACCTCTCAGCTGCGCAGCCCCTGTAGTATACACCATACCCCTGTGCGTAGGTATTTACATTATTCCTCACTAAAATCGTTACTTTACCATAAATATAATTAATACTTATCCATATGCGCCTATTTTATGTTTAATATGAAGATAGTAACATGTTACAACAATAAGACAAGTGGGAATATAATTTGTATGGTCAAAATCGCGAATTGATAGCAAGTGGTTCAGTCAACAATTGTGAGCCAGCCGGCCTCACATCCTCCTCTCTCGAGGCCTGGAGAGAGACTGAGGCCTGTATCTCTGTCTCTCGCTCTTTCCCACGCATAGACACACACATGAACACACCCTATGATCGGTTTGGATATGTTTACACGAAAATATACCAATGAATAAGGGAATAACAGGGAAAATAGGTGATAATTGAAGGGGGGGGGAAGGAGGGGATGTGGAGATGTGATATGAGGCATGGAGGAAAACAAAAAAAATTCAAGTGCTACTTGGGCCTTTTAAAAGTTTGTTTTAGGCCTTGGATCTTAAGAGTCTCCCCGCAGTCGCCCAGTAAAACCTCTTAAGAGTCTCCCCGCAGCTGCCGGGTTAAGCCCAGAGAGGGTAGAAAATATGTCTTTAGAAGAGATTAAGATATTAGGCATAAGTAGGAGAGGGAGGAATAGCACCGGAATCATCCAAGGTGGAGTTTCTAGCAAAAGTTAGAGCAAAGAGTTCAGCTTTGTCAGAGGAAGATGCGATGGTTGTGCCATCAGAGTAGAAAAGGGGAGGGAAATACGAGGAAGAAAAATTGTTGGAGAGGTTTTTGGCTAGATGCCAGAAAGCTTGGGAAGAGCTAGAGTTTGATAGTTCAGTGCATGTATTACGGATGAAAGAGTGTTTGGCAAGTCGAAGAACAGATTTGGATTGATTCCGGGCAGAAACATAAGAAAAATGAGATTCTTGAGTCTTAAGGCATCGGTACCGTTTGAATGCTTCCTCCTTGTTGCGGACAGCAGTAGAAGAAGCGTGAGTAAACCAAGATTTTTTTGCATTAGACTGAGAGAAAAAAAATGGAATGTATGCTTTCATGCCCGAGAGGATTACCACGGTAATGCATTCAGCACTCTCTGAGGGTCCCCGGCCATGGAAGCAAAAGTCATTCCAAGGGAAATCAAAGAAGTACTGCCGAAGAGCCTCTCAGTAGGCAGCGCCAAAGTGCCACAAGCGCCGCCGGTTGGGAGGATCGGGTGGCCGTGATGGAGAGATAAGGCAGATGACAGATATTTGTTTATGGTTGGAGGAGCCCAAAGGAGAGTCAAGATTTACAGTATAAATGGAAGGGTTAGAAGTTAGAAATAAGTCAAGCATGTTGGGCCGATCTCCGAAGCGATCCGGGATATGGGTGGGTTGATGGACTAACTGCTCTAGGTTGTTTAAGATAGAAAAGATGTAGGCTTGTTCACCAGGTTGGTCAGTGGAAACTGATATATATATATATATATATATATATATATATATATATATATATATATATATATATATATATTTACTGTATATATATATATATATATATATATATATATATTATATATATATATATATAAATATATATCTATATATATATATATATATATATATATATGTATATATATATAATATATATATATATATATATATATATATATATATATATATATATATATATATATTATATTTATATATTATTCGTGTCTATCAATATCTTGTTTTTCTTTTCCTAGCTTTCCTTCCTTCACTTATCCACTGTTCCAATAGTGTCATGTTGTGTGTGTGTTCTTAAATCATCAACCACAGTCCATGTTATGGCACCTTTTCTCATCCAAGTTTGTTCCACTATTACCAGATTCCTACCAATACATGCTTTCCACTTTACTTCAGCATATGTCTCTCACACGCCATCAACCACCCTGCATTCTTATCAGAATGTTCATGTGTCTACTCTTCTCCCTTTCCAATCTTTTCCCCTTCGTTGATTAACCCCCTGCTTCATTCAATTAACCCATCTTTCATTTCCCACATGCGCCCTCTCATCAACACCTGTATTAGTCTCCAAAATGTCCTATTCAATCTCGCCCTTTCCTAATTGAACCATCAACCTTACCGACATCACTCTTTATCCTTCCTATCTAGAACCACCTATTCATTCTTAGGTTTTTCCATCTTCTTCAACGACCCACGCCGACTCATTGTATTCTCATTTTCATTGTCTTCTCCACGGTCTAGTGACTCTAGTCTCTAATATTGGTTTCTAATTTACCTCATCCTTCGAATACCATGCTACCTTCAACTACCCTTCCATTCAATCAATCAATGGGGGCATACAATGTCACAGCGCGCAGCCGTACTCACCCTCAGACTCCACTGCAGGGGATCCTTCCAGCCGAGACTCCAGGCATCTTCCCGGCCCATATCAAGTATCATATCGCATGATTGGTCGACTTGCCTTAGCCATGAGATCCATGGTCTTCCCCTGGGTCTCCTCCACTCAGGTTTATCCTCTGTAAAGGCCACCTGGTGAGCAGGGTCTGCTTCAGAGAGGCGAACCGCATGCCAATATAGTCGAAGTTGGCCTTCACGGACCATGAAACTAAAATTTCTTGAATCAGTTTCATAGAGTAGTCGCTGGTTTGAGACATAATCATGCTTGACTTACCATTATTTTGGATTACGCTATCAAAAAAAGTAAACTTATCCAAGATATCTGCCCCGTTCACACATTCAAGAATGTGAAACCGAATCGCCAAGAACAGTGATTCAATTCAATTCAAATCAGTTCGAAAAGTATTATTGACATACAAATGTAAAGATTTACAAATACTCAAATACAACATTCACATGTATATGTTAATGCCAAAGGAGGACTGATACCAACAGGTATATGTGTCCCAGAATCTATTACAGTAATACATATAGTTAGGGTAAACAATCTAATTGCTACTTAAAAAAAAAATAAAAAAAAATAAATGCTTGCAAATCATCACTTGTAGACATAATGAACATTTTGTGTTAATCATCCAACAGCTGTTCTATAACTTTACGTTTAAAATTAGACAGTGAGCAAATATTAGGATTTATTTTAACCGTTATTTTGTTTCAGTTCTGGACTCACTGGAATCTGAATGTTTTATGTACCATTGTTGATCTTCCAATAGGTACGTTTATTTGTCTCCGCTGACGTGTGAAGTGTGAGTGGACATTTTTAATGGTTGAAAACAAACTGTTTATTTCCTTAGGGATTATATTGTTCATGTATTTAAACATAGTTTTGGTGATACAATTTTCAAATAATTTTGCATAGGGTAATATTTGTGATGATTTGAATATAGTAAGAGTATGATCCCTATACAGTACTTTTTTTAAGCAATTATTCTATCCATTCTTCTATGAATTACAATACTGTTTTTAATATCACGTTCACTTGCAGATCCTCATATTTCTATAACATATGTAAGATAAGGCATTACAAAACTGTTATATAGGTTTACTAAAGTTGTCACATTTAATTAGTTCCTTGCTTTACACATAATTCCAACTCCCTGTGCTATGTTGCCTGTAATACCGGCTATATGCTTTTGGCAAGATCATTTTGAGTAAATAACGACCCCCAAAAACGTTGTGCTCTCAACTCTTTCTAAATTGATATTATTCAATTTTACACAGCAATAATATTTGTCCTTGTGAGTTTACCTTTCATGTGAAATATCATTATGCGTGAATCGTGGAGAAATGAGTGCCAAATGCAAATTCAATCCGACGCCGTATGCTATCCATATAGTAAAATTATCAAATATAACGGTCATTATTCAGTCCCGACTATAACCGACCATGAACCAAGTATATCGGAATATATACGAATAACCAATAATGAACAAGAATATGATACAGAGTACATACTGAATATAGATCCGAGTGGTGCCGAAAATGTAATAGGGGTCCCTGTCGGTGTAGCTTGCCACACGTCCACAGGTTGCACCACAACACCTCACCAGGGGGCTGCAGCTGGATGCTATGATGTTGGAATTGGAAGCCACCACAACCATTGTGGAGCAACGGATGGCCAGGGCAGACCGTAAGAGAATATGGAGGGCTTTGTGGCTATAGGGGTTGGATACTCAGATGGCTTAAGTTTGGACTGTATGAGTAACTGGTCCATGAACTGGAGTTAGAAGATGGTTTGGTAAGTGGACTTTGTCACCATTCGGCGTGCTCCCACTTGTTACCCCAAAACTAGTTCATTATTGGTTGTATTCGGTCCTCATTCCTTTCTATTCGGACAACGTTCGTAGTCATTCTTTCAACATTCTGCTATACTCAAGAGTGGTTCAGTTCCAATCGGCATTACTTGGGCAAAATGCGACTGGTTCCAAGACATTCGGCACCAACTGTTCAGTGGCGATCGGAAAGATTAATTCTATGTTCCATGTTATATGGGGATATTCCTTTGTATTCGGTAGCAGTCGCCATCGTGTCATATTTTCCGGTGATTTTTGAGCCGATTGATTTCGAGTAGTCAGGATTATTCTGTGTCATTTGATTAGCACTCGGACATAGTCCGCGACATTTGTCATGGTCGTCACAAATACAGAATACATTAGAAGACAACAGACTGTTGCCGACTGGCATAGAGTGCAATAGAACACTGTACCAATGCAACCAAAACAACCAAACACCATACGAATGTCTCCATTCATGGCCATATTTTTGAGCATGTTCGACTCCAGTGTTGCCGACTTCCTATGACCGTTCCAGACCTTTCTACGAATGTTGCAACCTCTTCACTAGTACGTTTACCGAATGTCTAATCGGCAACATTCGGCCTCCGACTCTTGAATATGTGAATGGGGCTTAAGTCCTCACCACATAGTGTGACGTTAACCACTCCGTTAGAACCGCATGGCTTGTCCTACAGTGACTCGCTAGGATCGCCAGGGCAGTGGATGTGGCTACAGTTGATGTATTGTTGTGTGTTTTATTTCATATGAAAGCTCGTGTCATGGGTAGTCCAGAAAGGCTCTTTGTTTTCACCCATGTCAAGGCTTTATATATTTAATTGCAAAGTATATGTTTTATCATTAAGTAGTAATGATAGGATTTGAGAGAGAGAGAGTAGAACAGAGTGAGAGGAGGCGCGCAGTGTTTTTTGCCATGTTCGATGACATCACAGCTGGCTGGCCTCTTGGGGATTAGTTGGAGGAGTTTTTTACCATGCTTGGTGACGTCATGTTAGGCTGGCTTCTTTGCCATTGGCTGAAGGAATTGTTACCGCTTTGTCTACGCGGTGCGAGCTAGTGCTAGTATATATACAGCTCTCTTGCTACTCTCTCCCTCAGATCTGGTTTCTAGAACGCATCCCTCTTATCCCTTGGAAACCTGTCCCCCTATCTGCACCTGAAAACTTTTTCCTCTGCCTATCTCTCTCATTTTCCATATCTTTCACCACCTTTTATTAATATTATACCCCCTCTGGTTAACTCTGCAAAATCAGCTTCATGCTGGCCAGTTGTATTGTGCGTTAAGGTCTGATATAACCCATGTATGTTAGTTGTTAAGATAAGTTGATCACGAAGCATTGGTTGGCATTCATATTGTTCAGTACTGCTTCCTATAATTATTAGTGTTCTGCTGGATTAGATAATGCTAGACTAGGAGTCTGATACTATTAGGTATTGTTTCCGATGGGTGCTGGCTTTAGTTAAAAGCTGCACGACATACTTGAGAACTGGAGTTGATTGGGTAAATTCTAGTCTGTGTGCCATTGAGAGTAGAGCATGCACGAATGAGGGCTTTTTGCCTATACCATTCGGCACTGTTCTAGGCTCGGTTGTTTGTCTTTGAGGTACGCCAGGAGAACGCTTGATACTTCGGTATTAAGGTTTCTCAAGAGAGCTACCTTTCACTATAACGTAATATTTGACGCACAGACTTGAGATTTGCACTAGGCTATGCGGCATGCCATGCGCACCAGTATCTCGTATCATTGACTCTAGCTAGACTTTATCAGTCACAGTAGACATTAAGTATATTAAACCAATTACTCTTTTTATGCAAACCCGTTCATGATTACACAAGCATTTCGCAGCCTAGTTTGATGTATGGAGACACAAATGACATAGGCTCTTTTTGTTGATAGGAATACTGCATTGTCGTGGCGATTATTATTGTTGTAGCGTTTAGGATGTTCTTGGCTCCGACTGCATTATATATCCTGCCTTTTTGTGTGCATAGCCTGCACGAGCATTGTTCCGCTGCCTGCCTTTTTGGGTTCCATTTCCGATTCGAGCATCTTGATAGCATCTAACATTTAAAGAAGATTCCTTGTTGGTGTTGAAGGACTTTAGTGCACTTTCTTTCATGCAGGAGTGCCTGACATTTATTGATTAAAGTAAAGTAAGCTGTAACTTCTCTTACCACCTTACTTTGCATACCATAACCAAGCACCTTCGGTTATAGATAGTAATAGGCTGTTTTCACATAACATTAAGCCTAGAGTAGATGCACATTTATTGAGAGTTTAATAACCTATTATTGCATATAGAACTCTGGAGAGTATTTGTGTTCTTTGTTCACTGGGAATATACATCAGAGGTTGGATCTAGCGCTTTCCGTTGTAGCATTTATGCCATTACTAGTCCAATGAATAAGAACCCTGATATATTTACACCTCAGTCGTAACAAATGGCGACCTTACCTAGGATTTGGTGAACCTACATTTATTAGCAGGGAACATTTGTTGTTTTGGGGAATATTTTGCGGGGATCAGCAAGAATTTTTTTTTTTTGCAACATAGTATAGCCCTTGAGTATTTCCGAGAATTGTTGTGTGTATATTGAGGTATAAGAGTTTGGGGTGCTTCTTTTCTGAATATTGAGGTGGGAAATTTTTCGAGCATCATGTCTTATACCGGATCAGAGGAGAATGGAGACACAGTACGTAATGTCGAAACTGAGGAACAGCAGTATGATGTTACGTCCTGGGATATATAAACACTGGGCTCTTTCTATTGGACTAGGTATGCGGCAACAAGCAACAACGGAAAACGCTAAATCCAACCCTTATCTATAAACCCAGGCAACAAACCACCCTAAACCGTCAAGAGTCCTGCCTGGACAACAAGGTATCCTATGACTCGGTTACAGGGTGCACGCACTATAGACTGCTGATAGTCAAGCAGGCTATATAAAAGAGCACACAATTAAGTGGACTTAAAGCTTCAAGGAAAAGTTAGATAACGGAATTAAATTGCAGAAACAATTTAATAACAAACTAGAAGAAAGTACATTTAACGTTACGTTAATTAATACAACTAATCACCCCTGTGTGAAAGAAGGTGAAAGCAACCAGTCCTCAAAACATCGTACAGGTAGACAAGATGCAGGTTTCTAAACTGCATGCGGCTACTGTAGGATCTGATGCTTAGCAAAGAAAGTAAGTTACGTATTTAGAGAACTCTTAACTCATAAGCAGGAATAAATACTAGTGATAGGCCATACAGTGTATAATGGCATAGGTATAATTAAATAAAGGCAGCAACTCGCAACATAACCACATACAGGTGTGCTTCTCACTCTTAGTCAGGCAAGCCTGCTCGGACAGAGTCTCTACGCCACACCCTGACTCACAATGCTCACAACAACGGTAAACTGTGGCACAATAACAAGCATGCAGAAATAATAAACCCCTAGCTGTTAATCTGCAGGTGGCAGAGGTCTAGCCGGAAGGATATAGGCTTCGGATACCCGGGCTGAGCCACCTGCTCTAGCGACGTTCCCAAGTCTGTGCGCCAAATTACTCTAATTGAAAGGGTGCTCTCTTGAGAGACTCAGATCCCAAGTATCTGACTCTCTCCTGGCGACCCTAAAACAAAAGCAAGACCTGCTAGCACAGTGCTGAGTGGACTAGGCAAGGGTCCTCACACAACACAACACTAGACACACAGGGACACAGACAAGAAAATGCCCCCAGACTCCCACGGGTATCCTAGTAAAGTCGTGCGGGTCCACAGGACTCGCACCAGCAGACTTTACTTAAAGGATCACAAAAAGCCTCCCCTCCGGTCTAGCCCCTGCTCACCTGCCACAAGAACACACTAGCAAGCATGAAACCACCAAATATGAGACAACAAAAAAGCTTCCTAGGTCTCATTAACAATTATATCTCTGCATAAAGCCCAAAATCCTATCTAATTATCTGAGAGCTCGTCGTTAATACAATAATATATATAAGGTCTATCAAGGTATGGGATAATTAAATAGATTGGTGAAGTAGTGGAAGGAAGGTATACAAAGTAAGAGAGAAAGTTTCTAAGTGGGGTTGAGAGGGATAGATATCAAGGGGGTCCAAAGGGTACGACAGTGAAGTGAGCTCTGAGTCTTGAATCTGTCGGGACCCCACCCTAGGCATGCGAAATACATCCCATGCTTGGCAACACTCAACACAGTTGCCGGGTCAAAATCCTCTACCCCTTGCGTGAGTTGAAACTAAGCCTAACGTTGCGATCAAATTGGCAACATCAGGCTCGTCCCAAGCTAGACTCTCCGCGCGAAGCAACGTCCCCCAGCCGGTCTCTCTCTCCCGCTCGTCTCCTCCCACTCTCACTAGACTTACATCTTATATATTATAATGAAACAATCAACTATCGAGAATAAAATATACTAAGATGCGTTGGTTAAGAATAAGGGCAGCTTCAAGCTGTGAAACAACATAAGAATATCCCAGACATTAGTTACATTGTCGTAGGATATATACTAAGGAAAAGTCGGCCGGCCGGCTGCCGCCAGCCGGTTTCTAAACGGCTAGGCAGCCGACACTCGCGCATGCCCGCATGTGGCTACTATGCAGGAGCGTCACACCTCCCCCAAGATATAAGACCCTTGACTAAGTTCTTAATATCTAACAGAAAGCTTCTCATAGTACCACACACTGTTGCGACACAAGGCACTATATATAAACAAAAATAAAGACTGTTGCGCTCCACCGAGCAAGGTCAACTAACTTAGCGACAATAAGCGAAATCATTCAACTTAGATACTGCTACAACATGTTATACAAAATTCTACACGTTATAAAAATAAAGAGTTTTTATAAGGTTTTTTGCTTTTTTTATTTGTTTTTTTCTCGGCTGAACTACAGTGACAGCCTATTTTCCTCCACACTCAACCCTCAATCCTGTAGCAGTCTAACCAACATCATCCACCCTTGATAGACAATCCGCTATCACGTTATCAGAACCGGCAATATGGCGTATGTCCAAATTATACTCCTGAAGCATGAGTGACCACCTGGTCAGCCTCATATTCCGGTTATGAAACTGATTCAAGAATTTCAGAGGGTGATGATCGGTATAAACCACTACGACTGGTCCGAAAGCAGGAACATATACATCGAAGTGCCTGAGCGCCAGCACTATCGCCAGGAGTTCATTTTCAATTACAGAGTAATTCCTTTGTGCACTATTGAATTTTTTACTGTAAAAACTCACTGGATGTTCGATACCTTCATCATCTGTCTGTAACAAGACAGCCCCAGCCCCTACGCCACTGGCATCAGTTGCCAGCTGAAAAGGTCTGCTGAAGTCCGGGGCCCTGAGTATGGGGTGGGTACATAACAGGTGTTTCACCAAGGAAAACGCCTCTGCACACTCAGGAGACCACCGGAACTTCTTCTCCTTAGATAATAAGTCAGTTAAAGGTGCAAGTACAGTCGAATAGCCTTTGATGAAGCTACGATAATAGCCTATCATACCTAGAAACCGCATGATTTGTTTCTTAGTCGTAGGCTGGGGAAACTGATCGATGGCTTTGATCTTTGTCTGTGGAGGGCACACCTGACCCATCCCCACCTCGAACCCCAGGTACAAAACTGTGGCTTTGACAAAATCGCACTTACCCAGGTTTACCACCAAACCTGCTTCATTCAGTTTATTAAAAAGCTGTCCGATGTGAGCACAGTGACTGTTAAAATCATCGTCGTATATTATGACATCATCTAGGTACACCGTACAGTTGGGAATGTCGGCTACAATGTCGTTCATTAATTTCTGAAACGTTGCAGGGGCATTTTTCAGCCCTTATGGCATAACATGGCAACGATATGTGGCACCGTCCACCACAAACCCACACACCTCACACGCTCGCTCAGACAAGGGCACTTGCCAATAACCCTTAACAAGGTCTATCTTAGTGAGGAACTTGGCTTTTCCTATCTTATCCATACTGTCGTCCACGCGAGGGAGAGGGTAGGCATTTGTGGGGGTTAAACCATTCAAACTGCGGAAATCTATACAAAACCGCACCTTGCCATCTGGTTTGGGCTGCCGTGTGATGGTGGAAGTCCACCTTACTGCACCCTCAGAAATCAGCCCACGTTTCAGCATATAATCCAGCTCTTCCCTCAGTGCTGGTAATTTAATAGGGGGAACACGGTATGGCACTGATTTAAAGGGCGGGTGGTCCCCAACATTGACATCGTGCGCCGCTTGAGTAGTGAGGCCAGGATGCTCCGCGAAAACAGCTGGGTTTGAATCAAACAAGTGCTGCACAGCTACACTCTGTTGTTCAGGCAGGTGCAATATCAACTCGTGAGCCACTTGTCTAGAATTCCCCGCCCACTGATCCGCGGAAACATGACAATCCCAATTATCCTCCCCCGCAGCTTGACTGTCCCTTCCTCCTTCTCCACCACGATCGCTGCAGATCAACACCGGGACAGTGAGAGGCTCGGAGGGGCGCCTCACATACTCTTTCATCAGATTTACATGGCAAAGTTGGTTCTTTTTCTTACGATCAGGAGTAGCTACTAAATAGTCGAGATCAGAAACCTTCCTTACAACCCGATATGGACCAGAATACTTGGCAGACAAGGGGTGTCCCACCAGAGGCAGTAGTATCAGTACCTCCTGATCTACTTCAAACTCCCTCAGCTTCACCTTCTGGTCGTATCTGTCCTTCATCTGAGCTTGTGAACTCTTAAGGTTCCGACCTGCTACCTCCAAGCTCTTTAGCATTCTCTCACGGCTTTCAACTACATACTTTAGAAGCGAGCATGGCTTTGTGACTCCCTCCCAGATCTCCTTGACTATGTGGAGGGGCCCCCTGACCCTGTGTCCAAAAACCAACTCGTTCGGGCTAAATCCCAAGCTCTCCCCAGGTATTTCTCTCGCAGCAAATAAAACGTATGGGAGACCTAGATCCCAGTCCTTCCCATTTTCCATGCAATAACACCGCAACATACTCTTGAGAGTCGAGTGCCACCTTTCCAAAACTCCCTGACTCTCGGGATGGTAGGCAGATGACACCACAGACACTATCCCATGTTGCTGCATGGTCTGCTTAAACAGAGCAGAAGTAAAATTGGATCCCTGATCAGACTGGAGCTCCTGAGGGTAGCCATAACGAGAGAAATAGACAAGCAGGTTTTTGACAACAGTCTTAGCCATCCCGTTGCGCATGGGGTAAGCATCTGGATACCGTGTTGCTACATCCATTACAGTTAGTAACAATTTATTGCCGGCACTAGTGGGGGGCATTGGGGCAACCATATCGATAACTACTTTGCTGAAGGGCGGCCCAATGACAGGGATTGGTTGTAACGGGGCTCTCGGGATGACCTGATTGGGTTTCCCAACAACTTGACAAGTGTGACACTGTGACACCCATGACACGACACTCGCCTTTAACCCAGGCCACCAGAAAAGCTTGCCCAGAGCTGCCTCCGTCTTACGTGCCCCCAGGTGCCCTGCCAAAGGCACATCATGAGCTAATCTCAACAAGCTCTCACGGCACACCCTCGGTACTACTAACTGGTCCACTAATCCTGACCCGCCATCCCACTTTTTCTTGGGATCCTGATGTCTCCGATACAAGATCCCCTCGGACAAGAAAAAATCACCAGGCTGCGCATCCCCATCGCTCTCCAGTTCGATAGCACCATTACCACACGCCCTGACTTCAGGATCTTCCAGCTGCAAGGAACATATATCAGCAGGTACGAGATTATCCAAGTTCATCTTAAATAATTTATTTCCACCTCCAATGTCCCGCTGAGCCATCCTTTCCTCACGCTGCGCATAACGATGCTGTCGCAGAGTCTCTTCCTGCCCTGCACCTGCACTAGCGGTGACAGGCCCCGGGGCCTCTCCAGACTCTAACATAGGTGCCAATAATGAGTCACCAAGAAACACTGCCGGCTCAAAACTCTCCAATTGACCAACACTTCCCGTTTTCTTGTGACCTTTCCTCCGCGGTTTGATAGACTGAGGTGGTGGCTGCAAGGCTCCGGATGTCTGATAACGCGTCACAACACACGCCATGGTTTGTATGCTACACTTCTCAACCCACTCCTGTTCCTCCCTACTAACGTCGGCCGCCTTCTCGGCAACGACCAAGGGTGAAACCTTAGAAGCAGGCACCGCAAAGTCGTTGCCGAGGAGGAGGTCGACGCCCCCAACAGGCAAGTTCTCTACAATTCCGACATCCAGCTCTTTCGCCACACCACCCACCTCCAGCTCCATCCGCACCAGCGGGTAGGACTTCGTAGCATTGATCCCCTGAACTACCACCACCCGAGCAGCGTTAATCGGTCTACCAGTAAAGTTCCTTAACAAGGTCTGAGAAGCCCCAGTATCACGCAATAGCTTAACTCCTCGCCTTTCGCCAGCCTACCTCACAAAACCATGCCCTCTATGACCCCCAAAGACGTCGCGGACAGGGTTCGAGCCTTCCGGACTCTTGAACACAGGCTGTGTCCCAACCTCTGACGAACTACCCTTGGCAAACTCAGAAGATATAGGCGACACCCCTATGCTGCGGACCAATGACACAACCTTGTTTGGTGGCTTGTTCGGACAAGCATTTGCAAAGTGACCCTCCTTGTGACATGCAAAGCACTCTTTACTCTTTGGTTTCCCTTGGGAGTGGGAGGTACCATTAGACTTCATATACGGGACGGTATTTGGTTTATGTTCAGTTTTATTGTCAGTGCTAGATGGTTTTGTGTATTTATGTGTATCAAAATTCTTGGGAGGGGGAGGGGTACGATCCTTTGCACCCGACTCACTCCTAGCTGCTGCTCCGCACCCTCGAATTAATGACAGTCGGAGGTCAGCCATTTCTGCTGCCTCCTGGAGAGTTCTAGGATTTTTTTCCTTTATATGTAATGTTAAGTCCCCGCCTGTGCACTTAAAGAACTGCTCCAAGAGAACCAGCTCACTCAACTCCTCAAAAGTAGCTGCCCTCTCGGAACGCAGCCAATGTCGTAGTGCATCAGACAAGTCCCGGGCGTGTTCTAGGAAGGTACTATCCTTGCCCTTAGTAACACCCCGAAACTTCAAGCGGTAAGTTTCTGGTTGTAACTCATAGGCCCGTAGCACAGCCTTCTTTAGCTCATCATAAACTACACAGGACTCTAAAGGTAGTGCATCATACGCTTTTAGCCCCTTTCCTAGGAGTATTGATGAAACTAATGCTGCCCACTTTTCCTGAGGCCACTGGTGTTCCTGACACTTCTTCTCAAATCGCATAAAAAAACTCAGTCACACATGATTCATCGAACACAGGAACTAGTTTAAGCAGGTGCGACAATGATTGGTCCCGATGTCTGTTACCTCCCCCAATATTTCGCCCTGTTACCTCCACTCGAGATCTCTCCAGCTCCCTGTCAGCCCGATACCTAGTAGACTCTGCCTGCAGTTCAGCCTCTCGTATAGCTGTTCTCTCTGCGGCCTCAGCCTGAGCTCTAGCAACCTCAGCCTGCACACTAGCCTGTCTCTCGGCAGCCTCAACCTGAGCTCTAGCAACCTCAACCTTGGCCATCTCAAGCCGAAACAACAAATCTGGAGTTAACCCTTGAGGAGGGGAAGGTGCATTTAATGGAGAGGGTCCCTGTGATTGAATTCCACTCTGCCATTGACCATCAACTTGGGGGTATGTACTAAATTCAGGCACCCTGACATTTGATATGGGGGTAGAGTGGAGGGGGGGCTGGGGACCGGGGCCCCCAGTCGTCTCTCCACCCAGGTCTCTCCCTTCTAAACCCAATATCAAAGTCCTCAGCTGATCTTTCCTCATGCCACTTAAACCCTGGTGACCCTGAAGACCTGCCACACACTTTAAGCCATACTTATTCAGCTTCAACACCCTGGCAGCGGTAAGGGGCACCTCTAAAAATCTTCTAGCACCCTCCTCGCTATCGACTAGCCACTCCACAGGTCTTTCTCCCTCCGAGCCTGTATCGTGACCTGACCCACCACTGTGTTCTGATGTATTAGACATGTTTGTGTACTGCAGTAATTATCACGGATATAGAATGTGCCTTATCTCCTATGCAAGTATGTATATACTAATGTTATTTAAAGTCTTTAATGTGTTATATTGGTTGCTCCAAAAAAAAAAACTCTATGTCCACTGTATTCCTCTAATCATAAGGAATCTCAAGACAAATGACCACTATATTCCTCTGTTCAGTAAATCCTATGCAAGGTCGCCATTTGTTACGTCCTGGGATATATAAACACTGGGCTCTTTCTATTGGACTAGGTATGCGGCAACAAGCAACAACGGAAAACGCTAGATCCAACCCTTATCTATAAACCCAGGCAACAAACCACCCTAAACCATCAAGAGTCCTGCCTGGACAACAAGGTATCCTATGACTCGGTTACAGGGTGCACGCACTATAGACTGCTGATAGTCAAGCAGGCTATATAAAAGATCACACAATTAAGTTGACTTAAAGCTTCAAGGAAAAGATAGATAACGGAATTAAATTGCAGAAACAATTTAATAACAAACTAGAAGAAAGTACATTTAACGTTACGTTAATTAATACAACTAATCACCCCTGCGTGAAAGAAGGTGAAAGCAACCAGTCCTCAAAACATCGTACAGGTAGACAAGATGCAGGTTTCTAAACTGCATGCGGCTACTGTAGGATCTGATGCTTAGCAAAGAAATTAAGTTACGGATTTAGAGAACTCTTAACTCATAAGCAGGAATAAATACTAGTGATAGGCCATACAGTGTATAATGGCATAGGTATAATTAAATAAAGGCAGCAACTCACAACATAACCACATACAGGTGTGCTTCTCACTCTTAGTCAGGCAAGCCTGCTCGGACAGAGTCTCTAAGCCACACCCTGACTCACAATGCTCACAACAACGGTAAACTGTGGCACAATAACAAGCATGCAGAAATAATAAACCCCTATCTGTTAATCTGCCAGGTGGCAGAGGTCTAGCCGGAAGGATATAGGCTTCGGATACCCGGGCTGAGCCACCTGCTCTAGCCTAGGGACGTTCCCAAGTCTGTGCGCCAAATTACTCTAATTGAAAGGGTGCTCTCTTGAGAGACTCAGATCCCAAGTATCTGACTCTCTCCTGGCGACCCTAAAACAAAAGCAAGACGTGCTAGCGCAGTGCTGAGTGGACTAGGCAAGGGCCCTCACACAACACAACACTAGACACACAGGGACACAGACAAGAAAATGCCCCCAGACTCCCACGGGTATCCTAGTAAAGTCATGCGGGTCCACAGGACTCGCACCAGCAGACTTTACTTAAAGGATCACAAAAAGCCTCCCCTCCGGGCTAGCTCCTGCTCACCTGTCACACGACCACACTAGCAAGCATGAAACCACCAAATATGAGACAACAAAAAAGCTTCCTAGGTCTCATTAACAATTACATCTCTGCATAAAGCCCAAAATCCTATCTAATTATCTGAGAGCTCGTCGTTAATACAATAATAGATATAAGGTCTATCAAGGGGATGGGATAATTAAATAGATTGGTGAAGTAGTGGAAGGAAGGTATACAAAGTAAGAGAGAAAGTTTCTAAGTGGGGTTGAGAGGGATAGATATCAAGGGGGTCCGAAGGGTACGACAGTGAGGTGAGCTCTGAGTCTTGAATCTGTCGGGACCCCACCCTAGGCATGCGAAATACATCCCATGCTTGGCAACACTCAACACAGTTGCCGGGTCAAAATCCTCTACCCCTTGCGTGAGTCGAAACTAAGCCTAACGTTGCGATCAAATTGGCAACATCAGGCTCGTCCCAAGCTAGACTCTCCGCGCGAAGCAACGTCCCCCAGCCGGTCTCTCTCTCCCGCTCGTCTCCTCCCACTCTCACTAGACTTACATCTTATATATTATAATGAAACAATCAACTATCGAGAATAAAATATACCAAGATGCGTTGGTTAAGAATAAGGGCAGCTTCAAGCTGTGAAACAACATAAGAATATCCCAGACATTAGTGACATTGTCGTTGGATATATACTAAGGAAAAGCCGGCCGGCCGGCTGCCGCCAGCCGGTTTCTAAACGGCTGGGCAGCCGACACTCGCGCATGCCCGCACGTGGCTACTATGCAGGAGCGTCACAATGATGAAATGGTTAATCAGGTGAACTGTGGGGAGGATGCTAGGACATTTTTGCAATGGCCTGTTACTGCCGAGCGGTTGGAGGGTATGGATCGGTACAGTCTTCAATGCCTGGCCACAGCTATCGGTCATGCGGGTACTAGCAGCATGACCAGGGATAACTTGATAACGTGTGTACTGGGCTGGTTGACTGGTGAGCGAGATGGGTTGAGTGCTCAGAGCGCTTCGGCCATGCTTCCCCTACACTCGTCTCCCAGCCATCCCAGTAGTTTGCCGATCCCGGGTACGCTTACACAGTTGGGTGGTGACTGGCAGGGTGGGTTGCCCTGGGGGGACCACTGGTAATTTCAAACATTGTAGCACCTTCACCTCCTAAAGGGTTAACTCCAGAATTATTGCTTCAGCTCGAATTAGCTAAGATCGAAGAGAGAAAATGTCAGCTTCAGCTTCAGCAGCAACAAAGGGCAGGTGAGCAGCAAATAGAGCTAGCAAAAATCCAAGCTGAGTCGACTAGGTACTGTGCCGACAGGGACGTAGAGAAGCCGCGAGTAGAGACAACGGGACAGCGACTTGGGGCTGGTAACCGTGCTCCTGATCAATCTCTCTCGCACTTATTGAAACTGGTTCCGGTGTTTGATGAGAGTGGGGTAACAGAATTTTTCGCACGCTTTGAGAAGAAGTGCCAGGAACACCAGTGGCCAGAGAATAAATGGGCAGCACTTAATTGCCTCTAGATTAATAGGCAAGGGTCTTAAAGCCTACGATGCGTTACCTTTGGAGTCATGTATTGTGTATGAGGATCTCAAGGAGGCTGTCCTGAGGGCTTACTAACTGCAACCAGAAACGTACCGTTTGAAGTTCCGGGGTGTAACTAAGGGAAGAGATAGCACCTTTTTGGAACACGCCCGGGACTTGTCCGATGCTATGGGGAACTGGCTCCGATCTGAGAAGGTAACAACGTTTGATGGAGTTAAGCAGTTGATGATGTTGGAGCAGTTCTTTAAGAGCACGGGCGGTGATCTAACTTTGAACTTAAAGGAGAAAAACCCAAGAACACTAGTCGAAGCAGCAGATATGGCTGATCGACGGCTTTCGTTGATTCGGGGTTGCGGGTCCTCACAGAAGTATGATGCAAGTGCTAGGGACCGTTATCCTTCCCCTCCCCGTAGCAATGACACATTTAATCAAAAGAGCAATGAAACTAAAACTGAATCCAAACCTAACACCACGCCGTATGAGAAAAGTCAGGGGCTTTTTACATCACAGTATAAGCCGAAACCAAAATTTATGTGTTTTAAGTGCCACCAGGAGGGTCATAAGGCAAATGAGTGCCCTAGTCGACCTCCTCCGGCAGCCGTGTCTTTTGCTCACGGCATTCAAGTGTTCAAGAGGACATCGGAGTTTGTTAGAGGCAATTCTTCCGAGGTAAATACACTGCCAGTGCAGAAGGATCCGGAAGGCTTATTCCTGTGCGTGATGCCTTTAGTGACCACAGGGGACTCGGTTGTGTGTAGTGCGGGGGTAGAAGACATGAGGTGAGAATTTTGCGTGACACTGGGGCATCGCAAACATTGTTGAGGAATTTCACTGGTAAACCTGTAAATACGGCGTGGGTGGTTGTGGTTCAGGGAGTTAATGCAACATTAACAAGGTCATACCCGCTTGTAAGAATGAAGATGGAAGTTGATGGTGTGACTCGTGACCTGGATGTAGGAATTGTGGAGAAGTTGCCTGTTGGGGGCGTCGACCTCCTTCTCGGCAACGACTTTGCGGGGCCTACTTCTGAGGCTCCACCCTTGGTCGTTGCCGAGAAGCCGGCCGACGTGAGTAGGGAGGAGCAGGAGTGGGTTGAGAAGTGTCCGGTGCAACCTATGGCGTGTGTTGTCACCAGATCTCTTGCATCCAGGGAGTCACATTCTGGTCAACAGTCTTTAGACAAGCGGAGGAAAGGTACCGAGAAGGGGTTGGAAGTTGATGCGGTTGAGAGTTTAGTATCAACGGACATTCTCGGGGACTCATTATTAGGACCAATATTCGAGTCTGGAGAAGACCCATTAACTGTTAGTAAGAAGGCAGAGGATGGGCTTAAAAAGACGAAGAGACAGCAACGATACACAGAGAGAGAGCAACGGGAGGCTAAATTCAGTGTAGGAGTTGTTCAGTATGAGTTGTTTCGCAAACACTTAGATAAGCTTGCTCCTTTGGACATTCGTAAATTGCAAGTAGAAGACCCGGAGATTCTTGAATGTGGTACCGGTGCTGTCGAGTTGAAGGAGGACAGTGATGCACAGTCGGGAGATTTTTACAAGTATCCCCTGACCATCATGGAGGTAGCAACAAGGTACCCTGACACGTACCCTATGAGAAATGGGTCAGCGAGGACGGTGGTCCGAAACTTGCTAGTGTATTTTTCCCGGTATGGTTACCCGCAGGTGATTCAGTCAGACCAAGGATCCAACTTCACTTCTAGCCTCTTTGTTCAAGCAATGCCGCAGCATGGGATTGTTACGGTTGTGTCATCTGCGTATCATCCGGAGAGCCAGGGTGTGTTAGAGCGATGGCACTCAGCCTTGGAATCTGTGTTTCGTTGTTGTTGCTTTGAGAGTGGGAATGGTTGGGATCTTGGCCTGCCATGTGTTTTATTTGCTGCACGGGAGGTACCTGGGGAAAGTTTGGGATACAGCCCTAATGAGCTCGTCTTTGGACACCATGTCAGAGGGCCTCTCCATATGGTTGAAGAAATATGGGAGGGCGCAGGAAAACCTTGTTCTATGCTCAAGTATGTCCTCGACAGTCGAGAACGGATGTTGCGCAGTCTGGATTGGCTGGCCGTAATTCGACTAGCTCTCAGGCCCTCATGAAGGACAGGTACGACCTCAAGGTTAAACTCAGGGAGTTTCGCGTGGGTCAGGAGGTGTTGATTCTACTGCCCCATGTAGGTCATCCCTTATCCGCGAAGTACACTGGTCCTTATAGGGTGGTTGAGAGGCTATCGGACCTGGATTGCTTGGTTGCCGCTCCAGACAGACGTATGCGCAATCAGTTATGTCACGTTAATCTCATGAAGGAGTATGTGAGGCACCCCCCTGAGCCTCTCACTGTGCCTGTGATGACGTTTAGCAGTCAAGGTGGAGAAGGAGAACGGGACAGTCAAGCTCAGGTGGAGGATAACTGGGAGGATAAGAAAGTCAAATGGGCGCCTGAGTGTGAGAAGGCGTTTGGAGTAGTAAAACACCTGTTGTGCACTCACCCGATCCTCAGGGCCCCTGACTTTAGCCTACCTTTCCAACTAGCAACGGATGCTAGTGGTGGGGGCTGGTGCCGTCCTTGTGGAAAAGGACGATGATGGGCTGGAGCATCCTGTTAGTTTCTGCTCGGAGAAGTTCAATTCAGCCCAGGGGAGCTGCTCTGTTGTCGAGAGGGAGCTGCTGGCAGTTGTGCTTGCACTGAGGCATTTCGAGGTCTATGTTCCAGCCTATGGTCCGGTCATTGTAGTTTACCCAGATCATCACCCTCTCAAGTTCTTGGACCAGTTTCACAATCGGAATATGAGGCTGACCAGGTGGTCACTAAGGTTACTGGTATATAACCTGGACATACGCCATATTGCCGGTTGTGACAACGTGGTTGCAGATTGTCTTTCAAGGGTATATGATCCTGGGTAGATTGACACACGGGTAGCCTCCTGCTTTAGTTTGAATAGTATTTTGCACTTGGTGCTTGTTGGCTCGCGGTTGTAGCCCAGCGTATTGGGTCGTAAAGCAGAAGTTGAGCATTTGGTATAGAAGAAAAAAACTAGGCTTGCCCGTATAGTGCAGCCGAAATAAACAAATTAAAAACATAAAAATCAAATAAAAACTCTTTCTTTGATAGTTGAATTTTTTCAGTATGTTATAGCAGTAATTCTGAGTTGCACTCCTCTCAGAATGCTGGGCTAGAGAAGCTCGCTCTTGAGGAGCATAACTACATATGATTTAACCTATTGTGTTGGGGAGGGTTGTAATTTTGTAAAATGTTTTGTTGAGAACTGTGCCAGATATTTTACTGCCGCTGGGTGATGGGAAGTAGAGATATAGCATGGGTTCTAACAATAAGATTGTTGTGAGCCTTGGGCCTCTGAGAAAAATCTTGGGGGGGGGGGGACGTTAACCACTCCGTTAGAACCGCATGGCTTGTCCTACAGTGACTCGCTAGGATCGCCAGGGCAGTGGATGTGACTACAGTTGATGTATTGTTGTGTGTTTTATTTCATATGAAAGCTCATGTCATGGGTAGTCCAGAAAGGCTCTTTGTTTTCATCCATGTCAAGGCTTTATATATTTAATTGCAAAGTATATGTTTTATCATTACGTAGTAATGATACGATTTGAGAGAGAGAGAGAGAGAGAGTAGAGCAGAGTGAGAGGAGGCGCGCAGGGTTTTTTGCCACGTTCGATGACGTCACAGCTGGCTGGCCTCTTGGGAATCTTTTACTATTAGGTATTGTTTCCGATGGGTACTGGCTTTAGTTAAAAGCTGCACGACATACCTGAGAACTGGAGTTGAGTGGGTAAATTCTAGTCTGTGTGCCATTGAGAGTAGAGCATGCACGAATGAGGGCTTTTTGCCTATACCATTCGGCACTGTTCTAGGCTCGTTTGTTTGTCTTTGAGGTACGCCAGGAGAACGCTTGATACTTCGGTATTAAGGTTTCTCAAGAGAGCTACCTTTCACTATAACGTAATATTTGATGCACAGACTTGAGATTTGCACTGGGCTATGCGGCATGCCATGCGCACCAGTATCTCGTATCATTGACTCTAGCTAGACTATCAGTCACAGTAGACATTAAGTATATTAAACCAATTACTCTTTTTATGCATACCCGTTTATGATTACACAAGCATTTCGCAGCCTAGTTTGATGTATGGAGACACAAACGACTTAGGCTCTTTTTGTTGATAGGAATACTGCATTGTCGTAGCGATTATTATTGTTGTAGCGTTTAGGATGTTCTTGGCTCCGACTGCATTATATATCCTGCCTTTTTGTGTGCATAGCCTGCACGAGCATTGTTCCGCTGCCTGCCTTTTTGGGTTCCATTTCCGATTCGAGCATCTTGATAGCATCTAACATTTAACACCTTACGAGCGGCCTATGCGGTTTATTTATATGTACCGCCCAGCGGGGTGTTTTTAGCCAAAATAGGGCTGTTTACGTGATCATTTTCATGCCTAAATAAGACCCAGAACGTAAAACAAGTACCTATCCCTGAAAGGGCATAATCAGAGCTTTCGAATGACACCATAACGATCCTTTTATGATGGCTAGTTTTCTTGCAATAACCGTGCAACGCGAGTGCAAAAAGCATGTAATTCGTACTTTCCCCATATAATTCAGTATGTAGCGAGTGAGAGAGGGAGGAGGGAGCTGAGATTCGTGTCAGTAGGTTCGCCGCGGTGGTCTGGAGCAGTCATACGCTCGCTAGTCTCCTGCCACCACTTGTCTCTCTCTCTCAGCAACATTACGTGCTGAAATTGCCACTCGACCTATGTCGAGCGCCGCCACATAGTCCAGCTTTATTTAACTCGACTTATGTGGTGAGCCGCTAATTAAGGGTTAAAGAAGATTCCTTGTTGGTGTTGAAGGACTTTAGTGCACTTTCTTTCATGCAGGAGTGCCTGACATTTATTGATTAAAGTAAAGTAAGCTGTAACTTCTCTTACCACCTTAATTTGCATACCATAACCAAGCACCTTCGGTTATAGGTAGTAATAGGCTGTTTTCACATAACATTAAGCCTAGAGTAGACGCACATTTATTGAGAGTTTAACACCTTACGAGCGGCCTATGCGGTTTATTTATGTGTACCGCACAGCGGGGTGTTTTTAGCCAAAATAGGGCTGTTTACGTGATCATTTTCATGCCTAAATAAGACCCAGAACGTAAAACAAGTACCTATCCCTGAAAGGGCATAAACAGAGCTTTCGAATGACACCATAACGATCCTTGTATGATGGATAGTTTTCTTGCAATAACCGTGCAACGCGAGTGCAAAAAGCAGGTAATTCGGTACTTTCAGTACATAATTGAGTATGTAGCGAGTGAGAGAGGGAGGAGGGAGCTGAGATTTGTGTCAGTAGGTTCGCCGCGGTGGTCTGGAGCAGTCATACGCTCGCTAGTCTCCTGCCACCCTTGTCTCTCTCTCTCAGCCACATTACGTGCTGAAATTGCCACTCGAGTTATGTCGAGCGCCGCCACATAGTCCAGCTTTTTTTAACTCGACTTATGTTGCTCGCCGCTAATTAAGGGTTAATAACCTATTATTGCATATAGAACTCTGGAGAGTATTTGTGTTCTTTGTTCACTGGGAATATACATCAGAGGTTGGATCTAGCGCTTTCCGTAGTAGCATTTATACCATTACTAGTCCAATGAATAAGAACCCTGATATATTTAAACCTCAGTCGTAACAATAGTCATATACATTCCTCTATTTTATTAATTCATCAATCATTCTTATGTTTTGTCTTTCTCCTACCTATTTATCTTCTACTCGTCTTATGTCAGTCAACCACTGTCTGTCTATTTCCACCTTTGTCTTGCCTCCACTCTTTCCTTCTGCATAAACCTATTCCAGGCCAGAGATTCCCTCTAGACCCCTCTTTTATTTGGGCGCCAAAGTTTTGGCGGCGAAAATTTTGTGTGGCGGCACACATTTAGGGTGCTGGGCTAAAGAAGGCCCTATACTGTATATAGTCAGACTAACAATTTGTTAGTAACAAATCGCACCCTAATTTCGTAATTTAAGCGATGCTTATTTTACTTGTAAAGCCAAAATTCTATCTATCTATCTATCTACATGCTCAGGCCCAATCCCCACTTTTCCTATTTTTAATTTTATTTTCCTCTATTTTATTATTTTTTGTTTTTTTTGTATATTCTTGGGGGTGGCCGACTCAAGACAAAGCAAGAACAGGAAAACACAAAACACAAGACAAAACCGCGAACAAACACAGACAAAACACAAAATTCACACACATCTAGGTCACCCAGGAGAATACCCAGAGACCATGGTCACCAAGGTCGCTCCAGCACTCCCCCGGCCCCCGACCACCCGGAGAGGCTCCGATCTCGGCAGGCAGACATGTAGCGGAGCCAAAGCCACAAGCCCGCCCACCACACTTCCAGGCGCACCCTTCATATTAATCATCTCCCCGGGCCAGGCGCCTGATGGACTATTATCTAGTCCAACTTGCGCCCGACCCTTCCCCCAAATGATCACGTGTTCACTCAACTATTCACAAGCATTCTCCATTCATTCCTGTTTATTACCACTTCCTTTGCCTGATCTATAGTCATTCCTCTATCATCCAAAGCTTTTCTTACACAGTCTCTCCATCTCAATGGGGGTCTTCCTGCCTTTCTATCTCCCCTTGTATCTGACTCATATATTCTCTTTGTAAGCCTTTCATCTCCCATTCGTTCAACATGACCATACCAGCTCAGCAGCCTTCTGTTTACTCTGGCTGACAAATATTCCTGCTGCCCCACTCTCCTACGTATCTCTTCACTCCTCAATCTGTCTCTACGAGTAACTCCACACATACTCCTCAAGCAGCTCATCTCCATCACATCCAGCTTTCTTCTCTCCTTTTTCTTAAGAGCCCATGTCTCAGCCCCATACATCACTGTTGGCACAACAATTCCTTGATACATTGCACTTTTTACTTTCATTCCGAAATTTATCGTCTTCCACATACTTCCCATTGCTCCAAAAACTTTCCTTCCTTCACACACTCTCTGTTTTACCTCCATTTCCATACCTCCACTCCTGCTTATCGTTCCTCCTAGATATTTAAAACACTCTACTTGTTCCAATATTTCCATAGTTCTCATTTTCACCTCCCTCACCACACCATCCATTAACATATTAAACAACCATGGTGACAATACACAACCCTGTCGCAAACCTACCTTTACCTCAATCCATTCACTCAACTCACCATTTCCTACTCTAACACATGCTCTGCTCCCTCCGTAAAAACTCTTAACTGCTTCCAACAAATTTCCTCCAATTTCATAAAGCCGTAACACCTTCCACATTGCTTCACGATCCACACGATCATACACTTTTTCCAAATCCATAAAAGCCCAAAATATCTCCTTATGCTTCTCTAAATACTTCTTGCATAACTGTCTTACTGCAAACATCTGATCCACGCACCCTCTTCCCCTCCTAAAACCGCACTGTTCTTCTCCTATTGCAACTTTCGTACATTTTATTATCCTCTCTATCAACACCCTGCCATACAGCTTTCCAACCACTGATAATAAACTAATACCTCTATAACTTGAACACTCCAGCCGATCTCCCTTCCCCCTGTACAACGGCACAATACATGCACTCTTCCAGTCTATTGGTACCTTTGACATCACAAAGCACACATTGAAAAGTCTCACCAACCAATCTATTATCACATCTCCACCCTTCTTTATACACTCCCCAGCAATACCATCCAAACCTTCTGCTTTTCCCGCTTTCATTTGTTTCACTGCCTCTTTCACCTCATTTTCCTCAATCCTGTCATTCATTCCCTGCTACCTGGGTGGCCTGGGTAACCTATTTTCATCAACCACTGCTTCTCTTCCATCTCTTGCATTTAGAAAAGATTCAAAATACTCAGCATATCTTTTCCTTACTTCAACTGGTTCCACTAGTAATTCTCCATTTGCATCTTTCACTGACTCTTCCCTCTTTTGTCCTCCTTTTCTCACTCTATTTACCTCCTTCCAGAACATCTTCTTTCGTTCTTCAAAATTCTCACTCAACCTTTGACCCCACCTTTCGTTTGCATCTTTTTTCGCTTCTCTAATTTTCCGTTTTGCCTCTCTCCTTTTCTCCTTGTACCTCTCCCATACCTCAACACTACCATCCTGTAAAACCCTCTCAAAACACTGTCTCTTCTCCTCAACTGCCTTTCTCACCGTATCATTCCACCACTCTCTTCCCTTCCTGATACCTCTGCCTCCTACTTTCCTTTTGCCGCATACTACCTCTGCACTTGCTTTCACTCCTTCCTTAAACTGTTGCCATTCAACCTCTACTTCTCTCTCTTCCATCTCTCTCACTTCCATCCACTTTTCATTTAGTCTTTCCTTGTACTCCCTCTCTTTTTCACTTTTCTCTAACTCACTAACTTTTATTACCTCTCTTACTTCACGTTTGTCTCTTATTCTCCTGTAACTCTTAACTCTTAGCTTTCCCTCCACCAGGTAATGATCCGACATACCCTCCGCCTCACCTCTCATCACATTCAAATCCACCAGTCTACACAATCTTTCCCTTGTCACCAGCACATAATACATCAATGCCCTCTCTAAAATCCCTCCCCTCACAAGTCTATACCAGGTGTACTTGTGTACTGTATACGCCTTTTTTTGAAGAGCGTATTACCTACACTCAATCTGCACTATGCACATACATTTTTCAGTCAAAATTCAGACAAAATTCAGGTCCATATAACACCTGAACATTTCCATTATATATATATACGTTAGTTGAACTTGGAAAATAGTAATGGGGGACCGGAAAGCGTTGTCTACTACTGTTTCTCGCGCTTTCCAATACACCCAACAGTAATAGTAATACTGTAGAATGTCCCTTGATTTTGACCCTGCCACTCTTTCAAATCTGGGGGAGGCACTCGCTACCGGCAGTTCTGCCTTTTGTGTCCCTCGTTCACATAGACAAAAGAATATAAGTTTCCAGCCAGTGAGTCGAAATATATATATCGAAGTCATCAAAATATCACTTCTTTCTATATTCATTAATGTTACAGACATACTTCTCTCAAATTATTTTCAGTACATTGTCCAATATACAAAATATATATGACACATAACAACTAATATATTAGGCCTACAGAAACATATGGCAAGGATCCGTAAGGTACTTTTCGGATACTTTTCGGATCTTTGCCATTTGTCTCGGTAGGCCTAATATAATATGTTGTATTCATCATATATATTTTGTATATTGGACAATATACTGAATATAATTTGAGAGTAATATGTCTGTAACATTAATGAATATAGAAAGGGGTGATATTATGATGACTTCGATTTATATATTTCGACTCACTGGATAGAAACTGATTACTATTGGGTGTATTAGAAAGTGCGGGAAACAGTAGCGGACGAAGCGTTCCGGTCCCCATTGTTACTTACATTGAAAGAAATTTATCACTACAGTTATGGAAAAATATGTAGTTTTGAACGTGACTGTACATGTAATATTCCCCCGCGTTCCCCGAGTGTTCTCACTGTAGCGAGGATTTAAGAGGATGGCTGTATGGGTTTTCTACGGTAGTGGTGGGCTTTGTCAAGATATTGAGAAACGTGATAAAGCTTTTATGGTGTTTTATATATTCGCGGTTAGAGGCCCAGTGAGTCTATTTTTCCATTCGGTATAATAACGATATAGCGTAATCTTTTACATATTCATTGGAATTTAAAGTGATAATCTATATACTGTAGGCTATTGATGAAATTCAAAAACTTGGAAAAGTATTATACGATTCAATATAAAATGTTTTATTGAGTTCACGATGCAAATATTGATACAATATTTAACTATATGCGTCAGAACATAGCTGTTCTAATCATTTCTTCATAGGTTAATAACGTATGCATGAATATGTTATATTTCCGTACACATTGATGTCTAGAGTATAATGTTTGTGTCTATATTTAGGTAAGGCTCACTGTATAGCATTATTTCACATTTAGGCTATTAATGCTAAATGTACTTACCGGTAGTTATTGTTTACCAATAGGTAATTCAGGACTATACGTATTAATTCGCTTATTCATTTCATTCCCAAATTGGTATATTATTTTGTCCTTGTCAGCATGCAGATTCACGACATCGAAATATAGGGAGTGTACAAACACGTCAATTTATAAATTATTTAGACAAATTTATTATACCACTATGAGTCATTATCTCAGTTATGTCCATCGCATCGTCGAACATTCAGTGATGTGTAAATACTTTCCAAATAGCACGTTAAATTTACATACTCAAGCCTGAATAATTACTAAGTAATCAATATTATTAATAAAATACTCATGTTTTGTCTTTCGGCATTTTTTTAACTGTTGTTTGTTTGTTTGTTTTTGGTTTTTGCGTTTTCAATAATTAATCCATGCATACATGAACGTTTATGCAGGTTGACCGCAGCAGGCCGCTCTCAAGTGGCGGTAATGTGCGGGAGTTTTGTAGGGAATAGGACCGGTATAGGGATTAGGAAAAGGAACCTTATATTAATGGTGATCCAAAACAAATGTAAAACATCAAGAGTGGGTATATTACCTACATGAAATTATAGGTGATTCAACATTTAAATTTTTATTTTTCACAGCTGCTCTTAAAATATAATATCCTCACAAGCACATTATAGAACATTTTTATATGTTCGGATCCATAATGTTTAAGACTTTCTTTTGTACAAGTGACCTATTGGACAACAGTCCATGTTCAACCACTGTAAGTAGTGATTCTTGATTTGAATGGTTATGTGAGTGACGCACAAGAAACCCTGCCTATGACCAACAACGGGAAGGGTAGCACAGGCGGCCGATATGTACGGAACACACTGCAAGACGTAGGCTATAGTGTATTAACCCTTTCACGCTCATATAATGCAGAGGTTGCCATATTAGCAATAAGAAATAGAGTTCTCTCACTCTTATAATTACCTCTCCAAAATTAGTTTTCTGCCCACAGCTAACTCGAAGACAACTGCAAAGGTTTGAAGTAACTAAACTAAAGGTTTCTAAATACCCCTGATGGTAACAAAGGCTTTAACCCACTGAGTCCCAGCGACGCAGCGTTTGCGTCCACAATGTATGTAACGCTAAACCCCAGCGACGCAAACCATGCGTCCACCACTAAAACCTCTATTATTCGGCTCGTATGGTAGGAAATGGTTTGAGAATGGTAGGGGAGGTACCGTAGAGTGTTGCCGAACAGGGCCGGTACACGTGAACCGGCCAGCCAGGCCGCACGGGTGGTGGTGGTGGGATTAGTGGCGCCACTTTACCCACTTATTTCACCGCGATTTTGGACCTTATTTACTCCTGTCGTATGGGAGCTAGAGGCTTGAGATTTGTGTGAGAGACTCCTTAGGATGTATGCATTACAATGCCATACTCAGTTGTCACCCTAGTGCTGCCGGACAGGTGGTCATGTGGGGGAGCTGATGAAAAACACTGTACCCACTTACTGTATATCCCAACGACTTTCGACCTCATTTACTCTTGTCTTATGGTAGCTATAGGCTTGAAATTTGTGTGAGACACACCTTAGGATGTACGCAGTACTTGACCATGCTCAGCTATCCCCCAAGTCCTGCCGGGCGGGTGGTCATGCGGGGGAGGTGATGAAAGACACTGTACCCACTTATCTCCCAACGACTTTCGACCTTATTTACTCTTGTCCTATGGTAGCTATAGGCTTGATATTTGTATGGGATATTCCTTAGGATGTAGGCAATGTACGGCAACCCACAGATCTCGGTTTGTTGTGACAAGGGACGTGAGTGACAAAGGAAAGTCAGTTTACCCATAGATCTCGCGAGTGCAACACCATGTCGGATTTACCACGCCGTTACCCACTCAGGGGAATATCCCTGGCCGATGCCTTGGCCATACTTGACGAGAGTGATGTGCCTGATAGTGACACTGGATCATCAAATGACAATTCAGAGGACGAATATAGTCCCACTTTGGCCGAGATAGATGACATGCATGAGGAGGAACCCTATCTCCCCATCTCTAAACGGTACGCCAGGTTACAAGAAAGGGAGGAGAGTAGCTAGCGTTCCCCTGCTCCCCATGACATAGTGGAGTCCCCAGCAAGTGAGGAAGATGAGGATGAGGAAGATTACCCAGACCCCATGGCCTTCCTCAACATTCCACCTTCTCATCGTAGGGCTGAGAAAAGAATAGTTGAGGATGAGGAGGAGGAGGATGATGAGGTGGGTCAAGCTCCAACACCACACGTGCCTCACCGTGGTGCTCTCCCACCGCGTTTGCATTCCCCACCACCCCTCATTCCCTCTCCACTAAAAGCACCAACCCCTCACACTTTCTATGGGTTGCGCAGGGGTGCAGCCATATTAGCAGCGCAGCCATTGACTTCTTCCTCAGAAGCAACAGATGAGGATATGCCTGCCCTAGAATCATCTCCACCACGCCACCCACGCCGCCACCCACGCCCTGCCGCACGCCGCATGTTTCCCTCATCACCCCGGATTGACTCGCCCCCACCATCACCTCCCGGACCACTACCATACTCACCTGTACCTTCTCCTCAGCCTGGGACCTCCCACAGACATGACACTCAGACACCATCACCGCCTGCGTCGCCACGACGCCCTGATCGTGCGCAACGCCCTATAAACATAAGTGGGCGTGCCCGTGGTCCTGTTCGTGTGCGTGGCCGAAGGGTGTCTGAGGTGACCCTAATATACCCCACCCCTGGCGGTGCAAGAGCAAGGGCTGGGCCGGCTCGACCAAGCCCGAGGGCAGCGGCAAGAGGGGCAAGAAGAGGGGCAAGAGGCACGGCAAGAGGCAGGGCAAGGCCCTCCCGCCCTGATGGTGACTCCTCTCCTGACGACTCTGACGACGAAGGTGCCGCTCAACCCGACGTGTGGGATTGGATTGATAGCGACAACTTTGTGCCCACCGACTACAACTTTGTGGGAGCTGGGATTGCCGGCCCTACTCTCCCAAACCAGGAGCGGCAGACCACGAGGCTTGAAATCTTCAGGCAGTTCTTCACTACCAATCTCGTGGCTCTAATTGTTGACCAGACCAACTGGTACAATTATTATTTCATGGCTGGGAAGGAGCAGTCAAAATACTCTGCAAGGCTGTCAAGGTCCTCCCTTGATGTCCCGGAGTTTTACACGTTCTTGGCCATTGTCATGCTGATGGGGGTCACAAGGAAATCCTCCATACAAAAGTACTGGTCCTGGGATCCCCTCGTCTGAACCCCTATTTTTGGCCAAATAATGAGCAGAAATAGGTTCACAGCCAAAATGGGGAACCTACATTTCATTGACAGCCTGGCAGCCCACACCAGAAATCAAAGTCAACCAAGAGCTATGAAGGACCCCATAGAGAGGATAAGACCCATCTTCGAGTACCTGAAGGTGAAGCTTGCTGCCGCCTTCAAACCCCATCAGAAGCTCATTATTGATGAGAGTTTGCTGCTGTGGAGGGGGAATATTGGCATCCGGCAGTACATGCCCAGCAAACGACATCGATATGGCCTGAAGACCTTCGTGATGTGTGACTGTCGAACTGGGTACATCCAGGACCTAATTCTGTATATGGGCAAGAAAACAGAATTGGTGGAAACGAGGACATACGGAATTTCTGGGGCCGTCGTCATCACCATGCTGCAGGGCTACCTGGACAGGGGCCACATACTGTACCTGGACAACTGGTACACCAGCCCCTCCCTTGCCAAGTTCCTGCATAGCCGCACTACAGGAGTCTGTGGCACCGTCAGGAGGAATCGGATCTTCATGCCCAAACTACCACGCAGGCGGGAAAAGGGCTCCATCATCCACAAGCAGGCTAACAATGTCCTCATGTTGTCCTGGATGGATAACCGGGATGTGAACGTCCTCACAACAGTCCACCGTCCCATCTTCCAAGACAGCAGACGTCGTGACAGAGCAACTGGCGAAGTTATCAAGAAACCTTTGGCCATCTGTGATTATGACATCAACATGCGGCTGGTGGATAAATCAGATGCTGTCATCCCATCATGTGAGTGTGCAGTACAGTGCAAGGAAGACGATGAGGTGGTATAAGAAGTTATTCTTCCACCTCCTCGATCTCACCCTCTATAACAGCCATATCCTCTACTCAACAATCACCAGCAAGCAGGACACGATGGAGAACTTCTGCATCGATTTGTCCAGGGAGGTGTTGAGGGAATATATGACTGCCCCCCACTTCCAGCAACCCCCTGCCCATCGACGCCCAGCAGCAGGAGGGATTGCCAGGCTGACGCAACGCCACTTCCCTGAATATGTGCCGCCCACAGAAAACAATGACAAACCCCGAAGACGGTGTCATGTGTGTCGCAACACGTCACAGAGGCAGCCTGAGAGAACAGATACTAGGTGGATGTGCAGAGAATGTGATGTTCCACTGTGTCTCCCGGACTGCTTCAGGGAGTATCACACCCTTGACAATTTCTAAACGAGTGTACTGAAAGACTGCGATAAAAGACGCTATGAAGTGTATGTGTATATAAACCTAGTGTAAATATAAATATACACAAAGTGCCGAACACAATATGTAAGTGAGATTGACACTCAAATATACGTAAAACAGTGACGGACACCAATAAGTGTAAATATATACTATTTCTAAGTCAAACGTGCATAAAACAATGTGTGAAACTCATATTCTATAACTATAAAACATAATGATAGAGTAATAAACTGAATAAAGGGAGGAAGTGACATGAAAACTGAATAAAGCAGGGGAGTAAGAGAGAAACGCAAGAAAAGGGAAAGTGTTGGTGGCGCGTGTCAGTCAGCTGGGTGTGTGTCAGTTCGTGCGTTCTGTTATTGTCCGAGACCATGATGGCCGCCAGTCTCCATGGCAATCGGAACGCGCCACGGTCTTGCCACTCGTGTGCACTTACCAGACTTATATCTAAGCACTTTTCACACTGTAATTTCACTTACAATGACATTATGTGATACATGTTACTAATATCTGAACTATGAAGGCACACATGATGCTCGGGTGGTGTAAATAACCGTCACTCGAAAACTGGACGCATCGTACATCTGCCATGCTGCCTCGCTCAACTGTGGCTGGCCGGGCGGGAAGTTTGAAGGCCGCCAGGCCTCAGCTGATGTATGAGGCTGCCCCCCCCCACCATACGACCCCCAAATGACCGAGGTGAGTAATTTTTGTTTCTACATTTCTCACCTTGTTCTTCCATTTTAGAATTTTTTTTTTTTTTAGCCAAAACGGCCGGTCCCTGGATGTACATTTATTCTAAACTAGCTGGGGCTCAGTGGGTTAAAGTATCCCTAATAGGCTCAAAATCGCGTCATATGTCGGAGAGGGTTAAGCAATATGGGTCTGCTCCATGACTCACCTCAGATGGATCTCACATTGCAAGGCTTCAGGCAGCGACATCCCAAGCAGTTCCCGACATGATTGCTTGACTTTCGTCAGCTATTAGTCACATGGTCTTCTCTGAAGTTTCTTCCAGTCAGAGTTATCCCCCACACAATGCACATCACCTGCATGAGCAGGATTAATTTTAGGGAGTTGGGCCACGTGCCGGTAGAGTCGTTTCTAGTGCTAACACAAACCCTGTATGTCTTTAAATAGTTCCAGAGAGTACACATTGATTAAAAAGTGGTCATACTAACAGTACACTATGCTATATAGAACTTGGTACCACAGGAGGTGATGCCTCACTCCAAATCACTATTGAATGGCCATGTCTTACAACCATATAATAAGACAGGAAGTACCAGTATTCCAAGATCCACAATCCAGACAATTGGATCACATGGCCAACAGTTGCAAAACTTAGGATGCACGTTAATGTTAAGCGTTAGCATCAAGATAATCAAGGAATTTTGAGTCGTGGGCAGACGATTTACATAATACGATAGTGTCGTCAATGTGGCGGCGGCGGTATAAGAAGGGCGTGAAATCGCATGGGTAATTTTGCAATCATATTTCTTCGTGAGGAGTTGCATGCTGAGCTTAACGCTCATCCCACAAATAGTAAAATTACTTCGGAAACAGGAAAGGACAATTATTTTTCATTTTTAGACATTAACATTTATAAAACAGCTACTTAATTCGCTACATCAATCTAGAGGATATCCACCTTCACCTGCCTCACAACTAAATATAATTCGCCAGTTTCTTTGCAATATAAGATACATTTGATACTACCATTATAGGTAGCGACCACGAACTTGAAAATAATTGTTATTCCTAACCTCTCTGTAACTCAAAAGGGCCTAGAGCAAAATTGCTGTAAATATCAAACCAATTTCCTGGTGGACTCTTCCCAAATGCTAGAAACGTCCGCCCGATTGCTTTAATTCATTTCGAGTTATAAGAAAGAAGTTAAGGGGTCAAGAATATTGTCAAGTTAGCTGGCGTTACCTTTAGTTACAGGAACATTAAAAAATGTGATAATCTTATCTATTTATGATGAGCCCGAATAGGGACAACACAACATAAACCAATCTGCGTAATAAAATTTACAAATTGATTAGTTGCTCATGCCCATGTGTCTCATTAACCCGTGGAGCCCCGGCTAGTTTTGTAATGTTTGCGCACCAGAACCCGGCCGGTTTTCAAAAAATGGTTTTATTCCAGAAACAATAGCGAATGGGTTAGGAATAAAGGAAAAACCACGAAAAACCGCTCAAAAATCTTAAAAAATGGTCCTACAGAGCCCCCGAAAACGGATTTTACAAGAGTAAAAAATTGAAGGCAATTATCCCAAAAAACCAGGTTATTGCGCGCTCGAGCGCACGCACGTGGACTTTGAGAGTTTTCAACCATCGGCACGGTTGCGTGGGATACGTACACAGTTCCCATACAAATCTGAGCCCTCTTGAGTGGCTACACCTGAGGTTACGGTCGGCGCAATTAGGGTGACGCGTCAGGCGCGTCTCTGGGGCTGTGCGTTACATACATCGCCGATGCGACAGACGCGTCGCTGGGGCTGTACGGGTTAAGGGTTATAATTAAACCTCCCAGAACGTTATCGAGCTTTTTCTAGCTCAAGTATCGTATCCCTTATGCTCTACAATCCTCAATTGTTTATTTGTATAAATGTGGGTGCTGTAATGTGTCATGCAGTATATTGACCAATCGAAACGCCAATTGAACACGGGGATAGCCGACCACCAGGGTCGATCAGTTAGAATAGGCCTCCCAGTCTCAAAACAATCACTCTCAGCATTATGAGACAATTGTGAAACGCTAAATCACTTAATAAGTAATAATGATTTTTCAATATTGTTCACTTGCTCGGGCAATTCAACCCGCCTTATTGCCGAGTCATTACTCACAATACACTTGAAGCCTTCTCTAGGTATGCACGACACCTCCACCAACATCTAGTGCTGTTAACTAATAAGCTATGCAATACCATTATCACCTTAGGATCTTGTTATGTGTTAGTTAGGTAAGATAGGTGTGCAATGGCCTGTTACGTGCGTTTTGGAGTAATTGCATGCTGGGCCGTTCTGAAAAAATAATAATAAAATAAATAACTAGTTAACCTTTAAACAGCGAAGTTATGATATTTGAAAGTGCCCGCCAGGCGAACGTATTGAGGCTCATTCTCAATGAAAATAGTCAATATCCGATAAATATCATTATTACTTATTCATATGCACCTATTTTATGTTGAATATGAAGATATTAACATGTAACAGCAATAACACAAGTGGGAGTAGTATTTGGGGGTGAAAAAGACGAAGTAGTGTCGACCGGTTCATTCATGAGAGGAGAGCCGGCGCGGCACTGACACTGACGTCTTGCAAGTAAAGTCTCTCTCTTGCTATGATCTCTAGATGCCTCCCTTTCGACCTTGAAACCGGGTGGGAGATATTGGAGCGTAAAATAAACCGATATACAAGGGAATAAGAGGATTAATAGGTGATAATTAAAGGGGGGGGAGGGGGGGGAAGGTTTGGGCACATGTGGAAGAGTGATAGAAGGTATGGAGGGGAGTTATCTCACTTAATCACATATTCCTTTATTTTGAGTGCCACTGGGATATTTTAAAAACCTTTTTTTAGGCCTTGGATCTCAGGAGTCCCGTCGCCTTCGCCCAGTAAAACCTTAAGATTCTTGGTTCCGCTCCCGGGTTAAATAGTGTAAAGTAGAGTTGTGACGCCTACCAGCGTTGGCAGAATCGCCTCCTGTTAGCCACTAGCGCTCGCCAGGGCAGTGAAATGGGCTACAGTTATCAGAGAATGTTGTTCCTTCTTTCCTTGTGCTTGCATTGTCACAGACAGTCCAGTGGTGGTCTTTGTTTTAGTCTGTGACAACGGGAAGTATTTTATATCCTTAGTAGAATATAAAATGCATTGTGTAGGAGTTAAGGAGAGAGAGAGATATAGGCAGCGAGGTGGTAATATGTGCGTGCGTATACATGTGTTGCCTCCCCCGCTCGTAGGCTCGCGCGTGTGCCTTTCTCCTGCCTCTTGATTGGCTGGTGTGTTTGGCTGTGTCACGTGACACCTGCTGCCTTGTGACGTCTCGGCCCGTGATTGGCCGACCACCGCGTCTTTGTGGGCTCCTGTGAGCATGTGGGTCCACAGGAGCTGCCTTCTTCAGGACAGGCTTGGCGCGCATGCATCTAACATCCCTTTGCAAACTCTCTCCCGATCACCCCCCTTTACCACTGTCTCTCTCTCTGAACTTCTTCTTTTCCATTACTTCTCATCTTTATTCAATTACTTGTCCCCTTGGGTTCTGCATACGGTTTCCATAGCCGGCTCATTGTATTGTATGCGCCGTCCTCTGAGATATTTACATGTACTTAGAATAGGTTTTGAGGGTTCTTAGTTAGTATAGGTTATGAACTCTGTGTGTCTCCATTATTGATTTAGTGTTTCTGCTCTTTTATTTAATGCTAGACTGGGATAGGGTAACTGTAGTCGTTGTCATCGATGTGTGTATGGTTCGATTATACCTACACGACTTCGACCGGTCCTGTGGTAGCCTGTGCTGTCTTTTCGGTTGTGTCCTTTGCGAGTGCAGCTTTGTGTTGACTGAGGGCTTTGGCCTGTGCCAGTTCCACACTTTGCTGCCTCTTTGCTTTGCTTTAGAGGGTCTCCAGGATAGAACCAGATACTCGTGATCTGGATCTATCAAGAGAGCACCCTAGTCAATTAACGTAACTTGAAGGATACAGCCTTAAGGACATCGCTAGGCTACGAGCCAGTCTTGCTCACCCCAGTTCCGTACCTTGAGTATCCCAGCTAGGCATTATTAATTGAGTAGACACTTATTAGTATTTAATATAAGCTCTTTGATATGTATGCATTATTATGCACAAGCATTTATTAGTCTAGGTAGTTGTTGAGTTGCACAACCATAGTAGACTGTTTCGTTGATAAGGAAATACTTCTTTTGAGCGTCGAGCATTACTACCATTGCGCATTTATAGTATTCTTGTGTCAGTTAACATTATATGTCCTATCTTTTTGTGTATTCCATTTACACGTGTGGTGTCCTGCCTCCTGCATTTATATAGTTTAAGATACGAGCATCTTATGAGCATCAGACATTCTTCAGAAGTTTCCAGGTCTATGCTGTAGGACTAGACTTCACTTTCTTTCAGAGAGGAGTGAAGAGTTTATTGTTGTTTAGAGTAACTGTATTGAAGCATCTTTTTATTGTATTAAATCTTGCAGTGATTTAATTGATCTTTCCATAGCTTCCCTTTTATGCATTTTAACGTAATTTGCATCTTGTTTGTTATCAGGCTATACCAGTGTGGGTTAGCCTGAAGTAGAGTACATTTATACCCAGTTAAGGATACCCCGTTATCGCAGATTAACTCTGGAGGGTATAGGTGTTTTTGTTCGCCGGCATATAAGTTCAAGGGTTTGGATCTAGCGTACCGTTGTTGCCGTTGTTGCATAGTGCCAAAAACTAGTCCAATCATTAAGTGCCCTTGTTTTATTCGTAGCCCCGGTCGTAACAGAATCATCGGCATATGAATGGATAGGACAGGAAGTACAGTTGAAAGGATCATTAATGAATATTAGAAAGAGACTTGGAGACAGGACAGAAACCTGAGGAACTCTGGAGATGATATGATGAGGAACTGAACGATGGCTGTCCAAAACCGCAACTTTGGAACAACCAGAAAGGAAATTAAAGATAAAGGCATAGATGGAGGAATAGAAACCGAAAGGGGGTAGTTTAAAAATTAGAGATTTGGACCAGACTTTATCGAAGGCCTTCGATATGGTTAGTGTAATAGAAAAGGAGGGAGTTGAGCACACCCAGCTTCTGGGAAGTATTTTTTAGCAAGAGTGGTAATATGGTCTTTGCAAGAGAGACCAGAAGAAAAAGAGACACCGAGAATAATAAGAGAAGATAAAGGGTTAATTTGTATGATGTTGAAGAGAAAGTGATAGTCTTGGGGAAGATTGCATCGCATAGACAAATGGTAGACAGAGTTTTGGAAGCATTGAAAGTAATAAATAACATGTAACTGTTTGTATATATACTGTATATATATATATATATATATATATATATATATATATATGCAGTTTTGCTGCACTTTGTTATCCTGATACTTCATACACGTATAATTAGATAAACATCATATATGGATAATAACCTGTTGTTGACATAAGAAAGATTAGTTTTTGGGCTTATTTAGGTAATCCCCCAAGCCCTGCCAAGCGTGACCCCCAACGGTGGCCTTCCCACATAATATGAAATAAGGAGTGTTCCACACTTGGTGGGATTCTCTATCACATCCTAATGGCTGCATACAAGGCAGCTATATTCAGCAGAGCTGCCTCGCTCGTCAGGTTTTTAAACTAGATATCAGAGTTAATAGTCTGATCACACGTCTGTCTAGGTTTACAACTCAGTGCAGCTTCCTCCACGTTCACAGACCTGCATCTCTCCACTGAGTTTAGTTCGTCCATCCTCTTTATATGCACAAACCATCAAAACCTTCTTGTACGCATCACATCACTGATACTCTTGATATCTCACCTACTCCTTAACTCTTCACTAGATATCCTATCTTTCAGTTTAGCCCCACACTTCCATCTCACCTTACATTTCATTATGTTGATATAGAATTGGCAAAAATTATCTTATTTTTCCCCAGCCAAATTTAACTCTACCGAAAATGGCAGTCTCGAACGCACTACTGGCAGAGATGGTATTTCTCAAGTGGTAAAACTTGTCCACCAGCTACAACTAGTCATTGTTAAAGTTCACACTCTCGGGCTGGTGATTCAGCACGAGCTCTTCCTTGTATACTATACTAATAAAATTCTCAATTTCAGGTGTTATCCTTGACAGAGGCCCTTTTACTGTAATGCAGATGGCTTAAGATTCTTAGCAACGACAGGCGCTACAGTGAATTGAGAACGCGCCCTCCTCTTTCTTGCTTACTGCACATGAGTATGCCCCACTTTGTTCTACATTTCCTCGCTCTAATGCACTGTGCATGATATTATTTTTATTAATTCCACTGTCAACACCAAACACCTCCCAATGAAATTAATGAAAGCATGTGATTGTCCCGGGAGCATTTGGTTCTGTTAATTCATAATCCATCATTAACCATGCCCTAGAGCCTCCTGAAGCAGTAATCGGGCAAGAGAGGAAGGGAACAGGGCAAACCACCAGAAGAGACAGAAGGGCTGAGACTCCTAAAGTAGCAGGGAAGGAGATCAACCTCCCGGTTGGCATCCACAGAGAATAGCAGAAGAAGTGAGAAACGAGAAACACATAGTAAGAAGGAAACAAAATAGCAAAATTAATTGGACTTCGCAGGTGGAGTGGTCGAATAACCCCGACTGCCACCTCGTAAGCAAGGACCTAGGCAAAGTGGGGGTATGATAGAATAAAAACTGCAGTTCTTGTGGCAAATCTCAAGAATATATATTAGGGCATCCCATTGAAATTGACACATTGATTTTTTAAACTATATATATCTTCTAATTTCCTGTTACGTATCTTGATCCTCAAGTGGTTAACTTGATGAATCTAGATAGCACAGAAATATATATTAAGGTATCAGTCAGCTGAAGGCAAAACAATAGTAAAATCTAATAAAATTATTTCCTGTTGTTGCCTCCTTTCCTTTTGGATCTTAGGACTTAGTATCCTTTATTGACTGATACTCTTTAATTATGAAAAATACTGAAACTAATTAAAGTCATGTAGTATTTATAAAGAATTATTATTTAACCGAAGCTTAGTAGGCTATGGTTATGAACCGAAGAAATTATATCTAAAGAAGGACTATTAATTCTATAAAAAGTCTTGAAAGATAAATATTAAAGTAAGAATATTTCTGTCTCGTACACTTTTTGAAATGAATAGATAGTTTTCTTATATGTCCTTTTATTTATATTTAATGTAATTATTCTTGGTTCTTGTCTTACGTTAACAGTATTATATTATTATTATCATCAAGATTTATATCAAAGTCACATAAAAAGTTAGATATATATTTAATAATTAGTTAAATGTATTTCTTAACCACGTAACAATGAGGTTTGATTAAGAGTAAATTAAGTTACAGGATCGCTTCATAGATTCGATTCAGGTCTCACTCAAATAATATGAAAAGCAAAAATAATATTTTGAAGCTAAAATAATTTTCTTCAGCTTAGGAAATCACTAGAAGTAATATTAACACAGCCATGTTAGTCTAAGGCGACATTACTAATATGAGACAATAGCATCACCGTACTAAGCACCGTTAAGCAATGTAAGCTTAATTAAAGAAAATGAAAGAACTCGTAAGTATTAATATAAAACAATAGTATTACTTTCATCATAACCCAATTACTTAAAGAGTTGTTTTAGTCCACAAGTTAGTCAACTAAAATAGTTAAGTACATAATAATAGCGTTAACGTTAATTCCCAATCACATATCTCACTAACCAACATAACGTAAGTGTTTACACCGAACACACTTAACACACACTTATATAATCTGACTGACAGTCACAAACCCATTATAATGCTTCACCCCGTCTTCCTCCAGCTGCAAGTTCACCTTCCCCAACTCCAAATGAGACTGATTTGAATGCCCAGAACTCGGGTCTTATATACTAAACAATGATGGTGTAGGAACGAATCAGGAGGCGAGTGATGGTGCGCGCCCCTATCATAGCTCCTCGAGTTGCATAGCAGGTGCCTGGTCCAATCAGGGCTCCTGGCGTCGATCATACGTTATAGCGTCGGGTCATCGAAGTAGTTTGCAGGGTCCCCTATGCCGCACGCAGGTGTGAAGGCTTGTTTGCTGGTATGCGGGCGAGCTGGTTTCCCACTCGCTAGTCTGCTTCGCCGCTTGGGTAGTTGACACTCCTTCAACTCTAATTCTAACTCTTAAATTAACATACAGGGCTCCGTATGTCAGACCTCCCCCCTAGAAAAGAGTTTAAGGAGTATAGTATATAATATTAAACATAATACATAAATAGATTCACCACCAGATTGGCAACAGCAAGATTATAATGAAGATATAATAAGGATATCACCCAACGTAGGCAACGTCTCCAGGTACCACATCAGAACATAGCCGGAACGTAGCTGGAGCGTTATTCGAACTGCAAGGCATCTCACAGCTGAAGGCTTGAAAGCGCACTACTAAAGTATGATATTTACCTCGCTACAAGGGAGAGCTAATTGCCAAAATCCTCTCATTAAGTTAAACTTACTGCTGTATGAGGCCAACCTGGTAAATGCAATCTTTGATCCGTGGCAGTGGGTAGGTATCGTTCTTTGTGACAGCATTAACTTGCCTATAGTCCCTACAAAACCTATGGCTCCCGTCTGGCTTTGGCACAAGTATGAGCGGACTTCCACTGGCTTAAGGCCCTTTTTATCAGCTTGTTTGACAACATGTAGTCAAGCTCGACCTGCACTATACTCCTGCGTTGTGGTGAGACACGGTAGGGGGATAGTTTAATGGGAGTTGCATCCCCTACGTCGATGTCGTGCAAGGCCAAAGAAGTGAGCCCTGGAGTATCACTGGGAGACTGAGATAAAACAGAGATTAGATGGTTCGCTTGCTCAGAGGGAAGATGACATAGTTTAGATCCCCCCAAGCTACTGAATTATACTGAAAGTTGGATAGGCTACATGACAAGTCAAAGTCTGCATGGATACCTTCAGGCTCTGGAACAGTATGTTGCGGGTCAGTAAGAGAACTGAAGACTTCGTCCGCACCAGGCTGTCCACAGGTCCTGACATTCACTGCCACAGTGGGAGAATCTGGAGGAGAGGAATCAGGGGACCTATGGTAGGGTTTCAACATATTTATATGGAATACTTGCGTGGGCTTTCTCCTGTCTGGGGTAGTTACTAGATAATCGGTAATGCTCACCCTCCGAATGATCTTATATGGGCCCCTGAACTTGGCAGATAAAGGTTGACCAAAAAGGGGGAGCAGGACCAAAACCTCATCACCGGGCTGAAACTCCCTCTCACAGGCTTTTCTGTCATACCAGGTCTTCATGGAGCTTTTAGCCACTGTCAAGTTTTGAGCGGCAAACTCACATGAGGATCTCAGCCGGGTTTTGAAATCTGAAACATACTTTATAATAATAATAATAATAGTTCTTAAAGCTAGCGCATGCTAAGCTAGCTAAGGATAGCTCAATAAGGCCGATTAGGCGTATTTCCATTGGGGTCCTGTACTACTACCCCATCCCTTTGCTCATGAGGGATGGTAACGACTCAGTGCTTGTGAAAAATCTTTAATGCGCCGAGCGTGGGCGCGAACCCGGGCCTTCTGGGTGGAAGTCCGAGACACTAGTCACTACACCAAGCGAGCCGCTGAGGAGGTTTTGGTTCCCCTCCTGGCCAACTAGGCTATCCTGCAAAAGTTGCAAAGGACCTCTTACCTGGTGACCGAAAACTAGCTCATTAGGGGAAAAACCCAGGGATTCAGTTTGAACCTCATGAGTAGCAAATAAAAGAAAAGGTACCCCCTTATCCCACTCAACTCCGGTCTCTGTACAATACTTACGTAACATTCCCTTTAATGTCTGATGATATCGTTCGAGAACCCCTTGACTCTCTGGGTGGTAGGTGCTAGACTTAACATGCTCGATACCCAACTCCTTCAGGGACTGCTGAAAATGTTTAGAGGTAAAATTAGGTCCTTGATCACTTTGCACCTCATGGGGGAAACCCATTCTGGTGAAGAATTTGAGCAGTTCCTTGATGACAGTTGGAGAAGAGGTAGTCCTTAAGGGTATAGCCTCTGGGTAGCGAGTTGCCATGTCCATAATAGTTAACCCTTAAAAAGAGGCTCACCACATAAGTCGAGTTAAATAAAGCTGGACTATGTGGCGGCGCTCGACATAACTCGAGTGGCAATTTCAGCACGTAATGTTGCTGAGATAGAGAGACAAGTGGTGGCAGGAGAGTAGCGAGCGTATGACTGCTCCAGACCACCGCGGAGAACCTACTGACACGAATCTCACCTCCCTCCTACCTCTCTCACTCGCTATATACGGAATTGTATCGGGAAAGTGGCTAATTACCTGCTTTTTGCACTCGGGTTGCACGGTTATTGCAAGAAAACTAGCCATCATAAAAGGATCGTTATGGTGTCATTCGAAAGCTCTGTTTATGCCCTTTCAGGGATAGATACTTGTTTTACGTTCTGGGTCTTATTTAGGCATGAAAATGATCACGTAAACAGCCCTATTTTGGCTAAAAACACCCCGCTGGGCGGTACATATAAATAAACCGCATAGGCCGCTCGTAAAGGGTTAATAAATAAATGTTACCTTGGGAAGTATTAGGCAATGGGCCTACAATGTCCACTACCACCCAAGTAAAAGGATTCTCGAAAACGGGCAAGGGCACCAGAGGATGTACAGGCACCTTCTGATTGGGTTTTCCTGACATCTGGCAAGTGTGACACACTCTACAAAACTCCACTACATCTGCACGCATTCCTGGCCAGTAAAAGTGGGCTCTGATTCTGTCTAGAGTTTTTCTCACACCTAGGTGTCCTGCCAATGGTATACAATGTGCCATTTCCATGATATCTCTACGACAAGGTTTGGGGACTACTACTTGATGGACGTCCCAAGCCCCGTCATCGATTGGTCTGTGTGGCTGTCTCCATCTACGCCACAATACTCCTCCTTTGAGGTAGAAACATTCACCACCCTCCTTCTCACATTCCTCTTCACTCATGGACCTGGCAGCTAACTCCTTGCATTCACTATCATCTCTCTGTAGCTCTACCAGGCCACTAGGACAATTTGGAGGGGTTTCATGGTCATCATTAGGGTCAAGATGAGCCATAAAGGTGTCAAATAAATCCACCTCAGTCACATCATCAGGCACAGTTGGAGCGTCATTCACACTCTCATCATCCCTTTCATCAACTCTTACATTCGGTACATTTCTGTCTGAGGGAACTGTTACTTGAGACATTGAACGTGTGACAGCACACAGGGAAAACTGTTGGCATCTCCTTTTCGAGCTCACCGGTTAGTGGCTCGTTAACAGGGGAAAGTGACAAAATGGGGTCTGGTCGGACCTTTTCACCTGCTACATCATTCCCCAAAAGGAGTGTTACCCCAGGCACAGGGATATCTTGGAACCTACACAAAGCTATGGTGGCCTCACCCTGTAGTAACTCACATTCAATTTCGCATTTTACCAAGTGTGCATAAAATTGGCCTCCAGCACCTCTCATTACAATTGGTTCGCCAGGTGGGCACTCAGTGTAAGGATTCACCATGAGGGTGCTAGTAGAATCTGTGTCTCTCATAATTTTTACCTCATGCATACAACCATTTAATCTCACGTTGCCAGATGAAATAAAGGGACGGTAACTGTCCTGCACTGATGGTGAAATTATTATTGGCTTAACCCTAGTGGGTTGCACCACACATGCTACTACACCCCTGTCTAGATGATTTACGTTAGCTGCTAGGTACTCCTGTCGGGAGTCCTGTATTAAAGGAACTTTTGGTGCTAGGTACTCCTTCTGTTGAGAGTCCTGCATTAAAGGAATTTTTGGTGCTAGGTACTCCTTCTGTCGGGAGCCCTGCATTAAATGCACATTTGGAATTTGAGATACGGCGGCAACTGTCTGCCCAGATCTCTCGGTTTTCTCCTTGGCCCAGCACTGATAAGCTAGGTGGCCTCTCATGCCACAAAAAGTACATACTTTAGGGATAACGGGAACGTTCCCTCTTTGAGCATTACTATTAATTTGGGCCCCACCTATGTTACCATTGCCCTGAGTCGCATTTTTAGTTGGGGGAACAATTCTATTTTGGCTAGCTGGGGAAGACGTTATAGGCTTGTGACTGGGTCTGTCAGATTTGTGATTGGGATACTTAACCCTTAATTAGCGGCGAGCAACATAAGTCGAGTATAATAAATCTGGACTATCTGGCGGCGCTCGACATAGGTCGTGTGGCAATTTCAGCACGTAATGTTGCTGAGAGAGAGAGACAAGTGGTGGCAGGAGAGTAGCGAGCGTATGACTGCTCCAGACCACCGCGGCGAACCTACTGACACGAATCCCACCTCCTCCCTCCCTCTCTCACTCGCTATATACGGAATTGTATGGGGAAAGTGCCGAATTACATGCTTTTTGCACTCGCGTTGCACGGTTGTTGCAAGAAAACTAGCCATCATAAAAGGATCGTTATGGTGTCATTGGAAAGCTCTGTTTATGCCCTTTCAGGGATAGATACTTGTTTTACGCTCTGGGTCTTATTTAGGCATGAAAATGATCACGTAAACAGCCCTATTTTGGGTAAAAAAAAAACGCTGGGCGGTACATATAAATAAACTGCCTAGGCCGCTCGTAAGGTGTTAAAATTAGAACTAGAATTATCGTAGGGCTTCTTTCCACGAAATTTGTTGTTGAGCACGTATGTGTCAGCCATGTCAGCGGCGTCAGCAAGACAATCTACCTTTTTCCCCTTTAAATGATAGGATACAGAAGAATCAATTGTCCATACAACATTTTCTAACAGGACCAACTCCTTCAGATCGTTGTAGCTTGTGACTTTCTTACTCTTGACCCAATGATTGAAAGTTTTAGTCATGGTCCTGGCAAATACCTTATGGGTTTCTTCTACTTTCTTCTGTTTTTTACGGATAGATTGCCTGTAAGCCTCAGGCTGAGATTGTCATAATCCTGCCTAACTTCTGCTGCTTCTGACAAATACGTGGCTCGAGCCTGCCCTGTCAAAACGGTTTGTAACATAAAAGGCCATTGATCTCTTGTCCACTTCATACCTCCAGCAACTTCCTCAAACAAAACCAAGAAATCCTGCACATTATCCTCAGTGAAAGGTGGAATGACACTAGTCATAGTCAATCCCAGAGGGGGAGCAATTTCGGGAGCATTTGTATTTACATTTAATTGAGCCGTAGGATATTGATATTCACATTGTTCGGTCGTTGCACTGGCATTTATTCTGGCTAGTTCTATACTTGCGTTGGCTTGTTCGGTCGTTGCTTTGGCTTTTATGCTGGCTTCTTCGGTATTTATTCTGGCTAGTTCTATTTTTAATTTGGCTTGTTCTAGTTCGAATATTTGATCACCGGTCAAACCAGGTGGCAATTGTATATCAAGTTGGCTAAGTTTACTCGGGATCCCACCAACTGCTCCGTCTCCCTCCCCGTCTTCTACAGGGAACAGGTGGGTTTTTATGGTCTGAGCCACCTCTACTTTAAACATGTTTGAGACAGTTAACTGGAGATGTGAGGCAAGCACTTTCAGTTCGGATTTTGACAGACAGTCAATATCAGGGGCTGTGGGTTCGGATTCTATGAAAATCTAGCATCTTAGTCATTAATTAGTTGAGGCATGATTAATATTTTATTTTTAAGTAGTGAAACAGTAATGAAACTGTATGAAACGAATCCTGGCGAGGTCGCCACTCTTCTGTTACGCATCTTGATCCTCAAGTGGTTAACTTGATGAATCTAGATAGCACAGAGATATATATTAAGGTATCAGTCAGCTGAAGGCAAAACAAAAGTAAAATCTAATAAAATGTTTTGCTGTTGTTGCTTCCTTTCCTTTTGGATCTAGGACTTAATAACCTTTATTGACTGATACTCTTTAATTATGAAAAATACTGAAACTAATTAAAGTCATGTAGTATTTATAAAGAATTATTATTTAACCGAAGCTTAGTAGGCTATGGTTATGAACCGAAGAAATTATATCTAAAGAAGGACTATTAATTCTATAAAAAGTCTTGAAAGATAAATATTAAAGTAAGAATATTTCTGTCTCTTACCCTTTTTGAAATGAATAGATAGTTTTCTTATATGTCCTTTTATTTATATTTAATGTAATTATTCTTGGTTCTTGTCTTACGTTAACAGTATTATATTATTATTATCATCAAGATTTATATCAAAGTCACATAAAAAGTTAGATATATATTTAATAATTAGTTAAATGTATTTCTTAACCACGTAACAATGAGGTTTGATTAAGAGTAAATTAAGTTACAGGATCGCTTCATAGATTCGATTCAGGTCTCACTCAAATAATATGAAAAGCAAAAATAATATTTTGAAGCTAAAAGAATTTTCTTCAGCTTAGGAAATCACTAGAAGTAATATTAACACAGCCATGTTAGTCTAAGGCGATATTACTAATATGAGACAATAGCATCACCGTACTAAGCACCGTTAAGCAATGTAAGCTTAATTAAAAGAAAATGAAAGAACTCGTAAGTATTAATATAAAACAATAGTATTACTTTCATCATAACCCAATTACTTAAAGAGTTGTTTTAGTCCACAAGTTAGTCAACTAAAATAGTTAAGTACATAATAATAGCATTAACGTTAATTCCCAATCACATATCTCACTAACCAACATAACGTAAGTGTTTACACCGAACACACTTAACACACACTTATATAATCTGACTGACAGTCACAAACCCATTATAATACTTCACCCCGTCTTCCTCCAGCTGCAAGTTCACCTTCCCCAACTCCAAATGAGACTGATTTGAATGCCCAGAACTCGGGTCTTATATACTAAACAATGATGGTGTAGGAACGAATCAGGAGGCGAGTGATGGTGCGCGCCCCTATCATAGCTCCTCGAGTTGCATAGCAGGTGCCTGGTCCAATCAGGGCTCCTGGCGTCGATCATACGTTATAGCGTCGGGTCATCGAAGTAGTTTGCAGGGTCCCCTATGCCGCACGCAGGTGTGAAGGCTTGTTTGCTGGTATGCGGGTGAGCTGGTTTCTCACTCGCTAGTTCGCTCGCTAGTCTGCTTCGCCGCTTGGGTAGTTTGACACTCCTTCAACTCTAATTCTAACTCTTAAATTAACATACAGGGCTCCGTATGTCAGACCTCCCCCCTAGAAAAGAGTTTAAGGAGTATAGTATATAATATTAAACATAATACATAAATAGATTCACCACCAGATTGGCAACAGCAAGATTATAATGAAGATATAATAAGGATATCACCCAACGTAGGCAACGTCTCCAGGTACCACATCAGAACATAGCCGGAACGTAGCTGGAGCGTTATTCGAACTGCAAGGCATCTCACAGCTGAAGGCTTGAAAGCGCACTACTAAAGTATGATATTTACCTCGCTACAAGGGAGAGCTAATTGCCAAAATCCTCTCATTAAGTTAAACTTACTGCTGTATGAGGCCAACCTGGTAAATGCAATCTTTGATCCGTGGCAGTGGGTAGGTATCGTTCTTTGTGACAGCATTAACTTGCCTATAGTCCCTACAAAACCTATGGCTCCCGTCTGGCTTTGGCACAAGTATGAGCGGACTACTCCACTGGCTTAAGGCCCTTTTTATCAGCTTGTTTGACAACATGTAGTCAAGCTCGACCTGCACTATACTCCTGCGTTGTGGTGAGACACGGTAGGGGGATAGTTTAATGGGAGTTGCATCCCCTACGTCGATGTCGTGCAAGGCCAAAGAAGTGAGCCCTGGAGTATCACTGGGAGACTGAGATAAAACAGAGATTAGATGGTTCGCTTGCTCAGAGGGAAGATGACATAGTTTAGATGGTAATCCCCCCCAAGCTACTGAATTATACTGAAAGTTGGATAGGCTACATGACAAGTCAAAGTCTGCATGGATACCTTCAGGCTCTGGAACAGTATGTTGCGGGTCAGTAAGAGAACTGAAGACTTCGTCCGCACCAGGCTGTCCACAGGTCCTGACATTCACTGCCACAGTGGGAGAATCTGGAGGAGAGGAATCAGGGGACCTATGGTAGGGTTTCAACATATTTATATGGAATACTTGCGTGGGCTTTCTCCTGTCTGGGGTAGTTACTAGATAATCGGTAATGCTCACCCTCCGAATGATCTTATATGGGCCCCTGAACTTGGCAGATAAAGGTTGACCAAAAAGGGGGAGCAGGACCAAAACCTCATCACCGGGCTGAAACTCTCCCTCTCACGGGCTTTTCTGTCATACCAGGTCTTCATGGAGCTTTTAGCCACTGTCAAGTTTTGAGCGGCAAACTCACATGAGGATCTCAGCCGGGTTTTGAAATCTGAAACATACTTTATAATAATAATAATAATAGTTCTTAAAGCTAGCGCATGCTAAGCTAGCTAAGGATAGCTCAATAAGGCCGATTAGGCATATTTCCATTGGGGTCCTGTACTACTACCCCATCCCTTTGCTCATGAGGGATGGTAACGACTCAGTGCTTGTGAAAAATCTTTAATGCGCCGAGCGTGGGCGCGAACCCGGGCCTTCTGGGTGGAAGTCCGAGACACTAGTCACTACACCAAGCGAGCCGCTGAGGAGGTTTTGGTTCCCCTCCTGGCCAACTAGGCTATCCTGCAAAAGTTGCAAAGGACCTCTTACCTGGTGACCGAAAACTAGCTCATTAGGGGAAAAACCCAGGGATTCAGTTGGAACCTCATGAGTAGCAAATAAAAGAAAAGGTACCCCCTTATCCCACTCAACTCCGATCTCTGTACAATACTTACGTAACATTCCCTTTAATGTCTGATGATATCGTTCGAGAACCCCTTGACTCTCTGGGTGGTAGGTGCTAGACTTAACATGCTCGATACCCAACTCCTTCAGGGACTGCTGAAAATTTTTAGAGGTAAAATTAGGTCCTTGATCACTTTGCACCTCATGGGGGGAAACCCATTCTGGTGAAGATTTTGAGCAGTTCCTTGATGACAGTTGGAGCAGAGGTAGTCCTTAAGGGTATAGCCTCTGGGTAGCGAGTTGCCATGTCCATAATAGTTAATAAATAAATGTTACCTTGGGAAGTATTAGGCAATGGGCCTACAATATCCACTACCACCCAAGTAAAAGGATTCTCGAAAACGGGCAAGGGCACCAGAGGATGTACAGGCACCTTCTGATTGGGTTTTCCTGTCATCTGGCAAGTGTGACACACTCTACAAAACTCCACTACATCTGCACGCATTCCTGGCCAGTAAAAGTGGGCTCTGATTCTGTCTAGAGTTTTTCTCACACCTAGGTGTCCTGCCAATGGTATACAATGTGCCATTTCCATGATATCTCTACGACAAGGTTTGGGGACTACTACTTGATGGACGTCCCAAGCCCCGTCATCGATTGGTCCGTGTGGCTGTCTCCATCTACGCCACAATACTCCTCCTTTGAGGTAGAAACATTCACCACCCTCCTTCTCACATTCCTCTTCACTCATGGACCTGGCAGCTAACTCCTTGCATTCACTATCATCTCTCTGTAGCTCTACCAGGCCACTAGGACAATTTGGAGGGGTTTCATGGTCATCATTAGGGTCAAGATGAGCCATAAAGGTGTCAAATAAATCCACCTCAGTCACATCATCAGGCACAGTTGGAGCGTCATTCACACTCTCATCATCCCTTTCATCAACTCTTACATTCGGTACATTTCTGTCTGAGGGAACTGTTACTTGAGACATTGAACGTGTGACAGCACACAGGGAAAACTGTTGGCATCTCCTTTTCGAGCTCACCGGTTAGTGGCTCGTTAACAGGGGAAAGTGACAAAATGGGGTCTGGTCGGACCTTTTCACCTGCTACATCATTCCCCAAAAGGAGTGTTACCCCAGGCACAGGGATATCTTGGAACCTACACAAAGCTATGGTGGCCTCACCCTGTAGTAACTCACATTCAATTTCGCATTTTACCAAGTGTGCATAAAATTGGCCTCCAGCACCTCTCATTACAATTGGTTCGCCAGGTGGGCACTCAGTGTAAGGATTCACCATGAGGGTGCTAGTAGAATCTGTGTCTCTCATAATTTTTACCTCATGCATACAACCATTTAATCTCACGTTGCCAGATGAAATAAAGGGACGGTAACTGTCCTGCACTGATGGTGAAATTATTATTGGCTTAACCCTAGTGGGTTGCACCACACATGCTACTACACCCCTGTCTAGATGATTTACGTTAGCTGCTAGGTACTCCTGTCGGGAGTCCTGTATTAAAGGAACTTTTGGTGCTAGGTACTCCTTCTGTCGAGAGTCCTGCATTAAAGGAATTTTTGGTGCTAGGTACTCCTTCTGTCGGGAGCCCTGCATTAAATGCACATTTGGAATTTGAGATACGGCGGCAACTGTCTGCCCCGATCTCTCGGTTTTCTCCTTGGCCCAGCACTGATAAGCTAGGTGGCCTCTCATGCCACAAAAAGTACATACTTTAGGGATAACGGGAACGTTCCCTCTTTGAGCATTACTATTAATTTGGGCCCCACCTATGTTACCATTGCCCTGAGTCGCATTTTTAGTTGGGGGAACAATTCTATTTTGGCTAGCTGGGGAAGACGTTATAGGCTTGTGACTGGGTCTGTCAGATTTGTGATTGGGATACTTAACCCTTAATTAGTGGCGAGCAACATAAGTCGAGTATAATAAATCTGGACTATTGGCGGCGCTCGACATAGGTCGTGTGGCAATTTCAGCACGTAATGTTGCTGAGAGAGAGACAAGTGGTGGCAGGAGAGTAGCGAGCGTATGACTGCTCCAGACCACCGCGGCGAACCTACTGACACGAATCCCACCTCCTCCCTCCCTCTCTCACTCGCTATATACGGAATTGTATGGGGAAAGTGCCGAATTACATGCTTTTTGCACTCGCGTTGCACGGTTGTTGCAAGAAAACTAGCCATCATAAAAGGATCGTTATGGTGTCATTGGAAAGCTCTGTTTATGCCCTTTCAGGGATAGATACTTGTTTTACGCTCTGGGTCTTATTTAGGCATGAAAATGATCACGTAAACAGCCCTATTTTGGGTAAAAACACCCCGCTGGGCGGTACATATAAATAAACCGCCTAGGCCGCTCGTAAGGTGTTAAAATTAGAACTTGAATTATCGTAGGGCTTCTTTCCACGAAATTTGTTGTTGAGCACGTATGTGTCAGCCATGTCAGCGGCGTCGGCAAGACAATCTACCTTTTTCCCCTTTAACACCTTACGAGCGGCCTATGCGGTTTATTATATGTACCGCACAGCGGGGTGTTTTTAGCCAAAATAGGGCTGTTTACGTGATCATTTTCATGCCTAAATAAGACCCAGAACGTAAAACAAGTACCTATCCCTGAAAGGGCATAAACAGAGCTTTCGAATGACACCATAACGATCCTTGTATGATGGATAGTTTTCTTGCAATAACCGTGCAACGCGAGTGCAAAAAGCAGGTAATTCGGTACTTTCAGTACATAATTGAGTATGTAGCGAGTGAGAGAGGGAGGAGGGAGCTGAGATTTGTGTCAGTAGGTTCGCCGCGGTGGTCTGGAGCAGTCATACGCTCGCTAGTCTCCTGCCACCACTTGTCTCTCTCTCTCAGCCACATTACGTGCTGAAATTGCCACTCGAGTTATGTCGAGCGCCGCCACATAGTCCAGCTTTATTTAACTCGACTTATGTTGCTCGCCGCTAAATAAGGGTTAAATGATAGGATACAGAAGAATCAATTGTCCATACAAAATTTTCTAACAGGACCAACTCCTTCAGATCGTTGTAGCTTGTGACTTTCTTACTCTTGACCCAATGATTGAAAGTTTTAGTCATGGTCCTGGCAAATACCTTATGGGCTTCTTCTACTTTCTTCTGGTTTTTACGGAAAGATTGCCTGTAAGCCTCAGGCTGAGATTGTCATAATCCTGCCTAACTTCTGCTACTTCTGACAAATACGTGGCTCGAGCCTGCCCTGTCAAAACGGTTTGTAACATAAAAGGCCATTGATCTCTTGTCCACTTCATACCTCCAGCAACTTCCTCAAACAAAACAAAGAAATCCTGCACATTATCCTCAGTGAAAGGTGGAATGACACTAGTCATAGTCAATCCCAGAGGGGGAGCAATTTCGGGAGCATTTGTATTTACATTTAGTTGAGCCGTACGATATTGATATTCACATTGTTCGGTCGTTGCACTGGCATTTATTCTGGCTAGTTCTATACTTGCGTTGGCTTGTTCGGTCGTTGCTTTGGCTTTTATGCTGGCTTCTTCGGTATTTATTCTGGCTAGTTCTATTTTTAATTTGGCTTGTTCTAGTTCGAATATTTGATCACCGGTCAAACCAGGTGGCAATTGTATATCAAGTTGGCTAAGTTTACTTGGGATCCCACCAACTGCTCCGTCTCCCTCCCCGCCTTCTACAGGGAACAGGTGGGTTTTTATGGTCTGAGCCACCTCTACTTTAAACATGTTTGAGACAGTTAACTGGAGATGTGAGGCAAGCACTTTCAGTTCGGATTTTGACAGACAGTCAATATCAGGGGCTGTGGGTTCGGATTCTATGAAAACTCTAGCATCTTAGTCATTAATTAGTTGAGGCATGATTAATATTTTATTTTTAAGTAGTGAAACAGTAATGAAACTGTATGAAACGAATCCTGGCGAGGTCGCCACTCTTCTGTTACGCATCTTGATCCTCAAGTGGTTAACTTGATGAATCTAGATAGCACAGAGATATATATTAACACCTTACGAGCGGCCTATGCGGTTTATTTATGTGTACCGCACAGCGGGGTGTTTTTAGCCAAAATAGGGCTGTTTACGTGATCATTTTCATGCCTAAATAAGACCCAGAACGTAAAACAAGTACCTATCCCTGAAAGGGCATAAACAGAGCTTTCGAATGACACCATAACGATCCTTGTATGATGGATAGTTTTCTTGCAATAACCGTGCAACGCGAGTGCAAAAAGCAGGTAATTCGGTACTTTCAGTACATAATTGAGTATGTAGCGAGTGAGAGAGGGAGGAGGGAGCTGAGATTTGTGTCAGTAGGTTCGCCGCGGTGGTCTGGAGCAGTCATACGCTCGCTAGTCTCCTGCCACCACTTGTCTCTCTCTCTCAGCCACATTACGTGCTGAAATTGCCACTCGAGTTATGTCGAGCGCCGCCACATAGTCCAGCTTTATTTAACTCGACTTATGTTGCTCGCCGCTAAATAAGGGTTAAGGTATCAGTCAGCTGAAGGCAAAACAAAAGTAAAATCTAATAAAATGTGTTTCTGTTGTTGCTTCCTTTCCTTTTGGATATTAGGACTTAGTAACCTTTATTGACTGATACTCTTTAATTATGAAAAATACTGAAACTAATTAAAGTCATGTAGTATTTATAAAGAATTATTATTTAACCGAAGCTTAGTAGGCTATGGTTATGAACCGAAGAAATTATATCTAAAGAAGGACTATTAATTCTAGAAAAAGTCTTGAAATATAAATATTAAAGTAAGAATATTTCTGTCTCTTACCCTTTTTGAAATTAATAGATAGTTTTCTTATATGTCCTTTTATTTATATTTAATGTAATTATTCTTGGTTCTTGTCTTACGTTAACAGTATTATATTATTATTATCATCAGGATTTATATCAAAGTCACATAAAAAGTTAGATATATATTTAATAATTAGTTAAATGTATTTCTTAACCACGTAACAATGAGGTTTGATTAGGAGTAAATTAAGTTGCAGGATCGCTTCATAGATTCGATTCAAGTCTCACTCAAATAATATGAAAAGCAAAAATAATATTTTGAAGCTAAAAGAATGTTCTTCAGCTTAGGAAATCACTAGAAGTAATATTAACGCAGCCATGTTAGTCTAAGGCGATATTACTAATATAAGACAATAGCATCACCGTACTAAGCACCGTTAAGCAATGTAAGCTTAATTAAAAGAAAATGAAAGAACTCGTAAGTATTAATATAAAACAATAGTATTACTTTCATCATAACCCAATTACTTAAAGAGTTGCTTTAGTCCACAAGTTAGTCAACTAAAATAGTTAAGTACATAATAATAGCGTTAACGTTAATTCCCAATCACATATCTCACTAACAAACAAAACGTAAGTGTTTACACCGAACACAGTTAACACACCCTTATATAATCTGACTGACAGTCACAAACCCATTATAATACTTCACCCCGTCTTCCTCCAGCTGCAAGTTCACCTTCCCCAACTCCAAATGAGACTGATTTGAATGCCCACATCTCGGGTCTTATATACTAAACAATGACGGTGTAGGAACGAATCAGGAGGCGAGTGATGGTGCACGCCCCTATCATAGCTCCTCGAGTTGCATAGCAGGTGCCTGGTCCAATCAGGGCTCCTGGCGTCGATCATACGTCATAGCGTCGGGTCATCGAAGTAGTTTGCGGGGTCCCCTATGACGCACGCAGGTGTGAAGGCTTGTTTGCTGGTATGCGGGCGAGCTGGTTTCCCACTCGCTAGTTCGCTCGCTAGTCTGCTTCGCCGCTTGGGTAGTTTGACACTCCTTCAACTCTAATTCTAACTCTTAAATTAACATACAGGGCTCCGTATGTCAGACTGTGTATGGGGTTTCGCTATATAACATGATAAACCTGACTCCCTCGCTTGGATTGTAAGGTGTGTATGGCCAGTGTGCCTATGTAAAGCTAGGAATACCTCCCTCCACAATTCGTCTCACATACAGGACAATCATCAAATTATATATTTATACAACAAATACTCCACATAAATACAAAACTATGAATAATGATGGGCAGCAATACACTGTGTATTGACATAGGGCGAAAGTCGATAAAGGTATTAATATATTTACTGAAAGTTGTATTACAAAACAGAGAGAGAGAGAGAGAGTGAGAGAGAGCGAGCCAGCCTCCTCTCTTGCCTCTCCTAAATTGAAAGCCTTGGAGAAACTAATTATATAATGTATGGTCCATGAATGTAATTATGGGAACCCACGATATTAGTCATATTATAAAGTTATTACAAAGTTACAACCATACATATCATATTTTTGTCAGCCCGGTTTTAATAAAGTTTTAAATTATGGAAGAGACTGTTGTTGTGTTTTAACCTGAGATGATGAATATATTATATCAAAATCAATGTAATGTTAATAACTAAATTCTGCATCACTAAATATATAGTATTAACTGTTGCAACTTTAATGAAACAATACGTTTTCAAGCTCCATAATAATTGTGAAAAAAGTCAAGGATATAACGCCACGAACAAGGATTTCTTCAACCCTTGGCGAGCGGCTGAAGTTATTTATTTCAATAATGGTTGTCAGCTCTTCCGGTACATTCTTGCACTATATTGATTTACTTAGTCTGTCCATTCCATCAATTTCACATATCCCTCATTTTGAAGAACACAAATATATGTACATTTCGTACTGATCAAGAGATAGGAAATCACCTAAAAGGAAAAATATTAGAATCTTGGTTTCTGACAAGAACTGTAATGTGTTATATACTGTTGATGTGAGCACTGTTGTTTGTAGTCTCAAATTCATATGTTGCATCATTACTATCTCCCATAACATTATTTGTTGTGCACAATTTTCAAACAAGAAAGGTGTTTTTCTTAGCAAAGCACGCTCTTACGTTTGCTCTCTCTCTCTCCTTGCCATCTTAGTGCCTTAGAAAAATCTCGTCACATACATCAAACATCTTGTCTTGTCTCCTTGTTCACTCCCCCCCCCCCCTCTCTCTCTCTCTCTCTCTCCATGTTTTTAGTTTTGAGATATATTGTGTTTTTTTTTAGTTAAATCTTATAAGTATTTACACTCACACACTGAAATATGTGTTCAGAAAAAAGTCACGACAGTGTTTTGTTTATAATGTCCTTCATCTTGTAAGTACAGAATTCACCACATACATTTACGTAACACTGAATTGCAATATATTGTACATTGTTATACAATCAATTACCATACATTATATACTGCATAGAATATATATTTGTCCACTACTGGTATTTATTGTCGGTCATATTTGTAATGTGATAATTTCTTAATCGTTTGTAACAGCTTTTGAAATGCTGGGTGCGAAGGGAATTTAACCCTCCCAAAAACTCCCCAAGTTTTGAGATGCCTGGCGCGGGGTTCGAACACTGGTTAAGTTGCGTCCACAATGGCAACAAAACATGTTTGCAACACAAAATACAACATAGTAGGCAACAACGTATTAAGTTGTTAATGATACAGTGTTGCAGACATGTTGGTACTAATATGTAGTACCAGGATGTCTGCAACACTATATCTTTAAGAACTTAACAGGTTGTTGCCTACTATGTTGTATTTTGTGTTGCAAACATGTTTTGCTGCCAGTGTGGACGCACCGTAGGACAACTAGACCCGCGCGCTAACACACTGTACTACCACGGACATACAATAGGATAGTAACCTTAGTTCTTCTTGAAAGAACAAGGTGGAAGTCTTGTGGTGATTCACGTGATGGGTTTATTAGACTTCGCCATCAACGACTATTTTACACTATCCCAGACGTCAACTCGGGTAGTACAGTAATTGGGTTGCAGGATTTTTTCAGATACAGGGCATTACAGCTTTCAAAACACCTCTTCTAAGCACACACATTTGCTCACTAAGAATATATAAGATGGTGGACAGTGAGGTGGACTATGGCATTGGAGCTCCTCTTTTCTGCAATTTTACACAGTTCTACTAAACTGATAATGGAGTTACTTGTCAAGCAAGAGTGTTAACATGTGTTAATGATATTTACGTGCATAATTCATGTTGAAAGTGCAATACAATGGAGATAATAATTGATATTGGTTCAGGAGTAATTTATCGAGAGGACGTCCCTAGTGGTTAACCCTGCTCAGGCATATTGGCCCCATATGGGCCAAAAAAATTGCGTAAAACAGGTTTTTCGCGAATATTTCACGGCCGGAGGCCGATGGCAAGAAGTTTTGAAGACGAGCAGTCAGTCCGCATCGTCCTACAACTGGGAGAGGGTGTGAGCCGCCGCTCTCTCTCCTCCCTTTTCCTGTACCAACCTGTCCGGTCACCATATGGGGTCCATAATCCCAAATGTGTACTACAAATTTCCCCTTCCAATAAAACTTTTTTTTAGCCCCAGAGTTCTGCCTTGTAGTCACCCAAGACCGTCAGCCATACCCTCCACAGCCCTGCAACCAAATTAATCCAGCTTATGTAATGTATGAGATATGCCTCACTTTTGTTGACCCTTTTTTTTATTTTTTTATTTTTTTTCTTGATATCACTTTAATATTTACAGTAGTGTAATTTGCTCTTAACATAATATTAACCCTTGTCTATCGGGGCCCGACTTAAGTACGTATCGACAAATTTGGACTATGTGGCGGGGCCCGACTTAAGTCCGAGTGCAATTTTTGGCGCAATATTGGCTCTGAGAGAGAGACGAGTGATGGGAGGAGAATTGGGTTACCTCATGACCGCTCGCCACGGCCGCCGTGGACCAACTGAGATGTACTCCACTTACATCCACCCTCACTCCCTCGCTACATACGTAATTATATAAAGAAATTACCGTATTTTAGCAATTTTGCCCTTCGGTTGCACGATCGTTACAAGACAACCAGTGATCGTAGAAGGATGGTTCGGGTGTCATTGGAAAGCTGAATTTATGCCCTTTCAGGGATACATACTTGTATTATGCTCTGGGTCTTGTTTATGCATGAAAAATAGCACGGAAACAACCCCATTTATGGTAAACGCCCCCCCCCCCCGCTGAGCGGCACAGTGAAATATACTCCACCACCCGCTCTTTGAACGTTAAGCATTAATTGTAGTTTCTATTGGTAACAAGAAATTTAAAATCCATCAATCAGTTTTCGGGTCAGAGCCGTTTAAAGTGCCGGTCCCCATATGGGGCCACATTGCTAATTTCGTTACACTTCTGGAACATTACCTGAGCAGGGTTAAGGCCCCATTAATTGCTCTTTCCATTCACATATGCATAGCCTACGTCAGTTGCAGTTGGGATGTGTGTACATGCTTAGATTGATATGCAGGATTCGAAGTTGCATAATAAATCATAGGCAGTGTCCACCATTCTTTACCTGTCTTCGTGGCGCAATGCATAAGGTGTTGATTTTCGGTGTGAGCGTCCTGGGTTCGAATCCACGGACTGCCACATGTGTTTGTAATATTTCATTAATCGATTTTAGGAGTAGAGTTGGTTGTTGGATAGAACATAATAATATATAAGGAATTGTAATGTAAGCAACCGGCAAGTGCAGTTAACCTGGTCCTCAAAACAGTGACGATAGCCGTGAATGTGGTCCAGACAGTTAACCAGTAAAATGGGGATCAACCAGCAAGATTTTACCAAGGCATTTATTATAGCTTTAAGTAATGAGCAAGTAATTAAACAATTAAGAGTCAACCATCTGTGGGCAGCTTATTAAGGAGGTGGGCGAGTTACGGAAAGTCATTAATGACCATGATGATAGGATATGTTCACTTGAAAATGAATTCTCGAACCTTAAAGAAACAGTGGATCAACATGAACAATATTCAAGGAGGAACAATTTACGTATTACAGGCATACAAGAAGTAGAACATGAAGATATTGTTAAAGTAACTATGGATTTTATTAATAGTGAACTATGCAGTAACGACCCAATAACAATTGATGACATCGATCGCGTCCACCGATTTCGTAAGAAATATGACAACACCTCCCGTGCCATCTTGATAAAGTTCTCCACATACCGAACTCCCCAGTGGGTTTATCGCCAACGAGTGAAGCTGAACCCGAGGCGTCGCCTTGGGTTGCCTGGCAATCCTTGGGGGACGTCTGGCGAAGGGGGTGATGCTTCGGCAAGCCGAGGGGGTGATGCTTCGGCAAGCCGGGATGAACGAGATGCTCAAGACGAACGGGATGGACGAGATGAACCAGATCACCGAGATGGAGATGATGAACGAGATGGACAAGAAAATACAACGGAGCTGGATGGAGGGCGTGGTACCTCCGTGGACAGGCCTGGACGGAACCCCACCCCAGAACCCCAGAGAGTGTTTATTAATGAAGACCTAACCAAGAACAGGGCATTCCTTCTCTACAAGGCTCGTGTGGCAAAGAAAGGCGAGTATATTAACCCTTTCACGCTCATATGACGCAGAGGTTGCCAGATTAGCAATAAGAAATAGAGTTCTCTCACTCTTACAATTATCTCTCCAAAATTAGTTTTCTGCCCACAGCTAACTCAAAAGACAACTGCAGAGGTTGAAGTAACTAAACTAAAGGTTTATAAATACCCCTGATGGTAACAAAGGCTTTAAAGTATCCCTAATAGGCTCAAAATCGCGTTATATGTCGGAGAGGGTTAAAGATTACTGGTCTGTAGATGGAAATATTCTTATAAAGGACCGTGACAACAGAATAAAGCAAATCATATCTATAATCAATCTAAACAATCTGGCACGTAACTAAATTGGGTGAATAATTGACGACATATGATATGAGAGTGTTATATTTTCTTTTAATTTTTCCTTGCAGTGTATTTACAATATGTATTGGCTGACTGAGTGTCAGTTTTAAGAACGATAGCATTTGTGACCAAGGGAAGACTAATAATTAGACCGGTCAAGATACATTTTGTTTCATTGTAGTTTATCAAAAGTATTTTGGATATATCATTTCTAGTAGAGAATTGATGTTTTTGACATAAAACTATAATTAATAACGCCAAATTATTAAAGTTGATAAATACTATTAATTCAATCCCTTAGTATATTAAATAATATCGTAAAATTTGAGGTACGGTATATGATTCAATTCAATATTTGTTTGTGTTATATATTATTCATAATTTATGTTCACATGTGTTTAACGTCCTTTGTTCTAACAAGTGCTATGGTTCTTGAAGTACCGATTCAACTTCTAACTTTGTCTAATTATGGTGGGTAGTTGGTGTTTTAAATTACAAGGTTTATTTGTGATTTACTAATTGTATATCTAATAGTTATGAGAATTGAGGTGTCTGCTACTTTTGGAAATATACGAAGTATACTATCATCATTCTCGTAAATAGTAGACAAATTATTAACGCTGCCCGATCATGGACAGGGGACCGGCCGCTTTTCTGGATGTGACTGTGCTCAGAAAGGCAATTTTTAGCAACCCGGTATATGGTATCAGCAACCATTCCTCTGTACTCAGTGAGGCAATATATTATTCAGTCTGGAAACATTTTATTTTTGTAGTTATTTCAAACTTTCGCAGGTCGTGTACCGTCGAAGGAAATGCATTATGGTTTTCATACATGTAAAAAAAAAAAATAGTCTAACCATGCATTTTTGGTATAAACATTACCTTCGAAGATATTTTCCCTGGCAGTATCGGCTATCCCTACCCCAGTGGCAGCCCTCGTGTAGAGACACAAGGGAGAGAGAGTCAGTGTGCTTTGAGCGGCGAGTGAGGTAGGGTGCAGCTGGCCGGCCCGGTTGCCAGCCCTCTCTTGGCCTTATCACCTCGCGTAAGTTAGCACGCTAGTTGGCGCCACCTGAAATTACCAAAACATGCTACACCAATGATTCGGGTGTCATTGGAAAGGGCATAAAATTCCCTACAACCCTACGGTTCCCTTTTTTGTAATTTCTTTCCCATTTCGACACAGCGCCCCGAGACACGTGTAAGCTGATTTGTACCTAATTGTAATCGCCCTCATTCCACGATTAGATGCAAAATAAAAAAATAGAGATGCTCATTTGAAATTCAACCTATTGTGAGTACCCTCAATGCAATAAAACAATCATACAACAAAATTTGTATTTTCCTTTAATTTTTAAAAAAGTCATAAATTTACACACTAATTCTTACCTAACTAAAACACGAATTGCCCTAGAGAATTAAGATTACAGGAATCTCTCTCTTTTTAGGTCCCCTATAAGTGTTCCAAATGTTATTGAACTCCGAAGAAATTCACTGACACCTTCAGGAGTAAAAAGCGGCCGGTCCCCTTTTTAAGGTTACGTTTGAAAATGATTAGGTACTGTATGAAAAGGCAGTACTAATAACTTTATTTCGAAACATTTAGTGCGTCCTGTGAAGCAGAACTCATTAATAATATTTTTACATAATGATAGTTAAATATAATTTTCAGAGGCATAGACGTTCTTGCTTGACTTCAAAATTCATTTTAAAATGCACAATGCTTGTACTGTATATCTGCTTGATTTTTTCAGCATATTTCTCATTCTAAGATAAAATAAAGACAAGACAAGTTAATGGATGTTTAAAAAATAAGTATAAATATCAATATAGTATTTGATTATTGTTTTTTATATATATATATATATATATATATATATATATATATATATATATATATATATATATATGTTATGTTATATTAGAATAAATGAAGAAAAATGTCACAAGTACGGTTTGAGTCGAGCTGCAGGTACTGGTACATAATTGCGAACCAAACATTTAAAAATGTGAACAATTTAGATAAACTTGTCGAGACTCGTAAGTAACTCGACAGTTTAGGTTAAGTACACAAGAGTACAAAGGAAATCAAGCAACAACAGATCTAGTGACCCTTCTAAGTTGCTTGTCCTCCAAAACACTGAGGATCAAGTGTCCAAACAGTGGTTTAGAGTGGGTAAGGGAACCTTGGAAAGGGAATTACTGCCCTGGAACTAATGTCCGTGGCAGGATTAGGAAGTTAGTAGGGGACAGATGGGTTAGTAACTGAGGGGGGGATAAAATAAAGTTATTCATTTACAAACGCAGTCAGTCGCCGGTTTGATGCGAGATATTTGTCTAGGCGGAGTTTAAATTAATCAACGGTGATCAACGTTTCGGGGAAGCCCATTCCACAAGTTGACAACTCGATTGAAGAAGAAATTCTTAGATTCGTGTGAGTTAAAAGATTTACCAATAATTTTGCAACCGTTTCCCCGCGTGTAATTAGATTGGTCGATAGTGAAGTACTAACTACAGTCCATATTGTCGATGCCTTTGATGATTTTGAACACTTGAATTAAGTCACCTCTTAATCTGCGCTGGGTTAAAGGAAATAGATTTAATTCTCTAAGACGCTCTTCGTATGGTTTGTTCTTTAGGCTAGGTATCATTTTGATAACTCTACGTTGAACACGTTCTAGCTTGTTTATATCTTTTTGGTAATAAGGGTACCAGGATTGAACGCAGTATTCCAGAAGAGGGCGGACTAAGGAATTGTAAAGGGTTAGGATAACTTCTTTGGATTTATGCTCAAATGACCTGCCTGTAAAGCCAATTATTTTGTTTGCCTTCTTAACAACTTCTGAACATTGTTGACTCAGTTTTAGGTTACTCGATATTGTTACTCCCAGATCGGTTTCTCTGTTTACATTCTTAAGCTGAGTGCCATTCATCGAATAGTTTGCTTTCTAATTTAGGTATCCGATATGTAGTACTTTACATTTATCCGCATTGAAACTCATTTCCCAAATTTGGGCCCAACATGACAATTTATCTAGATTGTGTTGCATATCGTCAACTTGTTCTTTTGAGAGTACGCTATTTGCAATTTGTGTATCGTCAGCAAATTTTGAGATTGTACAGGTGAGACCCTCATCTATGTCGTTGATGTAAATTAGAAAGAAAATTGGACCTAGTACCGATCCCTGGGGTACCCCTCTACTTACATTGGTCCATTTAGATGCCTTACCGTTTATGACTACTCTTTGCTTTCTGTCGCTGAGCCAATTTTCTATCCATTTCAACACACCGTCTTGTATTCCATGCGCTTTTAGTTTTAGCATTAAACATTTGTGGGGGAACTTTGTCAAAGGCCTTTTGAAAATCAAGTTATATAATATCTACAGCTTTACTCTCATCGTAGAGGTTGAGGATATCGTGGAAGAAGTCTAAGAGGTTTGTTAAACAGGAACGTTTTTTACGATAGCCGTGTTGAGTATCTTTAAGTATGTTATTTTCCTCTAAGTGATATACGAGTCTGTCTCGTATGACCGTTTCTAGCATTTTACAAACAACTGAGGTTAAGCTAATTGGACGATAGTTACTAGGTAGTGATTTGCTGCCTTTTTTTAATATCAGTGTTACGTTGGCTAGCTTCCACTGATCAGGCATAGTTCCAGACTGCAAGGATTTATTGAATAGTAATGTCAGTGGTTTGGAGAGCTCATCCTTAGCTTCCTTTAGAACTCTAGGCGAGATTGTATCAGGTCCAGGCATTTTATTTACCTTGAGTTTATCTAAACAATTCAATACTTCTCTCTCTGTAACGGTGATATTGCTTAGAACATCTGAATTATCAATCTGAATCGGCGATGGTGTAGGGATATCACTGAGGTCTTCTGTTGTAAAAACTGATGCAAAGAAGGTATTGAGGGCATTACTCATTTGTACTTCGTCTTTAGTGTATTCTCCATTTTCATCGACTAACGGTCCAACAGTTGAAGTAACTACTTTTTTCTTTCTGATATAACTATAGAATTCTTTCGGGTTTGTTTTACTTTGATTCGCAATATGTAACTCTAAGGTCTTTTTACTTTGCTTAATTAACTTTTTGGCTTTGCGTCGTAGCTCTACAAATTTCACCCGTTCTTCGTCATTTTGTAAGGATTTTAATCTATCATTAGCACATTTTTTAGCAAGCAGGCAGTTTGAAATATCTTTATTCCACCATTTGGGCTTCTTATTATTATGGCCTGGACGCCGTATTTTCGATGGTATGCAGTCTTGCACTGCTTTTAGGTAAGTGGTTTCGAATAACTTCCAAGATGTATTTATGTCGTTATTGTTAATTAAAAAGCTCCAGTCAGTTTCTTTAAACATAGCTCTAAGTTTATGGAAGTTTGCTTTCTTGAAATTAGGGACTTTTTCGATGCTACTATTTGGTTCGTTACTAGTAAACTTTAAAGTGAAAGTTATTGTACGATGTTCGCTGTTACTGAATTCATCACCAACATTCAAATTCTCTATTAATTCTATGTTCGTAAATTTCTCGGTCAGTTTGCACTGATTGAGCACTGGTCTGTATATTAACGCAAGTATTATTTTTGTACCTTTATTATATCTTTATTAGCACAAAAGATGTGTCGACGTTCACAATTTGAGGTTTTGACAAGAGGATAGGGTTAAGACTTTCTTTGATATAAAGTAAAGTGCCACCTCCATTTCGATTTAATCGGCTTTTCTCAAACATTACATAACCGGGAAGTGAATACTCTGCTAAAAAGTATCTATCTTCTGTATTGAGCCAAGATTCTGTTATGCCAATCACATCATAATTTTCTGTAAACACTAGCTCCTCTAAATCTGAAAATTTATTGCGTATGCTACGAGCGTTTGCATAGAAAACCTTTAAATTTGTTATTTTAGAACTCACGGAATGCTCTTTAATAATATTTTTGGTTCTTGTCGGATCTACATTTATGTTCATGGCTGTCCTCGGTCCTCGCTGTATTCGGTCCTTATCGCTGGTGGTCCTCGGTTGCCTCTGTTTTTTGCTTGGCGTTGGATGATTTATGTCACTGCTGCTTCTTCTCGGATGGCGTTTTTTTATCCATGGCTGCGGAATGGAAGTTCAAATTAGGCGCCAGTATTAGGCCAAGTTATATATCTTTATAAAAGATATGTACTATTTCGTATTAAGTTTCGATGGGTGTATCGTCCAAAATTATATCAGGTTATCATTACAATTAATCCGGTATATCTTGTAGATAGTTAAATGACGCATTGGTGGATATGAACTGCGCACGCATCATATTTGGGACAAGCGGGTTGCTTACCGGAAACAGACAGACTCGCTTTAGCTACGACCTCATCAACACCTCCTTCTAGCCGCTCCAATACAACCACCTGTTTCCTGCTAAGTCACTCTAATTCTTTTCTCCTAGTGGCCGCTATACCTTCTGTCTATTCCTAATTCTATCCTTGAGCTATCCATCACTATCAACGTTTAAAGTAAGTTAACTCTTGTAAGTTTATAGGTAAATTTAACTTTGTTTACTGACGAATTCTTATAAATTGGTCCTTCGAACCTCGAAACCTTTGCTATATGCAAGTGTTTAATTTTATTTATTTTTTTAGTTTCTTCCTATTCCTTTTCTTTGTTCTATACTTTCCTTGCTTTTCCTTCCTTCATGCGGCTGCTCCCGCTTTCCTAGTATAGGCTACTTATGTGCCTTGTGGCCGGTAATTTCGTGTCAGGACTTCGTTTTTGTCCTTACTATGACGATGTTGATGTACCTAATTACGATGGTTGACCACTGCGGCCTGGGAGAGCCTCGTTCGTTACCAGTCTTTGAAGCTTTGAAACAACGTAACAGCAGAGGACGAGGGGCGGTATTATATTAGGCTAACCATCAATTTGCGTTCATAATTTTTATGTTTTCTAGGCTAAATTTAATTGGATTTAAATTGGGTTAACCATTTAATTGGGTTCCTAGTTTTAATTTGTTTTCTAGGATACATTAGGTGGATTAGGTATTAAATTCAACACTTAATTAATTTGAAGTGAAATACAATTGCCGACCTGCTAGTTTCGTTCTATGCCCCCGGGGGGTTGGAGCTGTGAACATTGCCATTTAACAGAAATGCTTAAATGATTTAGGCTTCTAGTGAATAACAGTATGATGAATTGTGTTTTATACATATACAAATACACTGCAACTGTATTTTAGCCGATGATTTTGCATTACCGATGTCTAATACAACTTCCTTATGGCCTGAGACTCGCAAGTGGTCAATCAAAGGGGCTAAAATTATTTTGTACGGTCTTCTCAACTAAAATTAAAGGGATAACTGCCAAAAAAATATCGGGCTAGCCTAGTTTTTCAATTTTTATAGAATAAATTGGCTTGTCTTATGAAATTTTTGGCATCCCTTCCTTAGTGTACTTTAAACAAAAATTGCCGCATTTAATGTAGGGTTAACTACTTTCATTTTGTGAGTGGAGATAACATAGGCATTCGTTAACTTTAATTATTGCGCTCCGCGTCTTATTTCCCTCATTATTGCCCTAAACCGACAAAATTGTCGCATTTAATATAAGGGTAACTATTTAAATTTAAGAGTGGAGATATTTAGGTGTTCGTTTACTTTCATTATTGCGTTCCGCGTCATATTTCCCGCTTATTGCCCTACCCCGACATCACATGTTTAATTAATTATTACGTTTAAGTCGGGGTTCCCTATATCTTGCCTTTATTGGCGTCAGCAAACTTTCTGAATGCGCTTTACGTCCATATGGGCCTAGGTAAGATATATTTATATTCTATTTCCTGTGTATTGCCATCATGTCGTTGACACTATCCCAGTACAAACTACGCAAGGGGGGTATCAAGAGTGGTTTGACTAGGATCACCAAAGATATTACTACATTTTTAGTTGATGCAGATAATGATGCGATTGAGGCTAAATTGGCTTCGGTAATAAGACAGCTCGACAATTTAACCCGTGGAGCCCCGGCTAGTTTTGTAATGTTTGCGCACCAGAACCCGGCCGATTTTCAAAAAATGGTTTTATTCCAGAAACAATAGCGAATGGGTTAGGAATGAAGGAAAAACCACAAAAAAACCCTCAAAAAGCTTAAAAAATGGTCCTACAGAGCCCCCGAAAACGGATTTTACAAGAGTAAAACATTGAAGGCAATTATCCCCAAAAAACAGGTTATTGCGCGCTCGCGCGCACGCACGTGGACTTTGAGAGTTTTCAACCATCGGCACGGTTGCGTGGGATACGTACACAGTTCCCATACAAATCTGAGCCCTCTTGAGTGGCTACACCTGAGGTTACGGTCGGCGCAATTAGGGTGACGCGCCAGGCGCGTCTCTGGGGCTGTGCGTTACATACATCGCCGACGCGTCAGGCGCGTCGCTGGGGCTGTACGTGTTAAACTCATGTCGCCGCGAAATGGAAACACTATGAAGACGACACAGTATTTCACGGACATAGAAGTAGACATGGATTATATAAAGCGTCTTGATAAATTTATCATCCACCTTAACCCTTAACTGTCGGCGCGCAACTTATGTCGTGTGAAATAAATTTGGACTATGTGGTGGTTCACAACTTATGTCGTGCGCCATTTTCAGCACGTAATGTTGCTGAGAGAGAGAGCTGAGCGGTGGGACGAGCGTAGTAAGCTTAGGACCGCTCCACACGACCACCGTGGACCTACTGAACCGTATTCCACCCTTCCCTCCCCTCTCTCACTCGCTACACAGGGAATTATGTAAGGAAATGACCTAACTACAGGGTTTTTGCACTCGTGTTGCACGATCGTTGCAAGAGAACCAGTGGTCGTACAAGGATGGTTCGGGTGTCATTGGAAAGCTCTGTTTATGCCCTTTCAGGAATAGATACTTGTTTTATGCTCTGGGTCTAATTTAGGCATGAAAATTATCACATAAACAACCCTATTTAGGGTTAAAAAAAAACGCTGGGCGCTACGGTCAAATAGACCAGCTAGCCTGCTAAATAAAGGTTAAAGGTAAGCTAAAACACAAGGAGCCAAATCGTGCTGCAGTTAACAGAAATGCCGGTATAAGATTGCCAAAAATAACCCTTCCTGTGTTTGACAGTGATCCCACTCTATGGTTGGGATTCTGGGATATGTTCCACTGTAGTGTCCACAGCAATGCGGAGCTCAGTGACATCCAAAAATTCACCTACCTAAGAGGTCAACTGAATGGCGAGGCAAAACAACTAATTGAAGGTTTCGCAATTGAGGGAGCCAACTACCAAATAGCGGTTGCCCTTCTACAGAAAACCTATGGGCACAGGGATAGAATTAAGGCGGCACATATAACTAACCTTACTACTTTGAATCCTCCCTCTTACAATGTCGAGGATTCTATGCTAGTTTTGAAAGTACACTGAGGTCAATAGAGACCCTACAAATTACCCTTCATGAAGCTAGTGCTGTGATTCTCATGAATAAATTGTCATCCCCACTAAAGGAAACATTAAAGAGTACTTTAGCTGAAGAAGGTCTGGACCTAGAAAGGTTTGTCCAGGCTTACCAGACAGAAGTTTTTAACATGGAAAGTGTAGCAGAACGGACTACACCACACATACCAGTTGCTTCAGCATCCTTTGCGGTGCAGGAGGCCTCGGTGCGAAGGAAGGTTTGCAAGATGTGCGAAGGGGCACATGCATGGTTTAAGTGTCTAACGTACAAAACCAGTGCTCTTAAAGTAAAACGCGCAAAGCAACTCAACCTTTGCACCGGGTGCTTATCTTCAACCCACGGGAGCAATGGTTGTGTGAACCCTGACATCCATAACTGCAAGTTCTGTCATAACAGACACTACCATATCCTCTGTCAGTCCAGATCTCAATGGGACGGTGCAAAGAAGAAGCAAAAACCTCAATAGGTAACAAAGACCAAAACGCAAACTACCACGATGTCTGTGTCTTCCAAAAAGACTAGTATTATCCTCCCAACTGTTATGCTGACAACAGTACAGGAATCAAGAGGTACAGTCAAGATGTGTACGCTGCTGGATCAGTGCTCACAGCGCACCTTCATTCTAAATTCCGCTCTAGACTCAATCCATTAGGAAAAATTGGGTGTTGAAGAGCTAGAGTTGCGAGGGTTTACCGGAGCATGTGAGAGCAGAAAATATCCAGTAGTGTCCTTCAAGTACAAGTTCTGGGGCAGAAACTATCCTCTACAAGCAGTTGTGGTAGAAACTCTCCCGGATCACAAAGGATCAGAATGCCTTGAAGCAGACATGAACGTGTTGCGAAGCAAGGGCTACAAAATGGCTGATCCTCTAATGACAGACATCTCGACTGCAGTTGTTGGTTGGTGCCGATTATTATTATGACTTAGTGCGGACAGGGTACAAAAAAGAGGGTGACATAATTCTCTTACCCACTATATTTGGCTATGCACTAAGTGGCTCCTGCCATAACAAAAAGTCAAGTGCCCAAGTAGAGGTAGCTACAATTTTGAAAGTTGCGGTCACCCCAATGGATCAATACATATCCACGGAATCATATAATCCATGTCATAATGAATTAAAATGTATGTGGGAACTGAATCATCTAGGAATTTCTTCAAACGAAGATTCAAAGGAAAATATGACTGCGTTGGACATATACGAGGAGACAGTAGCATACTCTGCACAGAATCAGCAATATGAAGTCAGACTGCCATGGAACCAACAAAAAGGGAAGCTGCCTTCTAATTATGGTTTAGCAGCGGGTCGCCTAAGGGGTCTGCTGAAGCGATTCAAACAAGAACCTGTCTATTGTAGTCACTATACCAACGTTATCCAAGATCAACTTCATCGTGATTTTATTGAAGAGGTTCCTTTCGGTGTTACTTAAAACAGTCATTATTTGGCACATCACGGAGTCACCAAGAATAGCACAACGACGCCCGTTCTTATTGTGTACGACTGTTCCGCCAGTATTGGCAAAGGCAGGCCAAGTCTTAATGACTGCCTTTACACAGGGCCATCACTAGTGCCAGATCTAGCAAAAATATTGCTGCAATTCAGGGTACACAAATATGCCTGGATAAGTGACATCCAGAAAGCCTTTCTCATGTTGAGACTTCATGAAGAAGATCGTGATTAAACCCGATTTCTGTGGCCAAAGGATCCCTTGGACTTATCTTCACCCTTACTTTGCTACCGATTTAACACTCAACGAGAGGCCTACGCGGTAATTTCTATGTACCGCCCAGTAGGGTTTTTTACCATAAATGGGGTTGTTTCCGTGCTCTTTTTCATGCATAAACAAGACCCAAAGCATAATACAAGTATGTATCCCCGAAAGGGCGTAAATTGAGCTTTCCAATGACACCCGAACCATCCTTCTACGATCACTTGTTGTCTTGCAACGATCGTGCAACCGAAGGGCAAAATTGCTAAAATACAGTCATTTTCTTACATTATTACGTGTGAAACGAGTGAGAGAGGGTGGAGTACAAAGGAGTACCTCTCAGTAGCTCCACGGCCACCGTGGCAAGCGGTCATGAGGTAACCTACGCTCCTCCCACCCCTCTGCTCTCTCTCAGAGCACATTACGTGTTCAAAATTGCACTCGACAATAGCCGTGACCCGCCACATAGACCACATTTATTTCACTCGACGATAGCCGGGCGCCGACAGTTAAGGGTTAAGGTAGTGTTGTTTGGGGCGACTTGCTCTCAGTTTCTTCTTAATGCCACGATCTTAAAGCATCTTTCCATTATCAAAGAGGATTCCGAAGTTGTGGAGGCTATTAAGGAAGGTTTGTACATTGACAACCTCCAGGGAACAGGCAGTGATGAAGAGACTGTCATTAAGCGTTACTGGGATGCCCAAAGAATAATGTCTCAAGCACAATTATATCTCAGAGAATGGGCTACCAATAGTCCTCAACTATGTGACCTCCTGCAAGTGGATGGTGTTGCTGCCAAGAATCAAGAGCAAGTGAAGACATTAGGACTCTTATGGTTACCGGACTCTGATCTGTTGACGTTCAACACAGAGACCATTAAGGCTACAAAGAGAGAGTGCTTAAGAGTGATGGCACAACTGTTCGATCCACTCGGTGTACTACTGCCTGTTACAATAAGGTCCAGAATTTTCTTACAGCAATTATGGAGACTGAAACTAGATTGGGACGATCCTGCTACCTGAAGACTGCGCTACCGAATGGTCTACAATTTCCAAGGACCTGAACCTCTGCTGTGACTTTACTTATCCTCGGAGGACGGTATGTGCTGACTTAGTGGAACTTCATGCGTTTAGCGATGCAAGTGGTGTCGCCTATGACACTGCAATATATTTTGTGAGCCCGGAATGTAGTAGATTGGTCATCGGTAAAGCGAAGGTCACTCCCATAAGGTCCATAACTATACCAAGACTAGAGCTAACTTGTGCTTTGCTAGCTGCCAGATTAATCAAATTTGTGGAGGAAGCCTATCATAGTATTGTATAAGTAAACAAAATTGTTTTATGGTACGACAGCCAGGTTACATTGCATTGGTTGAGTAGTATGAAGAAGCTTCCAGTGTACTGTATGTCGCAAACCGAGTTGACGAAATAAAATCCCTTCTTCCGACTGTAGAATTCCGGTATGTGTCCTCTAAAGAAAACCCTAGTGACTTACTGTCTAGAGGTGTTTCGGCAAAACATTTGAAATCTTCTGCGTTTTGGTGGGAGGGGCCCATGTGGCTCCGAAACAAAGACGAGTGGCCAGAAGACATATTATCAGATAACCCAACGCCAAAAGTATCTAGCCAAGTCATTGGGACCAATGATGAACAGGACACAAAGTTATGGAACTGGGAAAAATATGGCAGTTATGAGAAATTAATTCGGATAGTTGCATGGACTATTCGATACAAGAATAATTTGAATGCAAAAATTAAAGGGACGTCTCCCACAGACTGTGCCCTCCTCAGCATAAAGGAACTAAAAGTAGCAGAAAAGATTGTAGCTCAAAGATGCCAGCAGGAATGCTTTCCAAAGGAGTACGAGATGTTGTCTGGTGACAAGGGTACTCGCAATAATTTGGTAAACTAATTAGGACTTGTCATGAAAGGAGGTTAAATTGTATGTGAAGGTAGATTGAAGTTAGCGGCTCTTCCGGATTCAAGGAAATATCCGATACTACTGCCTTCCAAACATCCTTTCACTACCATACTCATCAATATGTGCCATCGTGTCTGTTGTCACTATGGAGTTAATCACGTGGTAGCATATATACGGCAAAGGTGGTGGATTCCTAAGATAAGACAAGCTGTAAAACAGGTGACCAGTAAGTGTATAACCTGTCGTAAAATACAGGGTAATACCTACGTGACAGGTAGAGTACCTCCCCTGCCAGACATCAGGACTACTCCTAGAGATCCCTTGGAGGTCACAGGGGTCGATTATATAGGAGCAATTCCTGTCCGGGACACGCACAATAACAAGGCTTATATGCTATTATTTACGTGCACTACTACAAGAGCTATTCACATTGAAGTAGTTAGCAATATGACCTGTGACAGCTTTATCCATGCATTCCGGATATTTTGTAGTAGGCAGGGATTTCCACAGATAATGTTAAGCGACAATGCTGCTACATTTGTAGGAGCTTCCAGACACTTGGAAGACATACAAAGCGATCCCACTCTTCAGGCTCATCTTACCGAAATCCGATGTGAATGGCATTTTATACCAGCATGTGCGCCTTGGTTCGGAGCTATTTGGGAGAGTTCCTCAGGTATTGTGAAGGCTGGGCTTAAAAAGATACTAGGTCGCACTCTAGTCTCCTTTGAGGAACTAACTACTGTCCTATTGGAACTGGAGGCTACCGTGAATGATCGCCCTTTAACGTATGTCTCTGGTGATCTAGAGGACCCTTGTCCTATTACTCCATCCATGCTGGTAAAAGGTCGTAGACTTCGTGACTTCCCAAAGGACGTAATTCAGCTAGATGAGCTGCAGGACCCTAGTTACGCTAGTAAAGCAGCGATACACAGCAGGTACAATTACATCAATAAATTGATCCGGGACCTATGGAGGCGTTGGTCTAGTGAATACTTGGCATCACTACGAGAAGCCTATAAGAATAAAAGAGGCTCATCAAGCAGCGTATGGCCAAAGGTAAATTACATCATTCTTATACATGACGAGGGACCTCGTGTCCTTTGGAAACTTGGTAGGGTAGTTAGACTCTATCCAGGACGGGATGATCTGGTTAGAGTGGTCTAGATTAAGACAAAAACTGGCCTGACCACTCGACCCATTGTCAAGTTGTATCCATTGGAACAGGAAATCGAAAGCTTTTCGATCCCTCAACCGGCGGTCGCTGGTGATGGTGTTAGCTCTCACAACTCCACCCCTATGTCACCAGCGGTCGCTGGACCATCTGCCAGTAACGATCCTGTTGAAAGATTACCTCTTCGCCGAGCCGCTGTTAAGTTCTTCACAGCTTTGGAGATCTAACATCGCTGCGGGATTATTGTAGATAATGTATATATTGGTGGTGGGAATGTGTCGAGACTCGTAAATAACTCGACAGATTAGGTTAAGTAAACATACTGGAAGTTCAAATTAGGTGCCATTGTTAGGCTAAATTATATACAGTATCTTTATAAAAAGATATGTACTATTTTGTATTAAGTTTCTATGGGTTTATCATCCATAATTATATCGGGTTATCATTACAATTAATCCGGTATATCTTGTAGATAGTTAAATGACGCATTGGTGGATATGAACTGCGCATGCGTCATATTTGGGACAAGCTGGTTGCTTGCCGGAAACAGACAGACTCGCTTTAGCTACGACCTCATCAACATCTCCTTCTAGCCGCTCCAATACAACCACCTGTTTCCTGCTAAGTCACTCTAATTCTTTTCTCCTAGTGGCCGCTATACCTTCTGTCTATTCCTAATTCTATCCTTGACCTATCCATCACTATCAACGTTTAAAGTAAGTTAACTCTTGTAAGTTTATAGGTAAATTTAACTTTGTTTACTGACGAATTCTTATAAATTGGTCCTTCGAACCTCGAAACCTTTGCCATATGCAAGTGTTAAATTTTATTTATTTGTTTAGTTTCTTCCTATTCCTTTTCTTTGTTCATTACTTTCCTTGCTTTTCCTTCCTTCATGCGGCTGCTCCCGCTTTCCTAGTATAGGCTACTTATGTGCCTTGTGGCCGGTAATTTCGTGTCAGGACTTCGTTTTTGTCCTTACTATGACGATGTTGATGTACCTAATTACGATGGTTGACCACTGCGGCCTGGGAGAGCCTCGTTCGTTACCAGTCTTTGAAGCTTTGAAACAACGTAACAGAGGAGGACGAGGGGCGGTATTATATTAGGCTAACCATCAATTTGCGTTCATAATTTTTATGTTTTCTAGGCTAAATTTAATTGGATTTAAATTGGGTTAACCATTTAATTGGGTTCCTAGTTTTAATTTGTTTTCTAGGATACATTAGGTGGATTAGGTATTAAATTCAACACTTAATTAATTTGAAGTGAAATACAATTGCCGACCTGCTAGTTTCGTTCTATGCCCCCGGGGGGTTGGAGCTGTGAACATTGCCATTTAACAGAAATGCTTAAATGATTTAGGCTTCTAGTGAATAACAGTATGATGAATTGTGTTTTATACATATACAAATACACTGCAACTGTATTTTAGCCGATGATTTTGCATTACCGATGTCTAATACAACTTCCTTATGGCCTGAGACTCGCAAGTGGTCAATCAAAGGGGCTAAAATTATTTTGTACGGTCTTCTCAACTAAAATTAAAGGGGTAACTGCCAAAAAAATATCGGGCTAGCCTAGTTTTTCAATTTTTATAGAATAAATTGGCTTGTCTTATGAAATTTTTGGCATCCCTTCCTTAGTGTACTTTAAAAAAAAATTGCCGCATTTAATGTAGGGTTAACTACTTTCATTTTGTGAGTGGAGATAACATAGGCATTTGTTAACTTTAATTATTGCGCTCCGCGTCTTATTTCCCTCATTATTGCCCTAAACCGACAAAATTGTCGCATTTAATATAAGGGTAACTATTTAAATTTAAGAGTGGAGATATTTAGGTGTTCGTTTACTTTCATTATTGCGTTCCGCGTCATATTTCCCGCTTATTGCCCTACCCCGACATCACACGTTTAATTAATTATTACGTTTAAGTCAGGGTTCACTATATCTTGCCTTTATTGGCGTCAGCAAACTTTCTGAATGCGCTTTACGTCCATATAGGCCTAGGTAAGATATATTTATATTCTATTTCCTGTGTATTGCCATCATGTCGTTGACACTATCCCAGTACAAACTACACAAGGGGGGTATCAAGAGTGGTTTGACTAGGATCACCAAAGATATTACTACATTTTTAGTTGATGCAGATAATGATGCAATTGAGGCTAAATTGGCTTCGGTAATAAGACAGCTCGACAATTTAACCCGTGGAGCCCCGGCTAGTTTTGTAATGTTTGCGCACCAGAACCCGGCCGATTTTCAAAAAATTGTTTTATTCCAGAAACAATAGCGAATGGGTTAGGAATGAAGGAAAAACCACAAAAAAACGCTCAAAAAGCTTAAAAAATGGTCCTACAGAGCCCCCGAAAACGGATTTTACAAAGAGTACAAAATTGAAGGCAATTATCCCAAAAAAACAGGTTATTGCGCGCTCGCGCGCACGCACATGGACTTTGAGAGTTTTCAACCATCGGCACGGTTGCGTGGGATACGTACACAGTTCCCATACAAATCTGAGCCCTCTTGAGTGGCTACACCTGAGGTTACGGTCGGCGCAATTAGGGTGACGCACCAGGCGCGTCTCTGGGGCTGTGCGTTACATACATCGCCGACGCGTCAGGCGCGTCGCTGGGGCTGTACGTGTTAAACTCATGTCGCCGCGAAATGGAAACACACTATGAAGACGACACAGTATTTCACGGACATAGAAGTAGACATGGATTATATAAAGCGTCTTGATAAATTTATCATCCACCTTAACCCTTAACTGTCGGCGCGCAACTTATGTCGTGTGAAATAAATTTGGACTATGTGGTGGTTCACAACTTATGCCGTGCGCCATTTTCAGCACGTAATGTTGCTGAGAGAGAGAGCTGAGCGGTGGGACGAGCGTAGTAAGCTTAGGACCGCTCCACACGACCACCGTGGACCTACTGAACCGTATTCCACCCTTCCCTCCCCTCTCTCACTCGCTACACAGGGAATTATGTAAGGAAATTACCTAATTACAGGGTTTTTGCACTCGTGTTGCACGATCGTTGCAAGAGAACCAGTGGTCGTACAAGGATGGTTCGGGTGTCATTGGAAAGCTCTGTCTATGCCCTTTCAGGAATAGATACTTGTTTTATGCTCTGGGTCTAATTTAGGCATGACAATTATCACGTAAACAACCCTATTTAGGGTAAAAAAAAAACGCTGGACGCTACGGTCAAATAGACCAGCTAGCCTGCTAAATAAGGGTTAAAGGTAAGCTAAAACACAAGGAGCCAAATCGTGCTGCAGTTAACAGAAATGCCGGTATAAGATTGCCAAAAATAACCCTTCCTGTGTTTGACAGTGATCCCACTCTATGGTTGGGATTCTGGGATAGGTTCCACTGTAGTGTCCACAGCAATGCGGAGCTCAGTGACATCCAAAAATTCACCTACCTAAGAGGTCAACTGAATGGCGAGGCAAAACAACTAATTGAAGGTTTCGCAATTGAGGGAGCCAACTACCAAATAGCGGTTGCCCTTCTACAGAAAACCTATGGGCACAGGGATAGAATTAAGGCGGCACATATAACTAACCTTACTACTTTGAATCCTCCCTCTTACAATGTCGAGGATTCTATGCTAGTTTTGAAAGTACACCGAGGTCAATAGAGACCCTACAAATTACCCTTCATGAAGCTAGTGCTGTGATTCTCATGAATAAATTGTCATCCCCACTAAAGGAAACATTAAAGAGTACTTTAGGTGAAGAAGGTCTGGACCTAGAAAGGTTTTTCCAGGCTTACCAGACAGAAGTTTTTAACATGGAAAGTGTAGCAGAACGGACTACACCACACATACCAGTTGCTTCAGCATCCTTTGCGGTGCAGGAGGCCTCGGTGCGAAGGAAGGTTTGCAAGATGTGCGAAGGGGCACATGCATGGTTTAAGTGTCTAACGTACAAAACCAGTGCTCTTAAAGTAAAACGCGCAAAGCAACTCAACCTTTGCACCGGGTGCTTATCTTCAACCCACGGGAGCAATGGTTGTGTGAACCCTGACATCCATAACTGCAAGTTCTGTCATAACAGACACTACCATATCCTCTGTCAGTCCAGATTTCAATGGGACGGTGCAAAGAAGAAGCAAAAACCTCAATAGGTAACAAAGCCAAAACGCAAACTACCACGATGTCTGTGTCTTCCAAAAAGACTAGTATTATCCTCCCAACTGTTATGCTGACAACAGTAAAGGAATCAAGAGGTACAGTCAAGATGCGTACGCTGCTGGATCAGTGCTCACAGCGCACCTTCATTCTAAATTCCGCTCTAGACTCAATCCATTAGGAAAAATTGGTTGTTGAAGAGCTAGAGTTGCGAGGGTTTACCGGAGCATGTGAGAGCAGAAAATATCCAGTAGTGTCCTTCAAGTACAAGTTCCGGGGCAGAAACTATCCTCTACAAGCAGTTGTGGTAGAAACTCTCCCGGATCACAAAGGATCAGAATGCCTTGAAGCAGACATGAACGTGTTGCGAAGCAAGGGCTACAAAATGGCTGATCCTCTAATGACAGACATCTCGACTGCAGTTGTTGGTTGGTGCCGATTATTATTATGACTTAGTGCGGACAGGGTACAAAAAAGAGGGTGACATAATTCTCTTACCCACTATATTTGGCTATGCACTAAGTGGCTCCTGCCATAACAAAAAGTCTAGTGCCCAAGTAGAGGTAGTTACAATTTTGAAAGTTGCGGTCACCCCAATGGATCAATACATATCCACGGAATCATATAATCCATGTCATAATGAATTAAAATGTATGTGGGAACTGAATCATCTAGGAATTTCTCCAAACGAAGATTCAAAGGAAAATAAGACTGCGTTGGACATATACGAGGAGACAGTAGAATACTCTGCACAGAATCAGCAATATGAAGTCAGACTGCCATGGAACCAACAAAAAGGGAAGCTGCCTTCTAATTATGGTTTAGCAGCGGGTCGCCTAAGGGGTCTGCAGAAGCGATTCAAACAAGAACCTGTCTATTGTAGTCACTATACCAATGTTATCCAAGATCAACTTCATCGTGATTTTATTGAAGAGGTTCCTTTCGGTGTTACTGAAAACAGTCATTATTTGGCACATCACGGAGTCACCAAGAATAGCACAACGACGCCCGTTCGTATTGTGTACGACTGTTCCGCTAGTATTGGCAAAGGCAGGCCAAGTCTTAATGACTGCCTTTACACAGGGCCATCACTAGTGCCAGATCTAGCAAAAATATTGCTGCAATTAAGGGTACACAAATATGCCTGGATAAGTGACATCCAGAAAACCTTTCTCATGTTGAGACTTCGTGAAGAAGATCGTGATTAAACCCGATTTCTGTGGCCAAAGGATCCCTTCGACTTATCTTCACCCTTACTTTGCTACCGATTTAACACTCAACGAGAGGCCTAGGCGGTAATTTCTATGTACCGCCCAGTAGGGGTTTTTACCATAAATGGGGTTGTTTCCGTGCTCTTTTTCATGCATAAACAAGACCCAGAGCGTAATGCAAGTATGTATCCCCGAAAGGGCGTAAATTGAGCTTTCCAATGACACCCGAACCATCCTTCTACGATCACTGGTTGTCTTGCAACGATCGTGCAACCGAAGGGCAAAATTGCTAAAATACAGTCATTTTCTTACATTATTACGTGTGAAACGAGTGAGAGAGGGTGGAGTACAAAGGAGTACCTCTCAGTAGCTCCACGGCCACCGTGGCAAGCGGTCATGAGGTAACCTACGCTCCTCCCACCCCTCTGCTCTCTCTCAGAGCACATTACGTGTTCAAAATTCCACTCGACAATAGCCGTGACCCGCCACATAGACCACATTTATTTCACTCGACGATAGCCGGGCGCCGACAGTTAAGTGTTAAGGTAGTGTTGTTTGGGGCGACTTGCTCTCAGTTTCTTCTTAATGCCACGATCTTAAAGCATCTTTCCATTATCAAAGAGGATTCCGAAGTTGTGGAGGCTATTAAGGAAGGTTTGTACATTGACAACCTCCAGGGAACAGGCAGTGATGAAGAGACTGTCATTAAGCGTTACTGGGATGCCCAAAGAATAATGTCTCAAGCACAATTATATCTCAGAGAATGGGCTACCAATAGTCCTCAACTATGTGACCTCCTGCAAGTGGATGGTGTTGCTGCCAAGAATCAAGAGCAAGTGAAGACATTAGGACTCTTATGGTTACCGGACTCTGATCTGTTGACGTTCAACACAGAGACCATTAAGGCTACAAAGAGAGAGTGCTTAAGAGTGATGGCACAACTGTTCGATCCACTCGGTGTACTACTGCCTGTTACAATAAGGTCCAGAATTTTCTTACAGCAATTATGGAGACTGAAACTAGATTGGGACGATCCTGCTACCTGAAGACTGCGCTACCGAATGGTCTACAATTTCCAAGGACCTGAACCTCTGCTGTGACTTTACTTATCCTCGGAGGACGGTATGTGCTGACTCAGTGGAACTTCATGCGTTTAGCGATGCAAGTGGTGTCGCCTATGACACTGCAATATATTTTGTGAGCCCGGAATGTAGTAGATTGGTCATCGGTAAAGCGAAGGTCACTCCCATAAGGTCCATAACTATACCAAGACTAGAGCTAACTTGTGCTTTGCTAGCTGCCAGATTAATCAAATTTGTGGAGGAAGCCTATCATAGTATTGTAAAAGTCAACAAAATTGTTTTATGGTGAGACAGCCAGGTTACATTGCATTGGTTGAGTAGTATGAAGAAGCTTCCAGTGTACTGTATGTCGCAAACCGAGTTGACGAAATAAAATCCCTTCTTCCGACTGTAGAATTCCGGTATGTGTCCTCTAAAGAAAACCCTAGTGACTTACTGTCTAGAGGTGTTTCGGCAAAACATTTGAAATCTTCTGCGTTTTGGTGGGAGGGGCCCATGTGGCTCCGAAACAAAGACGAGTGGCCAGAAGACATATTATCAGATAACCCAACGCCAAAAGTATCAAGCCAAGTCATTGGGACCAATGATGAACAGGACACAAAGTTATGGAACTGGGAAAAATATGGCAGTTATGAGAAATTAATTCGGATAGTTGCATGGACTATTCGATACAAGAATAATTTGAAGGCAAAAATTAAAGGGACGTCTCCCACAGACTGTGCCCTCCTCAGCATAAAGGAACTAAAAGTAGCAGAAAAGATTGTAGCTCAAAGATGCCAGCAGGAATGCTTTCCAAAGGAGTACGAGATGCTGTCTGGTGACAAGGGTACTCGCAATAATTTGGTAAACCAATTAGGACTTGTCATGAAAGGAGGTTAAATTGTATGTGAAGGTAGATTGAAGTTAGCGGCTCTTCCGGATTCAAGGAAATATCCGATACTACTGCCTTCCAAACATCCTTTCACTACCATACTCATCAATATGTGGCATCGTGTCTGTTGTCACTATGGAGTTAATCACGTGGTAGCATATATACGGCAAAGGTGGTGGATTCCTAAGATAAGACAAGCTGTAAAACAGGTGACCAGTAAGTGTATAACCTGTCGTAAAATACAGGGTAATACCTACGTGACAGCTAGAGTACCTCCCCTGCCAGACATCAGGACTACTCCTAGAGATCCCTTGGAGGTCACAGGGGTCGATTATACAGGAGCAATTCCTGTCCGGGACACGCACAACAACAAGGCTTATATGCTATTATTTACGTGCACTACTACAAGAGCTATTCACATTGAAGTAGTTAGCAATATGACCTGTGACAGCTTTATCCATGCATTCCGGATATTTTGTAGTAGGCAGGGATTTCCACAGATAATGTTAAGCGACAATGCTGCTACATTTGTAGGAGCTTCCAGACACTTGGAAGACATACAAAGCGATCCCACTCCTCAGGCTCATCTTACCGAAATCCGATGTGAATGGCATTTTATACCAGCATGTGCGCCTTGGTTCGGAGCTATTTGGGAGAGACCCTCAGGAATTGTGAAGGCTGGGCTTAAAAAGATACTAGGTCGCACTCTAGTCTCCTTTGAGGAACTAACTACTGTCCTATTGGAACTGGAGGCTGCCGTGAATGATCGCCCCTTAACGTATGTCTCGGGTGATCTAGAGGACCCTTGTCCTATTACTCCATCCATGCTGGTAAAAGGTCGTAGACTTCGTGACTTCCCAAAGGACGTAATTCAGCTAGATGAGCTGCAGGACCCTAGTTACGCTAGTAAAACAGCGATACACAGCAGGTACAATTACATCAATAAATTGATCCGGGACCTATGGAGGCGTTGGTCTAGTGAATACTTGGCATCACTACGAGAAGCCTATAAGAATAAAAGAGGCTCATCAAGCAGCGTATGGCCAAAGGTAAATTACATCATTCTTATACATGACGAGGGACCTCGTGTCCTTTGGAAACTTGGTAGGGTAGTTAGACTCTATCCAGGACGGGATGATCTGGTTAGAGTGGTCTAGATTAAGACAAAAACTGGCCTGACCACTCGACCCATTGTCAAGTTGTATCCATTGGAACAGGAAATCGAAAGCTTTTCGATCCCTCAACCGGCGGTCGCTGGTGATGGTGTTAGCTCTCACAACTCCACCCCTATGTCACCAGCGGTCGCTGGACCATCTGCCAGTAACGATCCTGTTGGAATCTTCTGGCGGCTCTTCGCCGAGCCGCTGTTAGTTCTTCACAGCTTTGGAGATCTAACATCGCTGCGGGATTATTGTAGATAATGTATATATTGGTGGTGGGAATGTGTCGAGACTCGTAAATAACTCGACAGTTTAGGTTAAGTAAACATACTGGAAGTTCAAATTAGGTGCCATTATTAGGCTAAATTATATACAGTATCTTTATAAAAAGATATGTACTATTTTGTATTAAGTTTCTATGGGTTTATCATCCATAATTATATCGGGTTATCATTACAATTAATCCGGTATATCTTGTAGATAGTTAAATGACGCATTGGTGGATATGAACTGCGCATGCGTCATATTTGGGACAAGCGGGTTGCTTGCCGGAAACAGACAGACTCGCTTTAGCTACGACCTCATCAACACCTCCTTCTAGCCGCTCCAATACAACCACCTGTTTCCTGCTAAGTCACTCTAATTCTTATCTCCTAGTGGCCGCTATACCTTCTGTCTATTCCTAATTCTATCCTTGAGCTATCCATCACTATCAACGTTTAAAGTAAGTTAACTCTTGTAAGTTTATAGGTAAATTTTGCGTTGTTTACTCTTGAATTCTTACAATACTAATGGATATAATAATGTTTCTTTGTACGCAATGTTGATATAGTGTTTCAATACTACACCATTCATATTGTTTGAAATATTGGCGAGAAAGTTTTCTACATCATGGTCAGGAATGTCTACATAAAAAATCAAATGCTGTATAATTAGTTTAATGAGGTGGTTTCTATACTCTGTGTCAAAAGAAATCACCAATTTGTCAGATTTGTTTGGTATGAACTGGTTATCTTTATGAACGAATACATGGTCGTGGACACGAACTTTATACAAGGAAAACTTAAACAAATCTGGGTTATTATCATTAATGCGACTATGAATTCATATTTGTTCATATACAAATTGATAATACAGTAATATATTTAATTGTGTTACATTGCATTATATTGTATGGTGTTATTGTATGTTATATCATCATTTTCAACTTTTTGATGAAAGTGAGAGGTAGTCTTAAATTATGTTGATGGATAATCTGCACGGTTTCCTCTTGGGTGTATCCGGCCATCTGTGTAATATCAGTATTGAATATGCGAACATTACCTTATACAAATTTTCCCATAAGTAGGTTTGTAATAATGTATATAATCTTTATTTACTTAAACCTAATAATACAGACACACGCCTGTGTGTGTATTGTGTCGGTATGTAGAATGTGGAAATGAGTGAGAGAGAGAGAGAGGAAGAGGGGGAGGGGAGCGAGAGGGGGAGAGGGAGAGGGGGAGGGGGAAGGAGAGAGAGAGAGAGTGTGAATGTATGTGTGTGTGTTGCTGGGAGAGAATGAATGCGATCAATAATTGAGAAACGAAATGACACTACACATCTTGAGCCACTATTATTAAGTAGTGAATACAAAATGTCCAGGTTTGATGTCTTGGATATATAAAATGCTCCGTAAAGATTCATTATGATTATAGACACTGTAATCAGTTTTCCCTGTGTGTACTAATGGAAGTGAAACATTCACATGTTAACACTCACCTGTTTAGGTTACAGAATGAAAGTTCTGTTTATGTGTTTATCGTTTTTCATTAAAATGTAAAATTTGCAAACTAAACAAACCAAAATTGGGACAAGGACAATATAAAGTCAAATTAAATTATCAAAATCGCTATGTGGAAACAACGCTTACTAAAATGAAAACTATTAAATAAAAGAACACAATCCACCACATAGGGTGTACATTACTACATGAGCAAGTTAATCTGTTTCCCAAGCAAACTAATCGCACATATAACAACGCACTATCGTCACGTTAAAGGAAGTAGTCAAGTTTGGGAAGTCCGGGACGTTCTGGCAAATTTTACTAAACTCTGCATGAATAAAGAAACTAAATGTTAAATGTCAAATATTATTTAAAATCAAATTTGCAACATGACAAGACATTAACAATAGTACAAAATACAAATATTGATAAGATATCTATACTATTACAAAATAATATATAAAATACAGTACAGCACTCACTAACGATAGTGCTATCGGGTAGGTACCTGTAAGCATAGCATGCCTCAAGTGACCCCTATCGATAACTACCCTACAAATAACCTACATTTATAGCACAAATAAACTAAGGAAATCGCAAAAGTAAGCAATTGATACTATCGACAATGAATACATATAATATAAAGACAAATAATTGCAAAATATGAAGTAACAACAGATTTAAACAAAGAGTACTCTTTTAACAAGAACAATAAATTTAAAAATCATCAATATTAATATTAATAATAGAAAAAGAAAAAGATAAACAATAAATACAGACAAAAAACAATAAATACAGACAAAAAGTAAGCAGAGGTTATACAAGAAACTTCAAGTTAAAAATGCTTGATTAAAATTATTGATGTCAAATTTTAGAATACAGTCACAATAATTGACCCTAAAAAGATTAAATTTATGGAACAATTTACTTGCCTCAAAACCTCTGTCCACTAACATAATGCGCGTTGAGTTTTTTGCACCATATATAAATTTACCGTTAATACTTTTAACCCATGCCATCATGGTTACTGAAGAACCAAACTTTAGTGTGATACATAATAATGAGCTGTACCAAATTAATACTATTTGCAAGAGTGAAATAAAATATAATTTGCTGTCAAATTATGTTGATATGTAAAGCATGTAGGGAAACCATAGATATAGCTAATGATGTGTGTCATTGTACAATATGTACTTCTGTCTTGCATACTAATTGTTTCAACTGGATATGCTTGGAGTGCAGTGCAGCCACTTTCCCATTTAATAATGATGTTGATGACGATACTTTCCGAGATTGCTTGTAAAAAAAAATGTGGATATGTGGAAGCAAGTAAGAATCTACAATTGGATAATATTATCTTCAACCCTATTGATCTCAATATTTTACATGACATGGTGCCTTTGCAAGATGTAGATCCAGACACAAATTACTTGAATAGTGTTGATTGGGATTTTTTTTAGGTCTGAATATTATACAGAGGATAGTTTTAATGATAAATGTAGAAGAGAGATTGTCAACCCCCAGATATTATCAATAATTCACTTGAATATACGAAGTGTTCCAAGAAATCTTCTAAGTTTCGAGGCATATTTACAAAATCTTGATATAAAATTTGATGTAATAGGTTTAACAGAAACTTTGATAAAGGAATTTAGTCACAATAGATACAACCTTATAGATTATAATGTAGGCTACATGAACATTTCAGACAAAACAGGAAAGGTGGAGGAGTTTCACTTTATATACGAAACCATCTCACTTCTACTATTAGACACTCTTTAAGCGTAATGAATGATAATATTGAGTCTTTGTTTGTAGAAATTGGAGGGAATAAGGTACAAAAGAAGAATACTATAGTTGGTACCACCTAATGCACAGAATACTATAGTTGGTGTCATATATCGACCACCTAATGCATGCACAGCATAATTTTTAAATTATCTGAATGAATCATTGCTAACACTTCAACAGGAAAGTAAGTCCATATATATAATGGGTGATTTTAATTTAAATCTGTTGAAAACAAAGCAACATAGACTGACCTCAACTTTTATAGAAACTATGTTTTCATACTCCTTTTTACCCATGATCAGTAAACCCACAAGAATAAAAACATATTCTAAACCTCTTATAGATAATATATTTTGTAACAAAACTTTTGAAAAGAGTTTGCTTAATGGTATCCTTTGTGCAGATATATGGGACCATTTTCCTATTTGTTCAATAAATGTTGATAATAACAATAATACAAGTTGTAAAAAATAGATAACAAAGAGAGTATTTAATCAATACAGTATACAACACTTTCGTGACAAGCTGGACACAGTTGACTGGAGAAATATTATTAATATTAATTCTTGTCAAGAGGCATGTTCATTGTTTCATAGGACATTTTGTGAACATTTTAATGAAACCTTCCCACTTATCAAAATTAAGCTTGGCTATTGAAACAGAAAAACATGGTTAACACGAGGATTGAAGAATTCGATCTATCTATCTATCTATTGCCTGACGCTGTGATCCCCGAAGGTGTGGCCACGAACGAACCGCCCCCATGCACCTCTGTCCCCAGTCAGTCGACGCCCCTCCCCCCAACCAGCACCGCCTTCGTTCATGTACTTCCTCACTCCATCCTTCCACCTCTCATTCGGTCTACTCTCCCTCTCTGTCCCTCCACCTCGCTCTCGTACACCCTCTTAGTCATTCTCTCGTTTTCCATACGTTCCATATGGCCGAACCATCTCAAGTTGTTCCTTTTCACACTTTCTAGCACATCTACCTCCACACCACACCTCCTTCTTACTTCCTCATTAGTCTGTCTATCCCTCCATGTAACTCCGCACGCACTCCTTAAGTAATTCATATCCACTGCTCTCACTCTTGGTCTGAGTCTCTCAACCAACGTCCATGCATGGCTTCCGTAAGTCAGTGTCGGGATTACCACACTGTCATGCAAGGACTTCTTCACTTCCATACTGACCACCCTATTTCTTGTTACTGCTTTTAGCGTTCCTACAACCCTCTTCCCCTGTTGTACCCTCTCCCGCACTTCTTCATCCATAGTCCCATCTTAACTCAACACACTGCCCAGATACTTAAGAGTTGACGATCTCCATAGCCTGACCATTCAGCTTCACCTCACACTCTGTGACTTCACCCCTTTCGAAGACCATAATCTTGCTCTTCCCCCCATTTACCTTCAAATTCCGTTTTTCGCACACTGTTCCAAACTCATTTACCAGACCCTGCAACTCCCATTCATTATCACTCTTCAGAACTGTATCATCCGCAAACAGCAGTATAGGTAGCTTCCACTCAATTCCCTCCCTTTTCAGCAATACACCAACATCCACTGCTCTTGATAGTATTTCTTTCATAACTCCATCCATATATACAGTAAACAACCATGGAGACATCACACACCCCTGTTTCAAACCAACATTCAGGTCAAAGAACTCGCTCTGCTCACTCTCCACACGTACTGCTGCCTTTGCACCCTCATACATGCTCTTCACTGTTTTCAGCAACTTGTCCTCTACTCCGTATATTCTAAGTACTTTCCACAAACCTTCTCTATCCACTCTGTCATAGGCCTTCTCCAAGTCCATAAAGGCAACATACACCTTTTGTTTCTTCTCCAGATACTTCTCCACAACACAATTCAGGGTAAAAATCTGATCTACACATCCTCTTCCCTTCCTAAAACCTCCCTGCTCGTCACCTATCCATGTCTCCGTTCTCACTCTCACTCTCTCAATCACTACCCTACTGTATACCTTCCCTACTACGCTTAGAAGACATATTCCTCGGTGGTTACCACACACTCCTCTTTCTCCTTTGCCCTTATATAGGGGGACTATTATGCCAGTCTTCCAGTCATCGGGTGCACTCCCCTTCTCCCATGCTAGTTTGCACATTTTCCATACCCATTCTATCACTATCTCACCACCATACCTCAACATTTCCCCACACACTCCATCTGTTCCTGGTGCTTTCCCCAACTTCACTCTTTTCATGGCTTCCCACACTTCTGACCTCCTGATCCCCACCTCCTCCTCCACTACTTCTCTTCTTCTCCCTCCCATACTATATCCAGCTATGTTTGCTGGCTCTTCATTCCTTACATTTAGCAACTCACTGAAGTACTCCCTCCATCTTTCGACTCTCTCTTGCTTCTCGGCTAGCATTCTCCCATTCTTATCTTTCACACCCTTACTGTTTCCCTTGCTACCTTCCCTAACTTTCTTGACTTCTTTCCAGAACAGTTTCTTACTCTCCCTCCATTTTACACTCAGATTCCTTCCAAATTCCTCATCTACTCTTCTCTTACTTTCCTTCACCACCCTCTTACTCTCCACGTACCTCGCTCGTTTCTGTCTCTCGGAATCTTCATTCCCTCTACTACCCAACCACTCTCTATAATATATTATGCTTTCTTCTTTTCTTCCACAGCTATTCTTACCTCTTCTGTCTACCATTCGAGAATTCGATCAAAGTGAAAAATAAACTGTATTGTAATATCAATTAAGACTGCAACAATGGAAAATAACAATAAGTATAATAGATATAAGAGAACTTTACAGAATTTGCTACGAAAAGCCGAGCGAAATCATTATCAGGAATTATTTCAAAAGAACATGGGAAATATCAAGAAATCGTGGGAGATTATTAAAGAAGTTACCAATGTGAATAAGAAAGCATCTCAAATGCAAAATAAATTTGTATTGGAAGGTAAAATGGTATCAGATATAAACGTTATTGTAAATGGGTTTAATTCGTGTTTTGTTCAGCTATTGGATCAAAAATCAATGACTCTATTCCACCCATCAACAAAGACGTTTCCTACTCTATGTCGCCACCCTGTCCTAATTCAATATTTATCCAGCCAACTGATAGATATGAGCTTCAGGATAATAGTAATTCTCAAAGGAACAAAAGTCCGGGTTGGGACGAGGTAACTGCAGATATCATTAAGCAAATTAGTCCAGTGTTTGTTGATGTTTTGGTACATATAATTAACTTATCTCTGACCCATGGTGTTTTTCCCTCAGAATTAAAGCTTGCCAAAGTTATTCCTCTTTATAAGGAAGGAGACCCAATGCAGCTTAATAATTATCGCCCCGTATCCATATTGTCAATATTTTCAAAACTTTATGAACGCATAATGCATAAAAGAGTAATGTCTGTCATTGATAAAAATTACTTGTTATATAAATACCAGTTTGGCTTCCACAAGGACTATGGCACACACTTAGCTTTAATCAAATTATTGGACAATATTACCAACAAAATGGATGCAGGTAATTATGTATTGGGGTATTTCTTGATTTAAGCAAAGCCTTTGATACCATAAATCACGAAATGTTGCTAAAGAAATTGTATAATTATGTAATTAGAGGGGTTGCCTACGACTGGTTTGAGAGCTACCTAAGCAATAGATCTCAATACATTTCATTTAATGAAAAAGACTCGGATGAATGTCTTATTAAATGTGGAGTTCCACAAGGATCTATCCTCGGCCCCTTGTTGTTTCTTCTTTATATTAAGGATATGATTAATGTTTCGTCATCTCTGGTACCAATATTGCTTGCCGACGATACAAATATATTTCTTAGTGGAAACAATATTGATGATAATAAATTCAATGAATACTGAAATTTAAAAAATTATTTGAGTGGATAAATTCTAATAAATTAAAATTAAATGTGTCAAAAACACACTACATAATATTTAGTACGAAAAGGAAAAGAACAACTACTAATCTATTCCTTAACATACAAAATGAACAATTAAAAAGGGTAGAGAGCACTAAATTCTTGGGGGTGATTATTGATGCCAAGCTGAATTGGAATGAACATATAACACATATAAGGGGTAAAATTGCAAGGGGTATTGGGATATTGAGTAAAGCTAGGAAATCATTAAATACTTCGACTTTAGTTACACTTTATAACAGCTCTATTCTTCCTTACTTAACTTATGGCATAGAAGTCTAGGGTTCAGCAAGTGACTGTTACATTAAGACTATCACTATTCTTTCAAAAACGAGTCACAAGGATTTTAGCATCTAAAAGAAGTATACGGGACCATACTGCACCAAGAAGTATACGAGACCATACTGCACCAAGAAGTATACGGGACCATACTGCACCAAGAAGTATACGGGACCATACTGCACCAAGAAGTATACGGGACCATACCTGCACCAAGAAGTATACGGGACCATACTGCACCAAGAAGTATACGGGACCATACTGCACCAAGAAGTATACGGGACCATACTGCACCAAGAAGTATACGGGACCATACTGCACCAAGAAGTATACGGGACCATACTGCACCAAGAAGTATACGGGACCATACTGCACCAATTTTTATATCATTGAGAATATTGCCTTTTTCAAAATTATATGAATACTGTAGAGCTAAAATTATGTTCAAATTCATGAAGAGGATGTTGCCTTCAGATTTGAATATGTTCAATACAAACGAAGAAATTCATCAATATATGACAAGACAGAGAACACATATTCATGTACCAATAGGCAGAACATCAATGGTATATACAGTAGATCATTTAGGCATAAAGGAATACATATTTGGAGTAGATTTTCAGAAATAATTATTGATCATCAATGCTCATTATTTACTTTTCAACGTAAGCTCAAGAAATATCTATTGGATAACTAAAACATGTGTTAATATTATGGATTCATGATGGCCAGTTAGCTGAAATTGTCTACTGTAATTTACCGGTATTATTATTATTTGCACCGTCAAAAAATGTATATGGGTAAATAATTACAGTATAGGACATATATACCAATAGGTATCAGTCCTAATTGCCATGGACTGTTTGGAGTTAATTATTGTTAAGTATTGTAAAAATATGTAAAATGTTCATGTCAATACAAGTTTTGAATTGAAATTGAAGAAGCATTGTGGCACACTGAATGACTCACAGGAAGGGAGCCTGCTCAGCTGTGTCTTACTTGTATGACTGGCAACTGTGGAGATTGCTCAGTAATGCCAAAAGGCATAGCTAATACCATATTGTACTGTCACGCTTCCCGCAGCACACCTCTTTCTTACATAGGACATGGGCGTACGTCGGCCATAATTGGGTTAACCTATAAAAAGCGAGCTGTGTGTAGTGAGCACCACAGTTCTGGGAGGCAATATTAGGTTCCAATCCTGCCTTTAATCGTCATTTTACGATAAATACCGTTAATACTAATTCATATGCGCCTATTTTACCTTTAGTATGAAAATAGTAACCTGTAACAACAATAAAACAAGTGGGAATATAATTTTTCTGGTCAAAATTGCGAATAAACATGGAGCAGCCCATTCATGAAATGTGGAGCACAGTGAGGCAACCCCTCCCCTCCCGAGCTCTGGAGCATGACTGACAGTCCCACTCCACCATCTACCTCTGCCAACACACTCGCTAGCCACATAAGCACACCCTGCAACCAGTTTGCTAATGTTAGCACGAAAATATACCAATGAATTAGGGAATAACAGGGAAAATAGGTGATCATTGAAGAGGGGAGGGGAAAGGGGGGAAGGAGGGGATGTGGAGGAGTTATATGAGGTATGAAGGACCAAAAATAAATAAATAAATTGTTTTAAGTGCTACTGGGGCCTTTTAAAATGTTTTTTTTTTAGGGCTTCCCTCTTAAGAGCTTTCACGCCGTTGCCCAGTAAAACCTCTTAAGAGTGTTATCACCGTTCCCGGGTTAAACTTATATCAAGCGCCGACAGGTTAGTTGTTGCCATTGCCGAGTTAGAAGGTTTACTTGGTGCTGCCAGGTATGCTTCTAGCTCTGCCAAACTTTGAATCTGCACTGCCAAGCTATTTTCTGGTTCACTTGCGTTACTTAGTGAATTGTCGGTGCTCTCGAACCAAAACAGATAATATATTATAAGGTGCATGGTTCAGTATTATACCACCTGCTCCCACTGTTCCGACTTTGTTCCTAGTTGGGATAATTAATTGTTACGATCGAAATACTGATGTATTTCTCACTATAAAGGGCACTCTAGAAGAGAGGAGTCAGCAGATCAATACACTAGGTCTGTTGGCTATCCGAGTGTTTGGGAGTTACTTAGAAATGTATGAGGTGCAAATGCAATACAAAACCACCTAACTCAATCTTCCAATAATATTACAGCATACGCCAAGGGCTTGACTAGAAGTGGAAATACGAACAGTGCACACTGATACAGTTTATTTATACAAGAGGGTAACAGATACAATAAATACAAGGAATACAATATACTCAGGAACAAGATACTGGAAATGCATTGATAAACAGATAAACAAATATACCCGATATACAGATACATTATATCGACAGACAGGTGGTATATCTCTCCAGGGCCTTGATAAAAAGGAAACAGTACACCTAGGGTTGGATTCACCTACTGTCTGGGGTGGGGGGAGGTCAGGGGATAGAATTGGTCGACACTGTTGTGGCTTCCGACTTGGCTACAGATAATTTCTTGAACAAGGAGGGGGATTGAGTACAGGGGTGAGGGGGGGGTAGGAAGGTTAAGGGAATGCGATGGTCAGCACCGAGGTGTTCGATCCTGCTACAGGTATTTCTTGAATGGCAGGAACTTTCGAGCAACAAGAGGAATAGGGTACAGGTGGGGTTATGAGGTTAGATGATTGAGATGATCAGCACCAAAATGTCCAACCCTTGTAGAGATATCTCTCAAATGACAGGAACTTTTAGACAACAGTAACTATCAAACAACAGATGTGACTGGCCTGCTAAGGGCGTTGTCAGGCTTCCGGCTAGGTTGCAAATGAGGAGTTCCTCCTTCCACTGACGACTTAATTCGGCATTCAAGGAGCTTACCACCACGGTTCGCATGCTCTTTGCGTTCACTTCTTATTTGACCTTCGACCTCACTCACCCCCACAGGACTTATTGTCATCATCATATATAATGGCAGCAGGGGGTAAATAACCGCTGACCGTGGGATAGCTTCAGAAAAAAGGCGGTCAAATCAGATAGATGGAGCGTGCTAATATTGCATCGGTAGTCTTCTTTAATATTTTCCTTAATTCTTTAGAGTAGTCGTTGGGCTCGGTGTACACCAAGTTTCTCAAGTGCCAGAGCTCATTGCATTCCAGCAGGGAAACTTTGTTATTGCAGCATCCTTTCCCAGACAGACTTAGAATAGACATCCAGAAATTTAAATATCTCAAGGGACAACTTAGTGATGAAGCTATACATATTGTCAGTGATTTTAGTTTGGTAGCTGTAAGTTATGAACCTGCTGTCACTATTCTGAAAAACATTTATAGTTTAAGTGATCGATTAAAAGCGGCTCACATCACGAAACTCTGTAGCCAGGAGGTCAGTGCTCTTAAAAACTTTGCTGGGTCATTTGAGTGCGCAGTAAAGCAGTTAGTGAAATGTGTGTGGTACTATTTCACAATACACTTCCTATGCGCTCTCAGAAGTAATACAAAATGAAGTGAAAGACGACTGGGTGGACGTGGATGAATATATCCATGTGTTGAAAATAGACATGTGCCACCTAGAAAGTAGACAAAATTCACTAAAATAATTTGGTGCGACTGCCATAGCAGCATATAAGGTTCAACGATTACAAACAGAAGTATGGATGTAAGTTGTGTTTTAAGACAGGACTTTTTGGGGCGAGATACTTGAAATGGTGCATCAGGTGCTTGTGGGCGGATCATGTCGGCCAAGGATTAATCAAACCTAAAATTAGACCATGTTCATTTTGCAAACACAAACATTTCAATTATTTGTGTCCGACACCATGCCTTAAACAAACTGAGCAAATGTTGACCCCTGAACTAGCACTAACAATAGCTGTGGCTTCAAGCCGGAATGAGGTGTTGTTACCTACCATCAAAATTCCTCTGATTTATCGAGAGGACTTCCCTAAGTGGTTAAGGCCCCATTAATTGCTCTTTCCATTCACATATGCATAGCCTACGTGAGTTGCAGTTGGGATGTGTGTACATGCTTAGATTGCTATGCAGGATTCGAAGTTGCATAATAAATCGTAGGCAGTGTCCACCAACCTTTAACTGTCTTCGTGGTGCGATGTATAAGGTGTTGATTTTCGGTGTGAGCATCCTGGGTTCGAGTCCACGGACTGCCACATGTGTTTGTAAATTGCATTAATCGATTTTAGGAGTATTGTTGGTTGTTGGAAGGAACATAATAATTGGTAAGACTGGTCACGCCAACATGGTATGAGCTCCATTAGACCAATGTTCACACCATAGTTTCATTTTGCGTACCGATTTATTGCAGCTTGATGCCAGTAGGGTAAGTAAAGAACATATATAACTCCAGGGATTTACTGGCTCACTTGGAAGTACTGAGTACGAGGTTGTGGAATTATCCTACCATTTTTGAAGGAGGGTGCATAAGTGCAGGGCCATAGTTGTGGAGGAGCTACTTACATATAAACCATGGTAAAATTAGAGAGGATAGTACATGCCCCTTAAGGCTCGGGGATACAATATCTGATTGGGGCGGACTTCTGTTATCACTTCGTACATTCAGGTTATGTCAGAGAGGGAAATATAGTAATGTTACTCACAATATATGGTTATGCACTGAGTGACACAGAGTTTAGCTACAAGTAGAAAATGGCAGGAATATTCCAGAATTGAAGTATTGACAGCTCAATGGGACTTTGATCATAACGGTATAAGTCATTATGATACTGATAAGAGCGAGGAGAAGGTATTTTCTGAAACAGTACAGTATACTGAAGAGCAGGGACAGTATGTTGGGGAACTGCCGTGGAAGGACATTATAATTACATTATCTAATAACTTTAAGCTAGTCTTGAGGAGAATGAGATGCACCCTAAAATGGATGATCAGGTAAAGAGAAGCTGTATTGAAAAGGTAGATAATAGAAATCTAGCTGGTCATTCCATACATTACTAGGTTCACCATGGGATATCTAAGGACAACGTTACTATGCCTGTATGAATAGTCTTCAACTGTTAGGCTAGGACGGACAAAGTGGCATTCAGTCTGAATGACTGCTTGCAAACAGGTCCATCACTAGAGGCTGACCTTACCCAGATGCTGCTACACTTCCTATGTCATCACTTTACCAGGGTAAGCGATATTAAGAAGGCATTTATCATGGTAGGGATGAGTGAGAAGGATTGGGATGCTAAATAGGTTTCTTTGGGTTACTGATCCAATGTGTATTGTAAGACTTGACATCGTTTCCGTTTTTGTGTATTTCCGTTGGGACATATTCCCAATTACTACTTAACACTACCATACATAAACAATTAAACACCTGTCAGTAATCCTGGAAAACGAGGATGTATTAAATATGTTAAAAAGGGGATTTTACATTGATAACTTGCAAGGAACTACTGGGTATGTAGGGGATTTGCAACAACAATGTAAGGATGCCCTTAGGATATTTTCCAGCACAAACCTGTCACAAACCTGTGAGTAGGTCACTAACAATGATAGTTGTTGTTATTGTTGCTCCCCAGGCTGTCTGGCCAAGCAGCCCCAAGGTCCAGAGCAAGGCCAAGACCACAACCGACCACCCCCACAGAACCCTCCCTGCTTACCACTAATAAACCCCAGGTGACCAAAGCCACTACAAAGCGGGGAGCTGAGGAGGGTGCGGAAACTCCCGGGAAACTAATAGTGGAGCAGATAACTGCAAATTTCAGGAGAATCGTTCATTTCCGGAAACAAGCACCACATTTGGCACACATACTCCTTGGGGATTGCTCTTTTCATAAAACCCGTTAGCCACCTAAAAATTCAAGATGGCGGCCATTTTTCAAGATGGCCACCATTGAATATACAGAAATATTGCATTTCGCAATAAAATCGCAAAGACTTGTCCTATTTGAATGATCTTGGTGTCAAATCATACATTTTTCACTATGTAGAATTCGAATTTGGAACCATGGACTTACTCACTAGCTTCCTTGTACCATAATATCAGTCCCGGAATCCTAATATTCTGCTAAATTAGAGGTTCATGTTACGTCTGACTCGGCTAAAATACATGGTAGTGTATATCGTAGTAGTGCTAGATGTTTAGTATGTGTAACATCTTCCTGTACAAGGCTTCCAAACTGGACATGACACGATGCGGTGGGGGGGGGGGGGGCATTGAGAGACTTGCAGCGGAAGGTGTAGAGTAGTAGCTCAACAGAGCGGATGTCAACGCACAGCCAGGGCACACTGGTGGCACTGCTGCTGTGAAACTCAGCATGGGGTTCAGTATCAGCTGAATAATTAGTTTAGTGTACTGTCAGTCACTTTCTGAGCTGATACCGTACTTCTTTGCCAATAACAATGTAAACTATGCACGGTGGCTTCCGATCCACTACAGAGACATGGTGACCCTGGAACAGAAGCATCCTCAGCTGGCTCAGGAGTTCCAGAGTGGAAACTTTGTTGTACACAAATCGAGCTGACAGTTCTCAGCAATGGCTATTGACCAAGCTCACGAGCAGGCCAACGCTGTCATCAAGGCAGACGGGGGTGTGATCGGCGTGACTGAAGACCCATCAGCACTGAGAAGATGGATGATAGGTGGTCCTCAAGTCAGCCACTTAGTTGCACAGTATGAGGCAGCATGTGGGACCAAAGAGGGTACGGAACACACCAGCCACCATGAGGAGACAGAACGAGCACAAAGAGTGTTCCTTGAGAAAGTAGAAAAGCTCTCACAAGCCATGACAGATATGTGCAATACTTTCCAGGAGGAGAGTCGGGACCTGCTTTCGCTTGATACAAAGGATATTGCTCACCACACGGCCGCCGAGCTGATTGGCACACACCTTGAGAAAGGCAAGGTCCGTTTCCAGGAGTTTATGAAGGGACTGGAAGGGGAAGAAGAATCCACCTGACAGGTACCAGCCTCTGTTGACTCTTCAGAGCAAAAAGTGCTGAAGGAAGACTGTCAACTGTTCTCCAAGCTGTTCATATCATGCCAGAGCAGAGAGTGTGACTTGAAGGAGTTCTTCCGTCATGAGAACCAGTCACATCCTGCTGCCCTCAGTGATGGTGGAAAGCTCCACACCTGTCAGAAATCCAACCTCACTACCATTCTTCAGAGCCAAGTTACAACCCCTGAGGCAGAGCCAGACGCCGACACCATCATCATTGATGGTGCAGCGTTGGTGAACAGTCTGCCCCCACGGAGTTCAAAGACGTTCGAAGAGTACGCAATGCTCGATGTCCTTCCTAGAATACAAGCATACTCTACCAAGTACAAGAGAACAGACATTGTGTTTGATGTCTACCGGCCATCTAGTCTGAAAGCTGAAACTAGATCAAAGCGGGGTGAGCCGCAGGGTGACAGGGAAGGGCAAAATTCCCTCAAACTGGCGAAACTTCCTGAGAGAAAATGACAACAAAGCCGAGCTGTTCAACTTTCTGGCTGATAAGATTGCACGTGTGGCCACACCAAATGTGGTCATTGTGACCAAGGAAGAAGATGCTGTCAGCAACCGCACTATCAATCTGGCTGGGGTGGCACCGTGCAGTCATGAAGAAGCTGACACGCGGATCTTTGTGCATGCCAGGCATGCAACAGAAGCAGGCAGCAAAGTCATCATGGTCAAAGCCAGCGACACAGATGTTGTCGTCATCGCAGTCAGTGTTCTGCAGGCACTTCAGGAGCTAGGTCTGAAGCAATTGTGTGTTGCCTTTGGCCAAGGACAGAACCTGAGGTGGGTTCCTGTACATGACTTGTGTTGCACTCTTGCAGAAAAGAGCAAAGGGATGCTCTTCTTCCATGCCTTCACTGGCTGCAATGTCGTTTCAGCATTCCGTGGCAAAGGGAAGAAGTCTGCTTGGCAAACCTGGGATGTTTGTGATGAGGCTTCCGGTGTCTTCAGCAAACTCAGCCAGTACCCACCGGTAGTTGATGATGAAGACCTGGAGACCTTGGAGAAGTTCGTGGTCATGATGTACGACAGATCCAGCACAGCTGAAGGTGTCGATGATGCGAGGTTGGACATGTTTGCTCGGAAGCAGAGGCCGTACGAAGCCATTCCTCCAACCCGAGCAGCACTGAAGCAGCATGTGAAGCGTGCTGCCTACCAGGCGGGCTGCATCTGGAGTCAGTCAACAGTATGTCAACCAGAAACGCAGACTCCTGCCAACTGGGGCTGGACCAAGAAAGGAGATCTGTGGCAGATCGTTTGGACAGAGCTCCCACCCATTGCAGAGAGTTGCCAGCAGCTGACCAAGTGTGGATGCAAGTCGGAATGCTGTGGTCGATGCAAATGCTACTGCTTTGGTCTGACCTGCACGGCACTGTGCAGCTGCAGATGCGAGCTTTAGAAGCGTTGTAGTATACTCATCCAGGCAGCAAGACAATAAGTGACAAACAAGTATAGGCCTACTGCCTACATGTACATCCAATAATATATCGGACTGATGGTGCCTATGATATGGGCACTTTTTACTCTAATTATGATTCCGGGACTGATATTATGGTACAAGGAAGCTAGTGAGTAAGTCCATGGTTCCAAATTCGGATTCTACATAGTGAAAAATTTATGATTTGACACCAAGATCATTCAAATAGGACAAGTCTTTGCGATTGTATTGCGAAATGCAATGTTTCTGTATATTCAATGGTAGCCATCTTGAATTTTTAGGTGGCTAACGGGTTTTATCAAAAGAGCAATCCCCAAGGAGTATGTGTGCCAATTTTGGTGCATGTTTCCAGAAATTAACGATTTTTCCAGTTATCTGCCCCACTATAAAGCCCCACCCAAGGCCCGGTGCCCCTCAGCAATTACGAAGGGAATGCTGAGGGGCAAAGGAAAAATGTGATGCTTTGGTTCTCAGTCTGCCAACCTCTAGGTTAGCAGTAGGGAGGTCAATCCACGGAAGAGACGCTGTCACCCGAGATCCAGAAAATATATAAGTAAAAGGAACAGTCAGAGTAAGCTATGGATATGGCAGAGAACGCTCAGCTCTCACTCTGATAGACCAGCCCATCACCAGTCACAATGATAGCTTGGGGAACTGTTTGCCTATTGGGCATAGCTTCTGCCAAACAGGACAGGGTTATGGTACATGGTGTAGTGTGGTTAACCCTTATTTAGCGGCCTAGGCGGTATATTTGACCATGCCGCACAGCGGGTTTTTTTTACCATAAAGGAGGTTGTTTCGGTGCTCTATTTCATGCATAAACAAGACCCAGAGCGTAATACATGTATGTATCCCAGAAAGGGCGTAAATTGAGCTTTCCAATGACACCCGAACCATCCTTCTACGATCACTGGTTGTCTTGCAACGATCGTGCAACCGAAGGGCAAAATCGCTAAAATACGGTAATTTCTTTATATAATTACGTATGTAGCGAGGGAGGGAGGGTGGATGTAAGTGGAGTAAATCTCAGTAGGTCCACGGCGGCCATGGCGAGCGGTCATGAGGTAACCCATGCTCCTCCAGTCACTCGTCTCTCTCTCAGAGCCAATATTGCGCCAAAATTGCACTTGGACTTATGGGGACCTACCGGTTAATTACAAACTTCCAGGTCTTGCTATCAATTTAAATGAAATTTGGCACAAGTGTATATGACCATAAAACTAGATAAACAAAATGTTAATTTATTTTTATTTTTACTTTTTTCTTGCAATTTAGGTAAAAACAAATTGAAAATCATAGTACTGCAGAAAATGATAAACTCCTACAGAAATCCCCATAGCACATGTTTTATGTGATCAAACAACTCACAAAAGGTGTATCTATAGTTTCTATAAAACACATTTTATATATTTTGTGTATTTGTTCGATTTAGGTGATTAGGGATTCAGGCGAATATATTTATAGAAAATTACAACTTTGACGACATATTGTGAATTTTTTTAAATTATTAGATTAAATTGGGTTTATAGGCCTTTTAGTGTTTTTCATTTCCTTTCCAATGGTATATACACCATTCTTATAGGTCCAATAATAACTGTATAATAACATCCGATAGTGCGGCAATATAGGTGCTGAGAAAAACAGGTGAAAGTCTAAGGTCATTAGGTGAACATTTTTACTTTTGTTTTTTAGATTTATAATATTTTATGCAGGAATATGGCAAAGTAGAAGATAAAGCGTATGGGAGGTTGTAGATTAGCTTACGCTCTTTCAATTTATATAGGTATGCTCCTCGTACGACCAGTAGTTACTGAGCATGTTAATTTCAAAGTTCGCTATATAACGTTTTTAGAATTACAGGAAAAGTTTGGAAAACATAAAAAAAAAGTATTTCCAATGGGTTTTCACTAATAACAGTTCACTGGCTTATGAAGGGATGTTGACTCTTGTTGAATAAACACCTATTGGTATTTTCAGGATTTCGAGTTTTTTAAGCCTAAATTAACCGGTTGGTCCCCTTAAGGCGGGCCCCGCCATTTAGTCCAAATTTTTCGGTTCGGACTTAAGTCGGGCCCCGATCTTTAAGGGTTAACTGATAAGGATATATTACAGGTTAATAAACACGGAATTAGCCCTGCTTTGGTTACGAAATGCGAAGTCCTAAGCATACCTGCAGGGGTATTCAACCCTCTAGGAGTACTGTTACAGGTAACCACCCAGGCACAGAGGTTCGTTGAAGACTTGTGGCGTTTAGAATAATTTGAAAGCTGATGGCAGGGTATATTTGATAACATGATAAATAGTACAGAGATCATGTTTCCCCATTAGGTCACTAATATTAACCCTCCAGCCCCGGCTATTATATTATATAATTTCCCCGAAACCCTGGGGTTTTGGCCGAAAAACGTCTACGCCTAGGCTACCGTATTATTGTTATTTTGACTGCTTCCGCATTCCCGCGCATCCCCCAAGCGTATATGTGTTTCGTACCTGTAGAATGGCGTTAAGTAGAGCTCTCTAAGTTAACTGGTTCAGTTGTGGTGAACGATTTCATTGGAAATAACTTTGTGGCAATATCAGCCACTTTACACTACTTTTCGCTACTTAACAATAACATACAGGCACACACGAACAAGCGTCGCTCTCCTTCTTGTGGTCGGAGATGCGCGGTGTCGGTCCAGCCGGCTGTTGTTTACATGCGTCGGACGGATGCATCGCACACCAAGCTTACAGGCTTTCAAGCTGCCGGAGCCTCAGCACCCTTCCGTTTTTTATGGAGGCCTCAGAGCCCAACTGGGTCTGGAGGGTTAAGAGTATTTGTCTGCATATGTTTAGGGACACTAGTATATCGCATATGGTGTAGCGGTCTACAGTATTAGTTTGGTGGAGGGGAGAGTAAGTTAGAGACGGCCAAAGCTAAAGTGGCACCGATTAAATCCCTCTCTATACCAAAGATGGAACTGACTGCTGTTCTTCTAGGAGCTCGTCTCGCATGTTACATATGTGAAACCTTTGCAGATGAACTTGTATTAGATGAAATTTACCTTTGGTCAGATAGCCATATTACCCAATGCTGGTTGTTTGGTAAGAAGACACTGCCAACTTATGTTCGGATAGAATCGATGAAATAAATTCAGTAGGACCTGATGTTAATTTTCGTTATCTGTCCACGCAAGACAACTATAAGAATTTAAGAGTAAACAAAGAGTAATTTACCTATAAACTTATATGAGTTAACTTACTTTAATCGTTGATAATGATGGATAGCTCAAGGATAGAATTAGGAATAGATAGAAGGTATAGTGGCCACTAGGAGTTAAAAATTGGAGTGACTTAGCATGAACAGGTGGTTTGTAGTGAGAGCGGCGAGGAGGTGTTGTTGAGATGGTAGCAAAAGCGAGTCTGGTTCCCGGCGGTCAACCCGCCAGTCCCAAAAATGACGTATGCGCAGTTAATATCCACCAATGCGTCATTTAACTATCTACAAGATATACAGGATTAATTGTAATGATAACCCGATATAATTATGGATAATAAACCCATAGAAACTTAATACGAAATAGTACACATCCTTTATAAAGATATATAGCTTAGCCAAATACTGGCACCTAATTTAAACTTCCAGTATCTCTACTTAACCTAATTTGTCGAGGTGCTTACGATTCTTGACACATTCCCACCACCAATACATACATATCTACAATAATCCCGCAGCGATGTTAGATCTCCAAAGCTGTGAAGAACTAACAGCGGCTCGGCGAAGAGGTAATCTTCCAACAGGATCGTTACTGGCAGATGGTCCAGCGACCGCTGGTAACATAGGGGTGGAGTTATGAGAGCTAACACCATCACCAGTGACCGCCGGTTGAGGGATCAAAAACATTTCGACATCCTGTTCCAATGGATACAACTTGATGATGGGTCGAGTGGTCAGGCCATTTGTTGTCCTAATCTGGACCACTCTAACTAGAGCATCATGTCCTGGATAGAGTTTAACTACCCGTGCTACCGCCAGACGCTGCAGACGCTCTGTCAACGCTCTCACGATATCGATCATAATTTGAGTATTAACTACTCATCCTCTTCATTCTTGTGCATGAAAGGTGGTTAAGAGCACGTTTAACCATCCTGTAGCTTAGTAAGTAACACTGCACGATATTTCGCTGTGTATTGACTGATAAACTTTGTGTTTATCACAAGACTCCTGCTCGGACAGGGCGCCACTAGCGCCATCTATTGTTTTGTTTTGCTTTGTAAACAAACGCTCTCCTATTACTATTTTATATAAAATCGTAGCCCCTAATTTTACCCATTACCTACTGTAGTAAGTATCTATTTAACTGCCTTGTATGTAAGTAAAGCTTTGCATATTAATTTGCTAATAAACAATATTGTGTACTAACTAATCTGCCTACAGGGACTAACGCCGATGCCATTTTGTAAACAAACTTTTTTGGGGAATTATACATATTAAATACCAGCAAATTTTGTACCAAATTTAAGTGTTCATTTATCTTTTCCCCCTAGATATATTCATGACTTTTTCTCCTCAGACTGATTTTACTTTAAGCTAAGGGTGATATTTGTACAAACTAACCTAGCCTAACCCAAGCTGCCAAGCTTTTAACCTAACCCAAACCTAGCCTAGCCTATAGCCAGCCAATCTGTTTTATTATTAACTCTTGTAGATATTGTATTTAGTATCCTACTGTAGCTATATATATCTGTAATTTTAGTTGTTGCTTGCACGATCTTGTAATAACCTTTGACTGATACACTTTTTTATCTAAAAAGAGTAGGCTACTGCTTTACTAGGCTACAGCGACACCAGGGCCATCTGTTGATACAGTATATTAACCCCTTGTGTGCAGTCACACTTTATTTTTATATAATCTCTATTTGGTGAATTGTATATTTAGTTACATATTCTGTTATACATATATTTGTTTAAGGTTAGGTTATCACACCTGGTAGCCTATTTCTGCGAATTTCAATTTTATTATTTTCGGTTAGGCTATTCAACGCTGGTAGCCTATTATTGCGTATTTCAATTTAAAAAAAAAAACTTTTGGTTAGGCTATCGCCCCTGGAAGCCTAATTCTGCGTATCTCAACATTTTTGTTTTCGGTTAGGCTATCACCCCTGATAACCTATTTCTGCGTATTTAAGCATATTTGTTTTCGGTTGAAGTGATTGAAGTGTTTTTAAAGTGAGTGAAGTGTTTTAAAGTGAGTGAAGTGTTTTTTAAGTGAGTGAAGTGATCTGAAGAAAGTGACTGTCACCATGCCTCGCACTTGTGCGAACTGCGCCGGTAGGTTTGGTGAGTCCATGTTTGCTACTGTCGATTTTCAAGTCTGCCGGCTCTGCCAGCAACGAGAGAATTTTACAGTGAAATTAGATGAAGCCTACAACAAGATCAACGTCCTCACCATGAAGCTGGAATCACTCCAAGAGTTTGTAACACTCAACGTTGGAGTACCACAAACTTCAATTGTCACCGCAACTCCAGCAGCCACCAACGCCCCAACGTCAACTGCCAACAATTCAACGCCTACAGTAGCCACTTCAGCTGATGTTTCCGATACTCATGATACAAATAGTGACTCTCTTCCCCCTCAAGACAACTTCCGTGTCATGAGGAACAACGTTTGCCCCAAGACCAGGAAACACATACCGATTACCGAGTGTCAAAACCGTTTCCAGATACTCGCAGACTCAGATGACGAAGAGGAAATAGAAGAAGTCCGGCTCGTGGGAGACTCGATGATACGTGGTCAGCTCACAGAGTTTTGCGCCAGGGCACCTAAGACCAGGAAGCGTATTTGTATCCCTGGTGGTGGTGTGGACGACGTAGTTGCAGCAGTTGACGAAGTATCAAAGCTGGCCCCTGCTAATACTATGTACGTCATCCACGTTGGATCCAACGATGTACAGCGAACCCGGTCGGAAGATTTGCTTTTAAAGTACCAGCAGCTGATCAAGTCGTTTAAGGAGAAGTCATCAAGGATCATCGTCTCAGGAATCGTCCCCCGGCTCCGTGTAGAGAGCCGATTTTACAACATAGCCACCAGCACAAATCGTTGTCTAGCAAACCTCTGCAGGAAGGAGAACGTGGGATTCGTCGACACCTGGGACAATTTCTACTACGATGACTATTTGTTTTCGGACGATGGAGTTCATCTGAACCAGGTGGGAGCAGCACTTTTTGGGCGTCTTCTCATCGATGCGGTGACGGATTTTCGGAGAAGAAATCGACTCAGTACAGGACAACCAGGAAGGAGGACCGAAGACAGCGAGGACGGCAACCTACAAAGGAATTAAATACTAATCCGTCAAGAACCGCGAATTTGGATAAAGCTCCACCAACACGACCCAAATTCAAAACCGCCAGGGATAACAACCGAGGACCGAGGACAGCCATGAATATAAATGTAGATCCGACCAGAACCAAAAATTCTATGAAAGAACGTTCTGTGAGTTCTAAAACCGCAACTTTAAAGGTATTCTATGCAAACGCTCGTAGCATACGCAATAAATTTTCAGGTTTAGAGGAACTAGTGTTTACAGAAAATTATGATGTGATTGGCATAACAGAATCTTGGCTCAATACAGAAGAGAGAGACTTTTTAGCAGAGTATTCACTTCCCGGTTATGTAATGTTTGAGAAAAGCCGAATAAATAAAAATGGAGGTGGCGTTTTATTTTATATCAAAGAAAGTCTTAACCCGACCCTCGTGTCAAAACCTCAAATTGTGAACGTCGATACATCTTTTGTGCTAATAAAGAATAATAAAGGTACAGAAATAATACTTGCGTTAATATACAGACCTCCAGCTCAATCAGTGCAAACTGACCGAGAAATTTACGAACAAATTGCAGATGTAAGTAACTCACAAGATACCGTAATTTTTGGCGACTTTAATTTACCTGTGACCAAGTGGGGCGATACTCTTACTTCACACTCCGGACATGACTTGTATACGAACTTGCAAGAGAGTTCGCTTTATCAATTTGTTCGAACGCCGACCCGTGGTAATAACGTTCTTGACATTGTACTTGCAACAAAAGAAGAATTGATAGAGAATTTGAATGTTGGTGATGAATTCAGTAACAGCGACCATCGTACGATAACTTTCACTTTAAAGTTTACTAGTAACAAACCAAATAGTAGCATCGAAAAAGTCCCTAATTTCAAGAAAGCACACTTCCATAAACTTAGAGCTATGTTTAAAGAAACTGAATGGAGCTTTTTAATTAACAATAACGACATAAATACATCTTGGAAGTTATTCGAAACCACTTACCTAAAAGCAGTGCAAGACTGCATACCATCGAAAATACGGCGTCCAGGCCATAATAATAAGCCCAAATGGTGGAATAAAGATATTTCAAACTGCCTGCTTGCTAAAAAATTTGCTAATGATAGATTAAAATCATCACAAAATGACGAAGAACGGGTGAAATTTGTAGAGCTACGATGCAAAGCCAAAAAGTTAATTAAGCAAAGTAAAAAGACCTTAGAGTTACATATTGCGAATCAAAGTGAAACAAACCCGAAAGAATTCTATAGTTATATCAGAAAGAAAAAAGTAGTTACTTCAACTGTTGGACCATTAGTCGATGAAAATGGAGAATACACCAAAGACGAAGTACAAATGAGTAATGCCCTCAATACCTTCTTTGCATCAGTTTTTACAACAGAAGACCTCAGTGATATCCCTACACCATCGCCGATTCAGATTGATAATTCAGATGTTCTAAGCAATATCACCGTTACAGAGAGAGAAGTATTGAATTGTTTAGATAAACTCAAGGTAAATAAAACGCCAGGACCTGATACAATCTCGCCTAGAGTTCTAAAGGAAGCTAAGGATGAGCTCTCCAAACCACTGACATTACTATTCAATAAATCCTTGCAGTCTGGAACTATGCCTGATCAGTGGAAGCTAGCCAACGTAACACCTATATTAAAAAAAGGCAGCAAATCCCTACCCAGTAACTATCGTCCAATTAGCTTAACCTCAGTTGTTTGTAAAATGCTAGAAACGGTCATACGAGACAGACTCGTATATCACTTAGAGGAAAATAACATACTTAAAGATACTCAACACGGCTTTCGTAAAAAACTTCCTGTTTAACAAACCTCTTAGACTTCTTCCACGATATCCTCAACCTCTACGATGAGAGTAAAGCTGTAGATATTATATACCTTGATTGTCAAAAGGCCTTTGACAAAGTTCCCCACAAACGTTTACTGCTAAAACTAAAAGCGCATGGAATGCAAGACGGTGTGTTGAAATGGATAGAAAATTGGCTCAGCAACAGAAAGCAAAGGGTAGTCATAAACGGTAAGGCATCTAAAGGGACCAATGTAAGTAGCGGGGTACCCAGGGATCGGTACTAGGACCAATTCTTTTTCTAATTTACATCAACGACATAGATGAGGGTCTCACCCGTACAATCTCAAAATTTGCTGACGATACAAAAATTGCAAATAGCGTACTCTCAAAAGAACAAGTTGAAGATATGCAACACAATCTAGATAAATTGTCATGTTGGGCCCAAATTTGGCAAATGAGTTTCAATGCGGATAAATGTAAAGTACTACATGTCGGATACCTAAATGAGAAAGCAAACTATTCGATGAATGGCACTCAGCTTAAGAATGTAAACAGAGAAACCGATCTGGGAGTAACAATATCGAGTAACCTAAAACCGAGTCAACAATGTTCAGAAGTTGTTAAGAAGGCAAACAAAATAATTGGCTTTATAGGCAGGTCATTTGAGCATAAATCCAAAGAAGTTATCCTAACCCTTTACAATTCCTTAGTCCGCCCTCTTCTGGAATACTGCGTTCAATCATGGTGCCCTTATTACCAAAAAGATATAAACAAGCTAGAACGAGTTCAACGTAGAGTTACCAAAATGATACCTAGCCTAAAGAACAAACCATACGAAGAGCGTCTTAGAGAATTAAATCTATTTCCTTTAACCCAGCGCAGATTAAGAGGTGACTTAATTCAAGTGTTCAAAATCATCAAAGGCATCGACAATATAAACTGTAGTAAGTACTTCACTATCGACCAATCTAATTACACGCGGGGAAACGGTTGCAAAATTATTGGTAAATCTTTTAACTCGCACAAATCTAAGAATTTCTTCTTCAATCGAGTTGTCAACTTGTGGAATGGGCTTCCCCGAAACGTTATAGACTGCATCACCGTTGATTCATTTAAACTCCGCCTAGACAAATATCTCTTATTAAACCCGCGACTGACTGCGTTTGTAAATGAATAACTTTATTTTATCCCCCCCTCAGTTACTAACCCATCTGTCCTCTACTAACTTCCTAATCCTGCCACGGACATTAGTTCCAGGGCAGTAATTCCCTTTCCAATGTTCCCTTACCCACTCTAAACCACTGTTTGGACACTTTATCCTCAGTGTTTTGGAGGACAAGCAACCTAGAAGGGTCACTAGACCTGTTGTTGCTTGATTTCCTTTGTACCCTACCAAGTTTCCAAAGGACACGAGGTCCCTCGTCATGTATAAGAATGATGTCATTTACCTTTGGCCATACACTGCTTGATGAGCCTCTTTTAGTCTTATAGGCTTCTCGTAGTGATGCCAAGTATTCACTGCACCAATGCCTCCATAGGTCCCGGATCAATTTATTTATGTAATTGTACCTGCTGTGTATCGCTGCTTTACTACGTAACTAGGGTCCTGCAGCTCATCTAGCTGAATTACGTCCTTTGGGAAGTCACGAAGTCTACGACCTTTAACCAGCATGGATGGAGTAATAAAACAAGGGTCCTCCAGATCACCCGAGACATATGTTAAAGGGCGATCATTTACGGTAGCCTCCAGCTCCAATAGGACAGTAGTTAGTTCCTCAAAGGAGACTAGAGCACGACCTAGTACCTTTTTAAGCCCAGCCTTCACAATACCTGTGACTCTCTCCCAAATAGCTCCGAACCAAGGCGCACGTGCTGGTATAAAACGCCATTCACATCGGATTTCGGTAAGATTAGCCTGAAGACTGGGATCGCTTTGGATGTCTTCCATGTGTCTGGAAGCTCCTACAAATGTAGCAGCATTGTCGCTTAACATTATCTGTGGAAATCCCTGCCTACTACAAAATATCCGGAATGCATGGATGAAGCTGTCACAGGTCATATTGCTAACTACTTCAATGTGAATAGCTCTGGTAGTAGCGCATGTAAATAATAGCATATAAGCCTTGTTGTTGTGTGAGTCCCAGACAGGAATTGCTCCTATATAATCGACCCCTGTGACCTCGAAGGGATCTCTAGGAGTAGTCCTGATGTCTGGCAGGGGAGGTACTCTAGCTTTCGCGTAGGTATTACCCTGCATTTTACGACAGGTTATACACCTACTGGTCACTTGTTTTACAGCTTGTCTTATCTTGGCCGTAATATATAAAAGTCATGTGCGTTCTCAGATGGATTACTGTTCAGCTCTGTGGGGTGGAAGTGGAGTGGTTTCATTGAGGCAGTTGGACAAAATAAAAAATAAAGCTATTAGATTAATCAATAACCCTGCAATCACACAGGACCTTCCTACATTATCCATACGAAGAAACGTTGCATCCCTTGCATTATTCTACAGATATTTTCACAGCAATTGTTCCGAGGAACTTGCTTCAATTGTGCCGCCTCTCCACATCTTTCCCCGTAGAACTAGGGCAGCTGAGAGCACCCATGAATTTATACTTTCTCCTCCACAATGCAGAACTTCTGCTTATCAAAATTAATTTATCCCTAGAACTACTACTCTTTGGAATTCACTTCCCTCGAGTTGCTTTCCACAAACTTACAATCTACAAAAGTTTAAATCCAGTTGTTACTAACATTTTATGAATGGAGGATGCCTTTAGGCACATGGACCTTTTTGTTTTATCTGTGTTTTCCTTCCTCCGTTCATTGTCTCTAAAAAAAAAAAAAAAAAAAAAAATCTTAGGAATGCACCACCTTTGCCGTATATATGCGACCACGTGATTGACTTATCCATAGTGACAACAGACATGATGGCACATATTGATGAGCATGGTAATGAAAGGATGTTTGGAAGGCAGTAGTATCGGATATTTCCTTGAATCCGGAAGAGCCGCTAACTTTTCCTCTATCTTCACATACAATTAAACCTATTAAGTCCTAATTGATTTACCAAATTATTGTGAGTAACCTTGTCACCAGACAGCATCTCGTACTCCTTTGGAAAGCATTCCTGCTGACATCTTTGAGCTACAACTTTTTCTGCTACTTTTAGTTCCTTAATGCTGAGGAGGGCACAGTCTGTGGGAGACGTCCATTTAATTTTTGCCTTCAAATTATTCTTGTATCGAATAGTCCATGCAACTACCCGAATAAATTTATCATAACTGCCATATTTTTCCCAGTTCCATAACTTTGTGTCCTGTTCATCATTGGTCCCAATGACTTGGCCAGTTATGTTTGGCGTTAGGTCATCTGGTAATATGTCTTCTGGCCACTCATCTTTGTTTCGGAGCCACATGGGCCCCTCCCACCAAAACGCAGAAGATTTCAGATGTTTTGCCGAAACACCTCTAGACAGTAAGTCACTAGGGTTTCCTTTAGAGGACACGTACCGGAATTCTACAGTCGGAAAAATGGATTTTATTTTGTCAACTCGATTTGCGACATACACTGGAAGCTTCTTCATACTATGCAACCAATGCAATGTAACCTGGCTGTCGCACCATAAAAAAAATGTGTTGACTTTTACAATATTATGATAGGCTTCCTCCACAAATTTGATTAATCTGGCGGATAGCAAAGCAGCAGTAGTGGAGCAGATAACTGCAAATTTCAGGAGAATCGTTCAAATGGTGATGCAAGCATGAAATTTGGTACATGTACCCTTCAAGGTCCATTCTTCTCAGAAATACTGCTGGCTATGCGAAAATCGAAGATGGCGGTCATTTTTCAAGATGGCTGCCGTGCCTGACCATATATTGCTTATTTTTTTTTTTATTATTACCTGGTGAACATTTTAAGAGAAAACCGTTTCTTGCTAACCAGATTAATGAGAAGCACTGTTTTAATCATTGTCATAGTCTATAATTGGAATTTTAGAATGGCATCCAAGATGGCATCCATTAATTTCATATGTTCATATCTAAGCAACTACTGAACATATATACATGATTTTTGGTGTGCACATACATTCTTTGGGTCAGATAATCCAATGGAGCCATTTTCACATTTGTTAGTAAGGACTGAGGCAGTGATGAGATCTTGCAAATATAATAGAGTGATGTCAACACACAACCAGGGCACACTGGTAACATCGCTGCTGTGCAACTCAGCATGGGGTTCAGTGTCAGCTTATTTTACTGTACTATACTATAAGTTGTAGTGTAGTTTAATTTAGTGTCCCAAATGCTTTCTAACAGCCCCAGCTCACTGAAGACCCAGCAGCACTTAGGCGATGGATGGTTGCTGGTCCTGAGGTAAGCCGTTTGGTGTCCCTGTATGAACAAGAGGCTCAAGCTAAAGAGTCAAGTGAACACACAGCTCACCACGAGCAAACACCGCAGGCACAGCTGACTTTCCTGGAAAGAGTCAATAAGCTGTCTCTGACTTTGCAAGAGTTGGGCAGTCCTTTCCAGGATGACAGTCAAGAACTGTATTCTATTGACAACAAAGACATAGCTCACCCCAGCTCAGTGGAACTTCTGCAGATTCACTTGGAGAGAGGCCAAACTAAATTCCAGGACTTTTCTGAAGCCTTAGCAAATAATCCAGTTTCCTTCTATGAGTCAATCAAGAGGAACAAAACTGACTTCTTCAGGCAAGAATCTGCTCCTATTAAGCACTCAAAGCAGAAGCTTCTGAAGGAGGACTACAAGCTCTTCTCAAAGCTGTTCATCTCCTGTCAGAGCAGACAGTGTGATCTGCAGGAGTTCTTCCAGCATGAGAATCAGGCATTCCCAGCTGCACTGAGTGAGGGTGGAAGGCTGTACACTTGCCAGAAGTCTCAACTGACCTCTATCTTGGAGACTCATGTTACATCAACAGACGAAGAACCAGAGACCGATGTCCTGATTGTAGATGGGTCTGCTTTGGTCCATGTCTTGCCACCAAAGAGAGGAAAGACCTTTGAGGGCTATGCAACTCTGGACTTCCTGCCATTTATTCACAGCTATGCTACGAAGTACAAGACAACACATCTTGTCTTTGATGTGTACAACCCATCCAGCCTTAAAGCCGAGACCAGGTCTCAACGTGGCCAGGGAGGAAGACGCAAGGTGACAAACAAGAAAGAGCATTCCATCCAATTGGCGTAACTTCCTTAGGCATAATGACAACAAGACGGAGTTGTTCCAGTTCCTGGCAGACAGGGTTGCCCAAATGTCTGCACCAAACTTGGTAATTGTCACAAAGGGATCTGCAGTCCTCAGCACTCATGAAACTGGTCTTCAAGGACTGGACAAGTGCTCTCATGAGGAAGCTGACAGCCGCATCTTTGTGCATGCCAAATATGCTGCAGAACATGGGATCAAAGCCGTCATGGTCAAGGCAAATGATACAGATGTTGTGGTCATTGCAGTGAGTGCCTTTCCAGCCCTTCAGAGTTTGGGGCTAGAGCAGTTATGGGTGGCATTTGGTCACGGTCAAATCCGGCACTGGATCAGTGTGCATGGCCTGTATCGCTGTATGGGGCAGGAGAAGGCTAAAGGCATGTTATTCTTTCATGCCTTCACAGGGTGTGACACTGTTTCAGCCTTCTGTAACAAGGGAAAGAAAACTGCCTGGCAGACATGGGATGTTTGTCCAGAGGCCTCCCCTGTCTTCTCCAAGCTGAGCCAGTACCCTCTTACAGTGGAAGATGGTGACCTGGAGATACTGGAGAGGTTTGTCATACTGATGTATGACAGGTCCAGCACTGCTACCACTGTGGATGAGGCCAGGCTTGACATGTTTGCCAGAAAACAGAGGCCTTATGAGGCCATTCCACCAACAAGAGCAGCTCTGCTTCAGCACACTAGACGAGCTGCCTTCCAGGCTGGTTGTGTTTGGGCCCAAGCAACCCAGTGTCAACCAGAAGCAGAGAGTCCTGCTGACTGGGGATGGCAGAAGGTTGGTGAAGAATGGCACGTCTTCTGGACAGCCAACTCCCTCATAGCCAAGAGTTGCGAACAGCTGACCAAATGTGGCTGTAAATCAGACTGTCGTGGCAGGTGCAAGTGCTACAGGCTGGGTCTCTCCTGTACAGCTCTGTGCACTTGCAAATGTGAGGTGAGTCTTTGATTCTATGGTATTTTTACTAATGTTATTTGTACTCAATGGATATGTATAAATGGTGTGAATTAGGCCGTTTCCTACGATATAATCTTCCTTTACTTTGTCTAATTACTTATGACCCTGATGAGTTAATAATATGACAAGTCTTTCTAATTCTCTGACCTCAAAAATGTAGGATTAGATGAATAAATCATATGTCTAGCTCTGCTAATAGCCAAGATATCACAAAATTTGTCTTTAACCCCAGAAGGCCGATACACTACTCAAATAGCACGGTTTTAAATAGCCTTTAAATAGCCTGCTGATGGCTGCTATTTACTTGTATGACGTTACGGTACTTTTGCGGTAATTTTCACCGAGTTCCAATATCACCGAAACTACCGTGATGTCAACACAATGGGTTTAAGGAAATTTCACTATGTCAAAGGTGCGTAAACACGGAAAATCACGGAAAAGTTACCTCACGAAAACAAGCAATATCTCAGTAACTACTGAGCCTATGGAGCTGAATTTGTTTACGAAACAAAAGCTGAAATTGACCTCTCTCACGTGGTTTATGACTCATTTCTCTATCTTTATTCTTTGATTAGCTATTAAGCCATAAACACTACCGAAAATCGCCAACAAAATCCGGCCTCCTCGGGTTAATGGCGGCCATCTTGGACGCCATCTTAGTTAAAGTCTAATATGCAACTGCTTTGGACAAAATTACCTTCACTTACCACGTTAGAGCCAAAAAAAAAATGGATTTGACAGTATTCATGTCTTTTTTCTTTCAATTAACTGACCCATAACAGTAGGGCTCAGTCAGATGTGTCGGCCATCTTGAAAAATGGTCGCCATATTGAATTTTTGCGTGGCCAGCGGTATGTGCTTTGAAAGTGAGCTTTGAAGAATACCTGTACCAAATTTCATGCTTGCATCACCATTTGAACGATTGTTTCACTTATCTGCTTCAACTACAGTTAGCTCTAGTCTTGGTATAGTTATGGACCTTATGGGAGCAACCTTCGCTTTAGCGATGACCAGACTACTACATACCCGGCCTTACAAAATATATTGCATTGCCATAGGCGACACCACTTGCATTGCTAAACGCATGAAGTTCCACTGAGTCACCATATACCATCCTCCGAGGATAAGTAAAGTCACAGCAGAGGTTCAGGTCTTTGGAAATTGTGGACCATTCGGCAGCGCAGTCTTCAGGTAGCGGATCATCCAAATCTAGTTTCAGTCTCCATAATTGCTGTAAAAAAAATCTAGACCTTACTATAACAGGCAGTAGTACACCGAGTGGATCGAACAGTTGTGCCGTCACCCCTAAGCACTCTCTTCTAGTAGCTTTAATGGTCTCTGGGAGAGTAGCGTTGAATGTCAACAGATCAGAGTCAGGTAACAATAAGAGTCCTAATGTCTTCACTTGCTCTTGATTCTTGGCAGCAACACCATCCAATTGCAGGTCACATAGTTGAGGACTATTGGTAGCCCACTCTCTGAGATATAAATGTGCTCGAGACATTATTCTTTGGGCATCCCAGTAACGCTTAATCCGGCAACGGCGAGAAAGCTCTTAACCCAGCAAGTGCTGAAACACTAATAAGAGTTTTACCGCTGCGCTGCGGAACCCCTTATATAATCCCGGTTTTTGAACGTGTACCAAAACCGCGGTCTTCCAGTCAGGCAGCTACAAATTGGTGCGAGTGTAGTACGACTTGGCACCTCTCGATACCACCACCCCACACGCTCGGCCTGCACACAGGCAAGCGGTACACACGCACACACGTACACACAGCCCCTAGCCTAGTAGGTAGAGCTCTCGTCTCACACACGAGGGGTCGGGGGTTCAATCCCCGGCCGGGCGGAGACAAATTGGGCTTGACTCCTTTCATGTGTTAGCCTCAGTTCACCTAGCTGTAAATAGGTACCTGGAATAAGTGGACGACATTGTGACATCCCATCTGGGGTAGGCAAAAATGGTACAAGGCGAGATGGGTATCATATGGTTCACCTAAGCTGATGGCTACCTAAGCCTTCGGGTGAGACGGTACCGTCTATAGTGAGAATGGTACCATACAGATCCACCCTAAGCCTTCGTTTCCGATGTCGCCAATTGGCTAAAATACAGACTACACACACATCCACAGCCATTCCAACAGTACATAAAACACTTAACATGCATTTCACGCAATACATTCCCAGTTAAGGAGGCGCGATAATAATGAGCTTAGCTTGCATTGCGTGGATTCCCCTTGACGAACAAGTAACTGAGTAACTGAGTAACACGCATTGGAGCCTACACCACCCTCACGCTCTCGCCCTTGTCGTATTTCTATTCTTCCTTTATCTATTCATTACTTTACTATATAAGTCTCAGCTGGTAGCTTCAATGCTAATTACTTTATTATTAATATCCAAGAGGCTATCAAGGAAATAGCAAATAGAATACATTTAGTAATGCTCCTGTGATTATGAAGAATCTCTTTTCTATGGTATAATTATATGTTGAGAATCTTACTCTAAACTAAGTGGATATATACATATATCTATCATATATTTAAGTCTCGTTGTTTACCCTAGAGATCATTATAATTGTTATATTTATCGAGACATAAGAATCATGATAGATTATTATACTTTGAGTATAGTTGTATATTTATAAGAATATATTTCGGTTATAAAAACAATTTATGAATTTTGTTATTTATAATGTTTTTTACTTTTTATTTAATTAAGATTATACATTGTTACACTTTCAAAATAATAGTTTCACAGAGTTTGTTAAATGACTGAATAATTATCAAGACCGACTGGGATATTTTAACACAGCTTTTATGATAGTTTCTTTGTTTAATTTAACACATATTGTATGATCTCAAATAACACCGTTTCTAAATAAATGTTTCCTAATAAATGACTCCAACCAAAGCAACATCCTATTATTTATATTTTAATTGGTACTCACTGTTATTTTATATAGTGTCTGTCTGGGACTGGGTACCCTGACTATAAAGACCCCCATGGTTGGGCTTGGTGTTGTCGAGGGTAAGCTATGGCTGTGGTGTCTGGTTTGCTACTACTACTTTTTTAATTCAACATCCTCCTTTTATAACAAAATCTAATAACTTCTTCAATACCATATTAGGTGAACTTCTATGCAATCTGGGATCGTATGCTCGTGGTGAGATGACAAGCATATCTCACAATATCATATGACTTATCTAGGTCTGAATAGGCTTGTAAGGTCTCTTTAGAAAATGGTAATCTCACTTGGCCCATTACGAGCACATAGTGGTAGAAGAACTCATTATTTTTAATGTGCTTACAGCTTAAGGTTTGTAGAGAGGGGATTTCATACACAGGGACTCTATACCCTACAATCATCAACGTTTCTCCCTTGTCTCTATATACATTCGTTATTTCAGTTATTCTCTAGTTTTAATGGTTATGGCTTAGTCTCTATATCTTTATTTACATGTTTCCTTATTCACTAGAAGAAGAATTTATGTCGACATCATCTGGTCTCGACATGACTACCCGGGGATGTAGCCTGCGTCCGCGCTGGCCAATCGTAGTAGTAAGTAGGGGACTTTCGTCTGGTGAGAGGGGCGACAGTGCAGGAACGGAAGTGATGGGTGGAGAAGTAATCTGGTTCACGTTGATCACCGGCGATGGCAGCGTTGTTTCGGAGTTCCGCTGCTTCTTGATCTCCTCTGGTCGACGTGTACGGGCTACCACGACGGTGTAGATTATGTATGCTGCTCCTACTAGTACTAGCATAACAGCTAGTACTAGTGTCGTATGCCGGATGACGTGATGTCGCTGAGGATGCCGTACCTCGATCCTTTTCGCTATTACGGCGAGTTGCAGTAGATCCGTTGTAGAGATGCTTGGAGTTGGGAGATCTCGTAGTTGTAGAATGGTCCTGTTGACTTCTTGAAGTATGTTATGGGTGTGCTGGGATAGATGAAGAGACACCTGCATAGGTGTGGCTCTTATAATTATGTCTCTTCCCCATAGCCGGTAATTGAAGAATTGGGCTATGTGCTGCACAACCTTCAGTCAGCTTGAGAAGTCCCAGATTATGTGTTATCTGTTTTTGTATTGCAAGTGTAGTGGATGGACAAGCAAGTGTAAAAGTAATTTGAATAGGGGTTCAATATATTCATCCTTCATTGATTTTAATAAAAATAGGAGTGAAACTATACAGTATATTAGTATGACATAGTGTCGGGTGTACTTCACCATTAAGAAATGTAGCAACTTCAGAATTAGGGGTGTGAATACTATAAAGAGGACCGGTTGGGGGGCATATAAAAAATGTGTTATGTGCCTTGCAATGGGAAAAAGAATTATATATTGCATACGTATTCCGGTCTTCAGAAATGGCCAAAAAATTGATTTTTATGTCAACTTGTAAGTACAAGTGTGTCTTGGGCGCTGGAAAAGGTAAAGTATGTATTTTAAAAACATCAAAGGTATGTGCTGGTTGTCCACGAAGGGGTACAATTAAATAAAAATAAAAGATGTGATTAGCAATGGTTGGCTTGGAAACAACTATTATTGTAGCTCTATAGAAACTTAAATATTCTGGTCTTGCTGGGTACAATAATCCTGGTGAATTCAATGAAGCTTCTGATAAAATTTCAAGCAATTTATCTGTTGGCATTAAATATGGAGAAATTTTAGATTCTAACATCTGATCCAATCCAATTTTAACGCTATTTACGTCAGCATAAATATCAGACAATACTATTTGTAATGAAAATAAATTACCAATTAAATCTGATTCATCCTCCAACTCGTGCAACTCATTTTCAACTCGTGTGACACGGTTTAAGATATTTCGAGTGCTATTATGTAGCCTATCAAGTGCATAATTTAAAGATTCCATTCTTCAAATAGTGATATTTAAAATTCTAGTATGTACATTTAATTGTTGACGTTCATCTTCTGTAAGGACTTGTAAGTTGCCTAATTTATTGTGAACTGCATCAATTTGATCTTGTGTTGCTATACCGAAAAGAGAATTAGCAAGAGATCCCACAAAATCTATTGCTCCTCGTTTATTGCGCTTGGATGTCGATGATCTACTCTCTACCGGACTTTCGGACATGACATAACGTATGTAATTATGAAAATCTTGTTCAATCCTATTTAATTCATTTGCAATTGATTTGATCCAGTTATCCCGTTTTCCATTTTCCTCCACTAATTTGGGGCTATGAACTTTAAAATATAGTATAATGTCATGAACAAAAGCTTGAGCTAAACGTAGAGGGCGTAACACAGTTGTAGTGTCAATTTGGTAGGGAATGACATAAGTATTTCCCGTAACCACCAATCTTGCCTCTTCAGTAAAGATGACTGGATTACTGAATGTTGACTCATCCGTATCCGCTGCGGGACAGACGATCGCCAAGAAACCCAGGATTACCTGGAAGGTATACAATATCATTTTTTTGTACACTACTATTTTCTATATTCAAGGGGATTGGGCATTACATAGGCAAAGGTTGTACTCTACTATGTGATCGTAGAGAATATCTATGAATATTATGTACAATATCATCATCAATATTATTACCTACTCTATCATCCTCACACTCACTCTCACTCTCACTGTCATCGAGAATTAAGTGAGGATCAATCATATTGCTAGAACTATCAGTTTCGGGTATATCCGAGTGTATTGGATAAGCACTTCTTACATTCCTCCTGTTGTTCTCAAAAACTGTGCTTCCGTGCTGACTCCCTGCCTAGGCAAACTCTTTCGTCTCTGTCTATCCTCTAACGTCTTCCCTTCATGCTGGAAGTTTGCTCACATTCAACCTGTCCCAAAGAAGGGTGACCGCTCTCAACCCTCCAACTATCGTCCAATTGCTCTCATCTCTAGTCTTTCTAAAGTTTTTGAAACTATTCTTGCTTCCAAATTTCTTAAGCATTTCTCTTCTCATAATCTGCTCTCAGATCACCAGTATGGCTTCCTTAAGGGTCGCTCTACTGGTGATCTTCTATCATATCTTACTAACTCTTGGTCATCCTCCTTTCGGGACTTCGGTGAGACTTTTTCTATTGCACTAGACATATCGAAAGCCTTCGATAGAGTCTGGCATAAATCTTTAATTTCTAAACTACCATCCTTCGGTTTCTATCCCTCCATCTGTGCCTTTGTCTCTAATTTCCTCTCCGGCCGTTCCATAGCCGCGGTTGTGGACGGCCGTTGTTCACTTCCTCACCCTATAAACTCTGGTGTTCCTCAGGGCTCTGTCCTATCTCCTATTCTCTTTCTAATTTGTATAAATGATCTCCTTAACTGTACCTTAATTCCCATCCATTCATACGCAGACGACTCAACCTTACACTACTCCATTAGTTTTTCAGAACGCCCCAACCAGCAATTCCTCAACGACAAACGTAATGAAGCCATAGAACTCTTAAATACTGATCTAAATACTATTTCCAATTGGGGCAGAGAAAACCTTGTTAACTTTAATGCTTCCAAAACCCAATTTCTCCATCTATCTACCCGTCAGGATCTCCCAGCGGACTATCCCTTATTCTTCAACAATACAAAAATCAACCCTTCATCTTCTCTCAATATTCTTGGTGTCTCTTTTTCTTCTGCTCTCAGTTGGAAGGACCATATTACCAGTCTTGCTAAGGCAGCCTCCCAGAAGCTCGGTGTGCTCAACCGCCTTAGGGGGTTCTTTTCCCCTGCACAGCTTCTTGCTCTGTACCGGGGCATAGTGCACCCTTGTATTGAGTATTGTTCACATGTGTGGGGAGGTTACTCTCACACCGCTCTCCTAGACTAAGTTGAAAGGAAGGCCTTTTGAATCATTAACTCCCGTCCACTCACCAACTCTCTGCAGTCTCTCTCTCTCCGCCGCAATGTTGCATCTCTCTCGCTATTCTATCGCTACTATAATAATCAGTGTTCCTCAGAGCTATCCCAGTGCATACCACCTCCTTTACGTAGGGCACGTGGTACCCGTCTTGCAACTCAATCCCACCCCTACTCTGTGCAACTCTCCAACCCAAGAGTGAAACGTTACTCTCAAACTTTCTTCTACTCAACAGCTGAGCTCTGGAACTCTCTCCCAGCATCAGTCTTTCCCTCTTCCTATGAATTAAATTGCTTCAAACTCTGTGTGTCCAGGCATTTTGGCTCGAACGTCCCTTGATTTTGTCCCTGTCACTCTTTCAACTATGGGGGAGGCACTCGCTATAGGCAGTAATGCCTTTTGCCTCCCTCAATCACATAGAAAAAAAAAAAATTCAGATTGTCGCGAGCTAGCAATGCCTCTTCCGGCACAACTCGGACACGATCAGTGTGAATTGTCACTGCGCGATTATCTTTAATGCGACGTAATTTAATTACTACATCACTTACTTTCTCCACCAATCTATACGGACCACTGTATTTTGGTTGCAGTTTTTGTCTTTCATTTTTTTGTGGAACAACTTTGACAAATATTCTGTCTCCTGCCTTGATGGCTTTGACTTTATTTCTCTTTTGGTTTCTCTCATTTTCCTCTTGACCCTCTGCTAGGTACTTCTTACATCTTTCATACGTCCTGTTCATCTTAATTGCTACTTCATTCTTGTAGTCTTCGAGGTTGTAACTGAAAGTTTGACTTGACAAGATCGTTTGATATGGCATCTGTGGATCACGATGATACAATAAGAAAGATGGTGAGTCTTTGATCACTCGATTATATCCAGAATTATAAGCAAAAACTGCATATGGTAACATTGAAGGCCATATCCCTGAATTATCATCTACGAGTGGCCTCAAAATCCTCACAACAGTTTGATTTACTCGTTCAACTACGCCGTTTGCGCTTGGTCGGTAAGCCGTGGTACTGGTATGTTTCATATTTAAGAGCGTTGCAACTTTATCAAAAGTACTTGTGAATTCTTTTCCTTGATCTGATACAATCCACATAGGGGTACCATATTTTAATATGACATTTTCCACAAATGCTTGAGCAGTGGATTTAGCAGTTTTGTTACGTAAAGGCACTGCTATAAGATAACGTGTAAAGACGTCCATGATAGTCATGATATACTTATATCCTGTAGAAATATGTGATTCATCTGGTGAATCGGCATGTGAGTCAGGCAGGGGCCCAATTAAGTCAATATGAACTCTTTGAAATGGTGCATCGGGTAATGGGTATCTTTTATAGGGACCTTGTGCGTCCACTGCGGCCTTATAAAGGATACAGTTCCGACATGCGCTAACGTATGCTGTGACACTCTTGCGCATACTGGGCCTATAACAAAATGATTGAAGCCGATGCATCGTTGCTCTAACTCCACCATGTCCTGCTATTGGATGATCATGGGTCAGAAACAGGGCCGCTAAAATATGTGTATCTGGACAAATAACTCGATTATGTGAGCTGCCTTTCTCGTTCCTGTTAAACGGACGAATATATAAGAGATTTGTCTCGTCTTGAAGAATTAGATCTTCAAGTTTGGCCTTGAGATTTGACTCTAAATATTTACGTTCATTTGTAGTGACACTGGCCAGTGCTTTATTTTGTAGTAGGGAAATAACTTTGCCATATATAGGGTGCAGCTTCTGTTCACGTGCAATATCAATTAAATTCCACTCAATTCTGTGGTTGTTTACCAATGTCTCATTGCTTGGTGTATCAATTTGTTGGGCCTTAGTCTCATTGCTAGGTGTATTACTCGTGTTTAACTGGGTTGCATTCTGTATAGCCGCGATTGTGGGCTTTGTGCGTTGACTAACATGAACTCTTATACCTGTAATTGCTAGTACTCTATCTTCTATTTCTGTATCGACTCTTAAGCGACTTAGTACATCAGCTACAACATTATCCTTGCCAGGTAAATATGTTGGCTATATATCATATTCAATTACTAGAAGTTGCCATCTTGCCACTCTACCACTAGGACTAGATGTAGTTAGAAGCCAAATTAAAGGTCTATGATCCGTATTGACTATTATCTGATATCCTAGTATTAAACTACGGATGTATTTCAATCCATAGACAATAGCTAATGCTTCCTTTTCTACTGTAGAATATCTCTGTTCAGCAGGGGTTAATTTACGGCTGAAGTAGGTTAAAGGTCTAAGCCTATTATGCTGATCTTCCTGCTGAAGTACTCCACCTATTGCTATATCTGACGCGTCTGTGGTAAGAACAAAAGGCTTGGTGAAATCAGGATACACTAATACCAGTTCCTCTGATAATATATGTTTGAGCTCATTAAAAAGCTTAATTTTCTCTTTCCGTGAATTTAATGACAGTTTTATCTTTCCTCTTATTTGTTCTCCCTCCTGTTAATTTCGTAAGAGGTGCAGCTTTTTCAGAGTAGGATCTGATAAACTTCCTATAGTAGTTACACATCCCTAGGAAACTCTGTAGTTCATGCATGGATTGCGGAGTTAGCTGTTTTATAGCTTGAATTTTTGCAGGTTGTGGCTTGATTCCGTTGGTACCTACAACATGACCTAGATAATGTACTTGCTCAGCGAAAAAACTACATTTATCTAGCCTTAGCTTGAGAGAGGACTCTCGTAGTCTCCCTAGGACAGTGGTCAGGTTGTCTATATGTTGTTCCCAGGTCCTCCCAGGTACAACTATGTCATCTAGATATACGTGTGCCTTACTTCCCACTAAACCCATCAGCACCTGATTTATGATCCTTTGAAAACTAGAGGGTGCATCCTTTAATCCAAAAGGCAACACATGATATTCATAGTGACCATCTGGGGTTGAAAAGGCAGTTTTTTGCTTACTTTCCTCCGTCAAGGGAATCTGGTGGTAACCTCTGCGGAAGTCAAGGCAAGTGAAAAACTTACTTTCCCCAAGCTGAGCTAGAATACGGTCTATGTTAGGTAAAGGATATCTATCATCCTTAATTAGCTTGTTCAAATTACGGAAATCCAAGCACAATCTCAATCCTCCTTAATTCTTCACTACCGGGACTACCGGGTTATTAACACGCTGAGTACCAGCTAAATATTTATAAATGTACCACCCAGGACCGGCTGATTCTGATTTTTTTTTACAGAAACAATAGCGAATGGGTTAGGAATGAAGGAAACACCACGAAAAACCGATCAAAAAGCTCAAAAAATGGTCCTACAGAGCCCCCGAAAGGGATTTTAGAAGAGTAAAAAATGTAAGGCAATTTCCCCCAAAAAACATGTTTTTGCATGCTCACGCGCACGCGGTTGGACTTTGAGAGGGTTTATTCATCGGCATGGGTGCGTGGGATACTTACACAGTTCCCATACAAATCTGAGCCCTCTAGGTGCCATAGGACCGGAGTAATTGGGACCGGAGTGACACTGACGCAGACGTCTGCGTCGCTGGGGTTTAGTGTTACATACATTACCGACGCACTGTTTGCGTCGCTGGGGCTCAGTGGGTTAAAAGAAGAACGGGATGGTCGTACTATTCCTTGTTCCATTAAGGTTTGAATCTGGTCCTTGACATCCTGAATATATTTATGAGGTATAGGATAAGGACGTCTGTAAACAACCTGGTACGAAACAGTCTCGATATTATGAACAAAATACGGACAGATTGTCAGGGGATCACTCTCCAAAGAAAATACGTCAGAGAACTCCCTTACCATGGTTTTCAAAGCTTCTTTCTGTTCTACTGATAAACGTGCAAAATGTTCCTCTACGTGTTTTACGAAGCCATCACTTCGTTCGTTAGGCGTCAAAATACAGATATTTTCTCTCTGTGTAGGAGATATCTCGTCCGAGACATCTAAGTCTACCTTTTCACAAACTTCTACATATCCTAATGAATCACCTGGCTTAATTTCTATCACATCTGGAGTGAAATTGGCAAATTTCATTGCAAATGTACCCTCAGATAATGCAATGATACCTTGAAAAAATGCAGATGCTTGTGTCACCCCTTCAAATGGCGTGTAAACTCCATAGACTGTATCATTAACCTCTTCTACCTGTTCCCTCTTTCGCATGATAGCAGTACGGAGCCATATTCCCAAGGGCAGAGTTTTGTAACCTCCCTTACAGTAACTTTAAGCGGTTTATATGTCCTACCTGGTTGGGTGTGTACTGACTGTATGGCTTCCTTGTCCAAATTAGAAATGTTAACCTCTACTCCATTGGTACAAAAAGATAGAGGGTTTGTAGTTAAGGAAATGTTATTACTACAGAGAAAATCAGTACCTAGGAGGATGGTTGTATGAATAGACATGTGCTTTACTACCGTAAAGTCCTGAAGTATGACCAAACCTCCAATAAGATACCCTCAATTTAACAGACCCTATTGCAGAAAGGGGCTGGCCATTTACATCATTCAAAGGCTTTGCTGTATCTATTACCAAATCAGTTGAATGTGATAAATCGTTTACTTTTGCTTCAGAAATTAAACTAGTCGTCACACCTGTATCAATCATAGCTACCATCTCCTCTCCATTTACGTTAGTTTGAATGGCAATTAATTTAGAAACTACTGTTAGAGATGAGCTAAGGACTTGGATAGCTACATTGGATTTTGTTTACTTTTCTCCAAGTCTACCGAAAGAAGTGCATGCGAAGGAGTGTTTACATAACCTGACTCCTAGCACGCGCCGGCATATTCCTAGGACCGCGCGACAAGTGTGGCGGGTGTTGGTAGGGGGCATTGTACTGTGGCCTGACTTTAACCACCATAGTGCGGGCTATTCATAACCTGCGGGGCCGCGGGCGATATGGCAATTCCAGGGGCTCTGATTGATACCCCACTGATGTAGCATAAGATTGTCTTGTATACTGCCTATAAGGTCTAGCACTAGCTATTCCTCCGTTCCTCTGACCAATAGCCTCCCAAGGTGTAGAACAGTTCTTTGCAAAGTGTGCCACGCCTTTGCAACGGGAACATTTGATATCAGGACCTTTTCTCAGACCCCTACTAAAACCAGCAATTTTGTGCGAAGGCATACGGCAAAGATTCGCTTTATGCCCAATCAGCCCACACCTGTTACAAAGTATTCTAACAGCCTGTCTACCATTACTGGGTGTGTTATACTGTCTGTGTTGGGTTAGCTTACGGACGTCAGTGTGTAGACCACCCTCGAAACTACCTATGGTTAACACCGAACGCTTAACTCCCAGACTAGTTCCTTCTTTCTCTGCTGCTGATAATTTCGGATCTCGTTCCTGAAACCTCAAAATCTTACTCCAGATTTTATGTGAATTCTCCCTATCCGACTCCTTAATATGAATGACGAAAGCAGTGGGGGCGCTATTGAGGAAACTAGCCACCACTAATGAGTTTACTGTCCGTGCATCAGAATTTAATTTCTTTAACTCCGTTGCAAACTTATTCAAACGAGAAAAGAAAGTTAGATACGTCTCATCGGCAGTGTTTGTTGCTTTCATTAGATCACCCATGACTCGATCTAAGGTACGTTCAGGCGGAAAGAAAGTAAAAAATGTATCCCTGAACACATCCCATTCTGTTTTACCTTCAGGAACAGTGCCTAAATCGTCAAGGAGTGTCTGAACGATAGTTTTCGCAGGACCTAAGCTGTAAATCTTGCAACTTCCAGCTTACCCTGAACACTCCATTCTAACGGGACAGGTTTTTTGGAATCTAGATCCTTTATCCAGTTCCTTGCAGAAGGATTACACTTAACCTCTGGCTTATCAGAATGGCTCACAGGACCACCACAAAAATATGAAACGTTCGTGAGTTTGGAAAATAAAAATTATTAGCTAGCGAGAGACCAGCTGTTATGGTCTCTGCTAATTGAGCAATAACATGGTCCGTCATGGCTTTGTCCTCACCGTCACTAGTATCACTATTAGAAGATAAATCCGAAGTGGACAAACTTCCTTCAGAATCCGTATTATTATCACCACTAAGAGAAGAATCAGACAAAGATTTGCAAACTCAGACATCAATCATTGCACAAAAGATCTTAGTTTCCCAGTTTTCCCCAACAAATCTGTGTCCCCAAAGTTTCACCCACCATAGCCGTTGGTAATATATTTTTGTTTACTTGGTATGTTTGATAATATAAACAAAAATCCACTGGCGTTATCCCACCTACCATTGTCGTATTTCTACTCTTCCTTTATCTATTCATTACTTTGCTATATAAGTCTCAGTTGGTAGCTTCAATGCTAATTACTTTATTATTAATATCCAAGAGGCTATAAAGGAAATAGAAAATAGAATACAGTTTGTAATGCCCCTGTGATTATGAAGAATCTCTTTTCTATAGTATAATTATATGTTAAGAATCTTACTCTAAACTATGTGGATATATACACATATCTATCGTATATATAAGTATCGTTGTTTAGTCTAGAGGTCATTATAATTGCTATATTTATCGAGACATAAGAATCATGGTAGATTATTATACTTTGAGTATAGTTGTATATTTATTAGAATATATTTCGGTTATAAAAACAATTTATGAATTTTGTTATTTATAATGATTTTTACTTTTTATTTAATTAAGATTATACATTGTTACACTTTCAAAATAATAGTTTCACAGAGTTTGTTAAATGACTGAATAATTGCCAAGACCGACTGGGATATTTTAACACAGCTTTTATGATAGTTTCTTTGTTTAATTTAACACATATTGTATGATCTCAAATAACACCATTTCTAAATAAATATTTCCTAATAAATGACTCCAACCAAAGCAACATCCTATTATTTATATTTTAATTGGTACTCACTGTTATTTTATATAGTGTCTGTCTGGGACTGGGTACCCTGACTATAAAGACCCCCATGGTTGGGCTTGGTGTTGTTGAGGGTAAGCTGTGGCTGTGGTGTCTGGTTTGATACTGCTACTTTTTTAATTCAACATCCTCCTTTTATAACAAAATCTAATAACTTCTTCAATACCATATTAGGTGAACTTCTATGCAATCTGGGCTCGTATACTCGTGGTGAGAAGACAAGCATATCTCACAATATCATATGACTCATCTAGGTCTGAATAGGTTTGTAAGGTCCCTTTAGAAAATGGTAATCTCACTTGGCCCATTACGAGCACATAGTGGCAGAAGAACTCATTATGTTTAATGTGCTTACAGCTTAAGGTTTGTAGAGAGGGGATTTCATACACGGGGACTCAATACCCTACAATCATCAACGTTTCTCCCTTGTCTCTATATACATTCATTAATTTCAGTTATTCTCTAGTTTTAATGGTTATGACGTAGTCTCTATATCTGTATTTACAAGTTTCCTTATTCACTAGAAGAAGAATTTATGTCGACATCATCTGGTCTCGACACCCTGATGACAAAACCAGCCCTCCTTCTGGTGGTGTCAGCGGCCGTGGAAGGCAGAGAGTGGCTGCCAAAGACCCTAGCTACCATTACTACGGCACGAGTAGGTCCGAGGACGAGGAACCTGCACGTAAAGCACGTAAAACACGTGCAAGCAAGGGCAGTGCACAGAGTCATTGTCTTTCTGGTACACTGCCACCGCCACCCAGGCAAATGCTACTACCACTGCCACCACTAACACCGACGCAGGAGGCTGCCCTTGGGCTGCAGGACCTGTGGGGGCCACTGAGAAGACAGGGAAAGGCTTGGTAAACAAACTTTTACCTCTGCCACTACCACCTTGACACCACCACCACCACCACCAGCCGCCCCTGCCGCCCCTGCCGGCCCTTCTGCCCCTGCCACTGCCCCTGCCAAAGGGAATAAAGGGACGAAGGGCAAGGCGACAAAGGCGACAGGGACCACCATAATATTGCCATCCAGGACCTCTGCTGGCCCTGCCGGCCCTTCTGCCCCTGCCAAAGGGAAGAAAGGGACGAAGGGCAAAGCAACAGGGACAACCATAATATTGCCATCCAGGACCTCTGCTGGCCCTGCCGACGCCGCCCTAACATACAGCTGACTGCCGTGGCTGGCCTTGGACAGCGACTGTTATTGTGTAACTGTTTCTGAGTGACAAACAGACTTCCCTCCCTCCCATCCTCCCTCTCACCCACCCACCCACCCACCCACTCACCCACCCACCCCAACTCTCCCCTAAAACATTCATAAGGCTTATATATCGCATAATTGGTCTATATGCGGTATATTCATTGTTGTATGGGTCGCCTACATATGTACACATACTTTATATATAGCATGACAGTGCTGAAAATACGATATATACGTGATATTACAGCCAACAGACCCTGTACAACTTGGCAACTCTCGATACCACCCCGCCACCCCGCACTCACTCAAGCGGTACACAAGCACTTGTCTCCCGCGTAAACTCTCTCACCTCAGTTCCCGCCTCTAAACTCTCTCATAATTCACTTATATGTCGCATATTTGGTCTATATGCGGCATATTCCTTTTTATATGGATGGCCTACATACGTACACGTTTTTTTTTTTTTTAAAAGACAAAGAACGGAGGAAGGAAAAACACAGATAAAACAAAAAAGGTCCATGTGCCTAAAGGCATCCTCCATTCATAACATATTTGTAACAACTGGATTTAAACTGTTGTAGATTGTAAGTTTGTGGAAAGCAACTCGAGGGAAGTGAATTCCAAAGAGTAGTAGTTCTGGGGATAAATTAATTTTGATAAGCAGAAGTTCTGCATTGTGGAGGGCAAAGTGTAAATGCATGGCGCTCTCAGCTGCCCTACTTCTACGGGGAAAGATGTGGAGAGGCGGCACAATTGAAGCAAGTTCCTCGGAACAATTGCTGTGAAAATATCTGTAGAATAATGCAAGGGATGCAACGTTTCTTCGTATGGATAATGTAGGAAGGTCCTGTGTGATTGCAGGGTTATTGATTAATCTAATAGCTTTATTTTGAATTTTGTCCAATTGCCTCAAGGCAACCACTCCACTTCCACTCCACAGAGGTGAACAGTAATCCATCTGAGAACGCACATGACTTTTATATATTACGGCCAACTGCTCGTCAGTGAAGAATTCTCGAACTCTGTACAGGAGTCCCAGTTTTTTAGAGGCATTCTTAGCAATGCTTCTAACATAATGTGCCCAGCTCAGGTTAGTAGTTAATGTTACACCGAGAATGTCAATACTAGGAGAAGTGGGAATATTTACATCATTAAAAATTACTTTACGTACTTTATATATAGCATGACAGTGCTGAAAATACGATATATACGTGATATTACAGCCAACAGACCCTGTACAACTTGGCAACTCTCGATACCACCCCGCCACACGCTAAACCCGCACTCACTCAAGCGGTACACAAGCACTTGTCTAACGCATAAACTCTCTCACCTCGGTTCCCGCCTCTAACCTCTCTCATAATTCGCTTATATGTCGCATATTTGGTCTATATGCGGCATATTCCTTGGTATATGGGTGGCCTAAAAACGTACATATACCTACACATACCTACACATACTCCACATAGCATAGAAGTGATGAAAATAGGGTAAATACACAAGATTACGCCCTAACCCTCCATCTCCTCCCTCTCATCCTACACCTTGGGCGCGCGAATATTCACAGCGAATACTCACACGGGAAATCTTGCCGTGCGATGACAATCTGGCCGTGCGATGCCATTCGCTCCACTTTCTTCAACTACGAACAACCCCCCCCCCCCCAGACATTTTTTGTGAGGTCAAATATATATGGCTCGATGCGCGCGAACATTCCCTACACGTTGATGTACTTTTCATCAATATTTGCAAGGGTCGCCCAAATCATCATACCTCTGGACAGGGGTGCCTGTATACTATAGGGGGTATGCAGCGGAGAGGTTAAGAAGTTTTACTGGGCAAGGGCGGCAAAGCTCTTAAGAGGGAAGGCCTTAAAAAAATATTTTAAAAGGCCCCAGTAGCACTTATTTTTTTTTTTTTTTTTTTTTTTTCCTCTATACTTCATATCACTCCTCCACATCCCCTCCTTCCCCTCTTTCCCCTCCCCCCTTCAATTATCACCTATTTTCCCTATTATTCCCTAATTTGTTGGTATATTTTCGTGTAAGCATCTCCAAGCCAGTTCTATGGTGTGGTCATGTGACTAGCGAGTGTGTTGCGTAAGGGAGAGTGTGAGTGAGTGAGTAAGTCAGGCTTGAGGCCTCGTGAAGGGAGGGGCTGCCAACTTTGCTCCACAACTCATGAATGGGCTGCTCCATGTTTATTCGTGATTTTGACCATTAAAACATTATTCCTACTTGTTTTATTGTTGTTACAGGTTACTATCTTCATAGTAAAGGTAAAATAGGCGCATATGAATAAGTAATAACGATATTTATTGTAAAATGACGATTATAGGCATGAATGAAGCCTAATATCGTCGCCCAGAACAATGGTGTTCAATACACACAGCTCGCCGTTTATGGGTTAATGACATTCTCTTCATCACTGCCTGTTTCCTGGAGGTTGTCAATGTACAAACCTTCCCTAATAACCTCCACAACTTCGGGATCCTCTTTGATAATGGAAAGATACTTCAAGATCGTGGCATTAAGAAGAAACTGTGAGCAAGTCGCCCCGAACAACACTATCTTAAATCGGTAGTAAAAGTAAGGGTGAAGATAAGTGGATCCTTTGGCCACAGAAATCGGGTGTAGTCACGAGCTTCTTCATCAAGTCTCAACATGAGAAAGGCTTTCTCGATGTCACTTATCCAGGCAAATTTGTGTACCCTGAATCGCAGCAATATTTTCGCTAGATCTGGCACTATGGGATGGCCCTGTGTAAAGGTAGTCATTAAGACTTGGCCTGCCTTTGCCAATACTACCGGAACATTCGTTCACAATACGAAAGGGCGTCGTTGTGCTATTCTTGGTGACCCAGTGATGTGCCAAATAATGACTGTTTTCAGTAACACTGAAAGGAACCTCTTTAATAAAACCACGATGAAGTTGATCTTGGATAACTTTTGTGTAGTGACTACAATAAACAGGTTCTTGTTTAAATCGCTTCTGCAGACCCCTTAGGCGACCCGGTGCTAAACCATAATTAGAGGGCAGCTTCTCTTTTTGTTGGTTCCATGGCAGTCTGACCTCATACTGCTGATTCTGTGCAGAGTATGTTACTGTCTCCTTGTAGATGTCCAACGCGATCTTGGTTTCCATTGAATCTTCGTTCGGAGAAATTCCTAGATGATCTCGTTCCCACAAACATTTTAATTCATTATGAAATGGATTATATGTAAGGTGACCAGATTTTGTGGAACTAAAACCGGGACATTGTTACTCTAGTTTAACGTGTAGTCTAGGCCTACCGGTATGGTCGTATGGAGTTGTGGTACAAGTTTTTGCAGCTAATATGTAGGTTTACTAATATTATGTAGACCTTCTGAAATAAAAATTATAATAATAATAATAATAATAATAATAATGAACCATTTTTATTGTGTAAATATGAGAGAGATTGTTACATCGTATAGGCTACATACAGTATACAAAAAACTTATATTGAAGATTAAACCATTAACGCCTTACGAGCGGGCCTGTCAGTAACTTCTACTACCCGCCAAGCGGGTGGTTTTACCCTAAACGACCTTGTTTCCGTGCTCTTTTTCATGCATAAACAAGAGCCAGAGCGTAATACAATTATGTATCCCTGAAAGGGCGATAATTCAGCTTTCTAATGACACCCGAACCATCCTTCTACGACCACGCGTTCTCTTGCAACGATCGTGCAAGACGAAGGAAAAATTGCTAAAATAAGGTAATTTCCTTACATAATTCCCTGTGTAGCGAGGTAGTGAGTGTGGGTGTGTGTGGAGTAGACGTCAGTAGTCGCGCGGGACCCGTGCCGAGCGGTCATGAGCCGACCTACGCTCCTCCCATCGCTCGTCTATCTCTCAGAGCCATTATTGCTCAAAAATTGCACACAGACTTAAGTCGGTCCCCGCCACATAGTCCATGGTTCTCTAGCCCGACTTAAGTCCACCCCCGGCAAAGAAGGGTTAATGCACAAATATAATTATTTACCTTTCAATTCTCGTACTTTTCACTTGATGAAATCTTCAGTAACTGGTGTTGATTTAACGTCATTTGCTGATGTGGTCTTTATAATAAAAGGGTATTTTGAATTCAACTGTTCACTTCCTTTCAGACATTTCATGTAGTGTGGTTGTTTTCAGAAAATCATTCTAATAAACACAGGGACAACTAGTACGTTCCTCGATCTCTTCATAAGCTGCCCACTAAGCACTGCACGAATGGAAGTATGGAACACATTATAGTGCGTGACGAGTCCTCTGCGGTGTCCCCATAGTAATTACATCGTACTACGATAAAACATTGTCGTACCTGTAAATTCAACATTTTACTAGCCGTAAGCATTTGCCTACCCTAAGGTCACGCACTAAGTGAACGGTATTTAAGAAATAACCTTACATTATTAGATGCAGCTGACTCTTTAGATATATTGGAATATAAATTCAGACCAAATACAAAATCATACACTGCTGATAATCATCGTACTTATCTCAAACCCTTCGTAGTAAACCTGTTTGGTTAGTGCCACTTACGGCTTAAACGGTCAAATCCTTCTAGTAAGATTGTAGAGTAACCATTCCTATGATGATTGATGAATAATGAATTAAATCTTATTATATATTGTTTGCCAGAATAATTAAACCTGGTAAAAATGGCATATTTTCATATAGCGGGACAGTTCCTCTAAAAGCGGGACATTTTCGGGACATTTGAAAATGCGGGACAGACATAAAAAGTGCGGGTCTGTCCCGCCTAAAATCGGGACTCTGGTCACCTTAATTATATGATTCCGTGGATATGTATTGATCCATTGGGGTGACCGCAACTTTCAATAATGTAACTACCTCTACTTGGGTGCTAGACTTGTCGTTATGGCAGGAGCCACTTAGTGCATAGCCAAATTTAGTGGGCAAGAGAATTATGTCACCCTCTTTTTTGTACCCTGTCCGCACTAAGTCATAATAATAATCGGCACCAACCAACAAGTCCAGTCGAGATGTCTGTGTCATTAGAGGATCAGCTAATTTGTAGTCCTTGCTTAACAACACTTTCATGTCTGCTTCAAAGCATTGTGATCCTTTGTGATCCGGGAGAGTTTCTACCACAACTGCTTGTAGAGGATAGTTTCTGCCTTGGAACTTGTACTTGAAGGACACTACTGGATACTTTATGCTCTCACATGCTCCGGTAAACCCTCGCAACTCTAGCTCTTCAACACCCAATTTTTCTGTGGTTGAAATACAAAAACGTTAGCACCCTTACCTCACGGTGAGAATATCATTGTGCGGCGCTGTACAGTATAGGCTAGCCTAGGCCTAGGCCAAGCAGTTCCCCATCCAACGTTGTCAACGCTCCAGAAACTGCGACCTCAAACCACAATCCGACCTAACCTACATCTACAGTGATGACCACACGAACCACCGACCTCGACTGAATCTATTCACCTACCACAGCAACACTACACTCGGTAAATACGACGGGAGCTCCCTGCGACCTCTGCACCCCCATCCTCACACGCGTGTTTACTCTCCACCCCCCTTCGTTCGCCCAATGTGCCTAAAACTAACTAACCTACCCAACGTAAATCAAATCTACCCAACGTAAATCGAATTACACCACAAGCCCCCCTGATCTCAAGATCAATCTAACAAAAAATCAACAACAAATTATAGTAGTTTTCCACCGTACCTATTGGCATACCGCCCTAGTACTACTAAGGTACGTTGGACATCGCGCAGTCCCTTTATCCCACCTACTCCATTTCACAATCACTTCCCGTCTCATAATTTCCCATCCACCCTGGCCGTTGCCTCTCTCTCTGCGACCGTCGTGGTACCACTTCGTTTTCTTCTACCTGTTCTTGCTCGTCATCCCCCACCTCATCATCAGTTGAAGACTCTACCACTCTTCTGACGTCCAAGATATGACGTGGCATCCCGTCGACACTGAGGTTATTCCTGGAATGCACGTCCGTCACAGTACCCCTCCCCCACTGGGATGTACACTTTGCATTTGGGGGCTTCACCCAAATCTCCTCCCCAATTTGGATAGAGGCAGGCCCTTCCTCCCCCCCAATGGCCATCGGCACCGCACATGGATGTCGCCATTCATACTGAAATACTGCTCTTTGTGGTACAGTTCTCTCATCCTGACCTGACCTAGGGGACATATTATACCAAAATACTGCTTCCATAGGCGGTACCTGCCCCCTCTCTGCCATCGCCTTGATTGTCCGATGATGTCTTTCCACAATTCCGTTCCCACTTGGCCGATACGCGGCTCTAAAGAAACGTCGGACATTCCACCTATCAAGCATGTTCTTCAAAGCCTGCGACCGAAAAGCAGTACCGTTATCCTTCAACACCTCATCAACTGGGCCCCTCTCTAGGAAGATCTCATTCAGCACACCTGCAATCTCTTCCGCATTCTCTGCTCGTAATTCCCTCCAGATAGCCACCCGCCCAGGTCCGCAGTCTACCATAGATAGGTACAGCCCCTGCCGATAGTGTGTCACATCAACCGCCAACCTTTGCCAATCATTATCCACTCTAATCTCCCCAGACACATGTACAATCGGTGAAGGGTCGATCGACTGACATCTGTCACAACGTCTCACCACCTCTCGAACGTTGTCCCTCGTGACTGCAGGGTCGACCTTCCTTGCCATAAACAGCGTCCTGTCGACTCCCATGTGGTGCATTTGATGTAGCTCCTTTACACTTGGTGCTCCCATGCAGCACACCATAGCCACCTCCTTTGTCTCCTCTGGCACCCCGAGCCAGGATTTCTTTACTCTTGTTAGGGCATCTGCCTTGTTCTTCTCTGATGGCACAAAAACTACACACAACTGCAGACCATACACATCTTTCAACTCCCTCAGAATTCCCAGACGACGCTTCACAATCAGTTCTGAGGCTCCCTTTGTTCGAACTCTATTCTCTTCCGTCACCACTGATTTCAGCCAACCAAACACTGTAGCAGAATCCGTTCGAACCTCGATCTCTTGCAAACCCCACTTCAAGGCCAAATTGATACCTTTCAATACCGCGTCCAACTCGGCCACGTTGATATGACTGTAGTCGTGCTTCTTCCTCAACCACGCAGCATCCTCAACTTCTACATTACCTATCTCCAATGTCATGCCTGTCGCTATACTACTTGCGTCACACCATACGACCCCCTTCTCCGACTTCTGAGTGTACCATCTTCCTCTCACTGGGTCTTCGCGTCTCACTCTTTCTATGACATCTTGCATCATCGTGACTGTCTCTTTTCCGACCTTATCTTCCCATCTTGCACCTTCCGCTCTCCTCTTAACGTAACTACATGCTACCCGCAGCCATCCTGCAATGGGATAGTGGCCCACCAGCCTTCCACAAGCTGAGAATAGCTCTCTCCTACTCCAGTTCTCCCTAATTTCCGGAACCTCATTACCTCTCTGGAATACTAGCTCGCCTGTTCTATCTCTCTCTAATCTCAAGCCCAACGCCGCACCCCCTTCCAACGGCTGCGGCTCCTTTGTGGCCAATCCAAACCTAGCCAAGTGCTCTACATGCTCGGCTGCCGTCTCCACAGTCTCATCCACTAGTATATCGTCAATGTATGAATTTGTGGCAGCCTTCATCTTATGCGTTTTCCCCAGCACTGTCTTGAGTATCCTCGCCATAATTCTTGGAGCCGAATTCAACCCGAAACCCAACCTCGTCAAGCAATACGTCTTCCCCTTGTATCTCACCAACTGGTACTTCCAGAGCTTCTCTGTCACATGAATTTGTAAATAAGCGGACTTCAAATCCACAATGGTCGAGGCCCCACCCATCTGCCTCCACTCCCTGAGTGTCTCGCCGCACACATCCGCGACGTCATCGCCTGTGTGACTCATCACGTGGGTATTAAGTTCACGAAAATCCAATACAGGCCGTACCTTGTTTTTCGTCGGTTGAACCACCGCCATCAACGGCAACACTCCACTCCCCACTTCCTCCCCCCATGGCAGCAGAATGCCCTCATCAATCCACCTCTTCACCTCCTTGTCAAAATCTTCTCTCACTCCCTCTTTCATAGCATGTTCATAGCAACCAACTTTGTTCTTCAAAACAGGCAACTCTCCTTTCAACAACCACTCGACTCCACACTTCCTACCATCAAATACCGCAACAAAATCCTTATCCTCAATCTTGCATGGATCAGCCCCCAATTCGGTTCCTGGCTTCGACACCCCTCTCTTTGGCTGAACAACCCCGGCTGCCTTTGTGAACTTATCTTTCAGCTCTTCAGTCTCAGGCAGCTTCACAACCCTCCCTTCCGACTTTATGGCCACAGCGCATTGGGTCTCTCCACTCTCGGCAGTTGAACGGCTTACCGGTACCTTCCCAATCGTTACCGGTACTCTTCCATCTACAATCGTAGCGCCACCCAGTTGGCTGATTACATCCATCCCCATCACTACATCAATGCCATCAATTACTGTATCAAGTACTATGGCCCTGATCCACAATCGGATTCCTCGCACTGTCAACTCCACTTCTCTGGCACCCTCACACCTTATCTCTCTTCCATCGACTCCGACCAGCCTAGCGTCCTCTCCCTCACACTTTCCTACCAAACGAGAGGTCAACACAGTGGTCGAACAGCCAGTATCCACAAGGGCTCTTGCCCCTTTCCCCCCCACCAGTACCTCCACCACTGGCAGGGAGCTTGGGAGCGCCTTTACTCGACTAAAGGGGTAGCTTCCGGCGCAGCAGCTCCCCCTTGACCGTTTCCCTGGTTGCAACGGCTCGCTATGTGACCCTCCTTCCCACACCGATAGCAAGTTATGGCTGGCTTCGGCTCCTTACACTCCCTTACCATGTGAGAGCCACCACATCTGAAGCAGCGACCTTTGAACCCACGCGCCTCCCATTTCCTGCCACTCAGGTCACCCCGTGGAGCCTGCCACCTTGCCTCCACTTCCGGCCCCCCAGTAGCAACCGCTGCAACTCCCCGGCTTCTTCTTGACGCCAATACTCTAGCCCTAACTATTAATTCACTCACGCTCACCGAATCTGACTCGACGTCCTTAACCTGCTGCAGCTCCATCGATATCCTGTCCGGAAACCCAGTTATAAAAGCTAGCTTCACAGCCCTCTCCAAGTCCTCTCCCTTCCACCCAGCTAGCCCTGCCACCCTCCTTATCTCGTTAGCATAGACATCCACCCCCTCACCTGTCCATGTCACCCTCTTTAGCCTTCCATATGCCTCAAACATTCCCTGCTTAAAAGCCTCCTTCAATCTAGCACTTATCTTCTTAGCATCTAATTAATCATCCTCAATCATTTCGAGGTACAAGGCTAACGCGTCTCCCTCCAAGTACAGTGGTATGAAACTAGCCAAGTCGTCAAATTTCATGAGTTTCGCCACCAACTCTGCCTTCTTTAGCCACGCCACCACGTCGCCCTTACCATCATACGACTTCATCATTTCACTACTCACCTTCCCTTTTCCAGACATGGTGACTAGTATGCGCCTCGATAGCTTGTGATTGAAATACAAAAACGTTAGCACCCTTACCTCACGGTGAGAATATCCTTGTGCGGCGCTGTACAGTATAGGCTAGCCTAGGCCTAGGCCAAGCAGTTCCCCATCCAACGTTGTCAACGCTCCAGAAACTGCGACCTCAAACCACAATCCGACCTAACCTACATCTACAGTGATGACCACACGAACCACTGACCTCGACTGAATCTATTCACCTACCACAGCAACACTACACTCTGTAAATACGACGGGAGCTCCCTGCGACCTCTGCACCCCCATCCTCACATGCGTGTTTACTCTCCACCCCCCTTCGTTCGCCCAATGTGCCTAAAACTAACTAACCTACCCAACGTAAATCAAATCTACCCAACGTAAATCGAATTACACCACATTTTCATAATGGATAGAGTCTAGAGCGGAATTTAGAATGAAGGTGCGCTGTGAGCACTGATTCAGCAGCGTACGCATCTTGACTGTACCTCTTGATTCCTTTACTGTTGGCAGCATAACAGTTGGGAGGATAATACTAGTCTTCTTTGAAGATACAGACATCGTGGTAGTTTGCGTCTTGGTCTTTGTTACCTGATGAGGTTTTTGCTCCTTCTTTGCACCATCCCATTGAGATCTGGACTGACAGAGGATATGGTAGTGTCTGTTACGACAGAACTTGCAGTTACGGATGTCAGGGTTCACACAATCATTGCTCCCGTGGTCTGAGGACAAGCACCCGGTGCAAAGGTTGAGTTGCTTTGCGCGCTTAACTTTCAGAGCACTGGTTTTTGTATTTCAGACACTTAAACCACATGTGTGCCCCTTCGCACAACTTGCAACCCTTCCTTCGCACCGAGGCCACCTGCACCGCAAAGGATGCCGAAGCAACTGGTATGTGTGGTGTAGTCCGATCTGCCACACTTTCCATATTAAACACTTCTGTCTGGTAAGCCTGGACAAACCTTTCTAGGTCCAGACCATCTTCACCTAAGACTCTCTTTAAAGTTTCCTTTAGTGGTGATGGCAATTTATTCATGATAATTACAACACTAGCTTCATGAAGGGTAATGTTTAGGGTCTCTATTGACCTCAGTGTACTTTCAAAACTAGCATAGAATCCTTTTAGTTCCTCAACATTGTAAGAGGGAGGATTCAAAGTAGTAAGCTTAGTTATGTGTGCCGCCTTAATCCTATCCCTGTGCCCATAGGTTTCCTGTAGAAGGGCAACCGCAGATTGGTAGCTGGCTCCCTCAATTGCGAAACCTTCAATTAGTTGTTTCGCCTCACCATTCAGTTGACCTCTTATGTAGGTGAATTTTTGGATGTTACTGAGCTCCTCATTGCTGTGTACACTACAGTGGAACATATCCCAAAATCACATCCACAGAGTGGGATCACTGTCAAACACAGGAAGGGTGATATTCGGCAATCTTATACCTGCATTTCTATTAACTGCAGCACGATTTGGCTCCTTAAGTTTCAGTTTACCCTTAAGGTGGACGATAATTTGATCAAGACGCTCTAGATATTCCATGTCTGCTTCTATGTCCGCGAAATATTCATCGTCGTCTTCATAGAGTGTTTCCATTTCGCGGCGACATGAATTTAAATCTTCGAGTTGTCTTAACACCTAATGAGCGGCCTAGGCAGTAAATAATATGTAGCCACCAGCGGGGTGTTTTACCCCAAAATAGGGCTGTTTACGTGATCATTTTCATGCCTAAATAAGACCCAGAGCGTAAAACAAGTATGTATCCCTGAAAGGGCATAAACAGAGCTTTCCAATGACACCACAACGATCCTTGTATGACCGCTAGTTTTCTTGCAACAACCGCGCAACACGAGTGCAAAAACCATGTAATTCGGTACTTTCCCCATACATTTCACTATGTAGCGAGTATGAGAGGGTGGAGGAGGGTGGGATTCATGTCAGTTGGTCCACCGCGGTGGTCTGGAGCAGTCATACGCTCGCTACTCTCCTGCCACCACTTGTCTCTCTCTCTCAGCAACATTATGTGCTGAAATTGCCACACGACTTATGGTGTGAGCCGCCACATAGTCCAAATTTCTTTCACTCGACATACGATGCGCGCCGCTAATAAAGGGTTAATACTGATGCCAATTTAGCATTTATCGCTTCATTATCTGCATTAACTAAAAATGTAGCTATATCTTTGGTACTCCTAGTCAAACCACTCTTGATACCCCCCTTGTGTGGTTTGTACTGGGATAGAGTCAACTACATGCTGGCAATACAAAGGAAATATAATCTTAAAGGGTATAACAAAATAAATTACCTATGCGGACGTGAAACGCACTCAGAAAGTTAGCCGACGTCAATAAATGCAAATCATAGGGAACCCCGACTTTACAAGGTAATAATTAAATAAACGCGTGTTGTCAGTGTAAGGCAAGAAGAGGGAAATAAGACGTGGAGCGCAATAACTAAAGTAAACGAACAACGCCTAAATTATCTCCATTCTTAAATTTAAGTAGTTAACCCTATATTAAATGCGGTAAAATTTGTTAAAGTCCACTAAGGAAGGGATGCCAAAATGTTGTAAGACAAGCCAATTTAATTTATAAACATATAATCAAATAGGCTAGCCCAACATCTAATGGTACCAAAAATGTTTTTGGTAATTACCCCTTTAAATTTAGCTGAGAAGACCGTACACAATCATTTTACCTCCTTTAATTGACCACTTGCGAGTCTCAAGCGATGGAAGTTGTATTAGACATCGATAATTTGCAAAACCACAGGCTAAAATACAGTTGCAGTGTATTTATATATGCATAAAACACAATTCATCATCCTTTTATTCACCAGAAGCCTAAATCATTATAGCATTTCTGTTTAATAGCGCTGTTCAAAGCACAACACCGCCATAGAAGAAAACTAGCAAGTCGGCAATTGTAATTCACTTTAATTTAATTAAGTGTTGAATTTAATACCTAATCTACCCAATGTAGCCTTGAAAACAAATTATAATTAGGAACCCAATTAACTGGATAACCCAATTTAAATCAAATTAAATTTAGCCTAGAAAACATGAAAATTAGGAATGCAAATTAATGGTTAGCCTAATTTAATACAGCCGCTTCCCGCCCCTCGTCCTCTGCTGTTGTGTTGTTTCAAAGTTTCAAAGGCTGGTAACGAACGAGGCTCTCCCAGGCCGCAGTGGTCAACAATCGTAATTACGTACATCGACATCATCATAGTAAGTACAAAAACAAAGTTCTGACACGAAAATACCGGCCACCAGGTACATAAGAATACTAGGGAAGCGGGAGCAGGCGCAAGAAGGAAGGACAAGCAAGGTAAGTAAAGTAGAAAAAGGAAAAGGAATAGCAAGAAACTAAACAAAAAAAAACACTAGCATATGGCAAAGGTTACGAGGTTCGAAGGACCAATTTATAAGAATTCAAGAGTAAACAAAGTGTAATTTACCTATAAACCTATAAAAGTTAACTTACTTTAATCGTTGATAATGATGGTGAAATGACGGGTCTGAAGACCAGCCCAACCGAGAATAGTTGCAGAATAGCCAGTCTGCAACTAACAGAACCGAGGAAGAAAGGAGAACGAAAGCAGAGAAGAAGAAGAATAGAAGATCCACCCCAGTTTTCCCATGCTCTAATCCCTGGGCAAATACAAGAGCAACCCCTGTTTCGCCGTGCTCTATGACGACAGCCACCAGCCTCAAGAATGGGAAATTCTCCCCACCAATCAACGGCCTGCTCTCCCCCCCTCACAACAGCCAACCACAGCACAGCATTTCCTCAGCTCCCAGATCTTGCTTACAGTGAAGAACTGTTTATGCAAATAAAACATCAACGGCCCGAAGTCTACAGATACAAATAGATGTAGACAGGAGGACACATGATGATAGACTGGGAGATATCATAAACCTCTACCAAGAACAACTCTTAGGCGAGCTATAACAATGTTTGTCTAGGAATTTAGCTAATGGACGATAACCAATTACCGCACAACTTCATCACAACCATTTCCCCATATCCCTCTGAGTTTGAAACCCTGTAAACGAGAGTCAAGGAAAAAGCCACACATTACCTCTAAGAAATTGTGGAGAAGTATGCAAACCTCAACTGCGGTACTACCCTAAACCTGAATAAGGAGCAGATTAGCTAATCACAGTAGTGGCTTGTACTAGCCTGCCCCTACCCTGCCCGGAGAGTGTGCTTAGCCTGAAGTGCCCCCTGAAGTCCTGCTTGAGTGACGCCCCACATTCCTGAAGACTGGAACCTGAAGTCCTACTCGAGTGGCGCCCTCTACCCCCGACGTGTTGCTCAACGAACCTACGATCCACATCGGCCAGACCCATACTCTCTCTGCCCTCCAAACTTACCCTAAGTGTCCCTGTGTATCTTATTTTGTGTTATTGTTGTCGAGGTATAGGTTAAATTATGTGAATCGTGTTGTGCTAATTAATTCTGAGATCTGTGCCCGAGATCTTTAATTGCGTACTGTGTTAATCCTTCTGAATTCTTATATAAAGACTTAGTTATTGTCTGTGTCCAAGACCTAGTGCTCATAATTAATTTATCTTCTCTAGAACGTCCTACGCATACGTTATATATATTTGTGTTAATTAATTCACGTTGCCACGCACTCACAGATTTCCTAATATATGTATTCTGTTATGTATGTTGCAAGTTGAAGTCGAAGTGTATTTCGTGTTATAATTCCCCTTCTTAATCCATCACTGATTACCTAGAACCTACGCCCATTTTCATAATTAATTTACCTCAGTCTCCTCATTGAGAAGTATTGTTATTCTATCAACACATTTACTTCCCGAGCTCCCCAATTTTTACTCTCTTAATTAACCACCATTGTAATTATTTTATGAATTAGTATTTACGTTCATTTGATTACTGATGTAAGTAATTCTGATTCTTCGTGCTTAGGAATTCGAGCATTGCATAGTTTCTGTTACTTAATTATTCATCATATGCTATACACCCCGTGTTACGGTGTATATTCTTTTAAGACTCTGTTAACTCGTTCAGACATCTTGGTTATACTATCTTGAGTATTTCCTCAGCACAACTTCGTTGTGTGCACTATCTCCTATTCATAATTAATGTTGTATTAATTATCAATTACACTTTCATTTTATGAGTGTTTCCAGAGCATTCATTGTCTAAGTTTGTTTAGTCAATTATAATTTGTTCTTAAATACAATTAATAGATATTCTTCTATAATCGATTCATAATTGTATATTAAATTTACATCTGAATTCCTCGACTCGTTTCGTTATTATTGCATACGATCGATCGTTTGAAGTGAATATAAGATTACCATCATAAATTACATAATTTGAGTTTCCTTGAGAATAAATTGTGCAAATAATTAATTACTATTATGCCACCAATTTCATAATACTATCATTGAAACTGAGTTCATAGTTGCACTAACTCAAAACTAAATTTCCACCCCCGTAGTACAAATATATGACCTGACCCCCTAGCTAATGAGAAGGTCACCTTAGTAAATGCGACTACCTGGCTAGCTCGCCACTACCTACCGTGTGACTCACCCCAGTACCTGTGTGCTTATTTACCCTCTCAATTCAACCAGATTCTCTTGTTTGAGATTGTGTTCTATTTTTTTTCACTGTTGAGTTATTCATGAAAGACACTCGACTCACATCATTATTATTATTAAGCGTTGATTCTATAAGTCACGTGTATTATTTAGTTGCATATTATTCACCTTGTTTATAACCACAGTTGAAGAGCAATTGCTCCCCATTCATGATCTACTATTTATATGCCTTGTATTCCTTGCCTGATAGTTCTAATAATTATCCAGGTGAAGCTGCATTTTGAGTTTCAGGTTTATATATCTTTGAATAAACTTGTGTATAATTGTTATGTGTTGTTATTGAGTTCTGTAGTACCTAATTGAATACCTATTTGTGAGATTAAGAACGTGTTTGATTAGACCCTGTTGAGTTATTTATGGTCTATACGTCCAGATCTGGATTTTAGTCAAGACTATATCACAAGCTGTAAATATTATAGCCCGACATAACACTGGCGGCAGCGGTGTCTCAATACGGCTATCAACATGAGTATTCTTACTGTACAAAAAAAAAAATCTGGTATTCAATTGGTGTATTTACTTGATTCATCATGGCAGCCATTAGGTCTCTTGACATCCCGGCATTTAAGCCTGAGGATTACGACATTTACACTTACTTGGAAATCGTCAAACCGGTCCTAGACATTATGTTTGGGAACGAAGACGCGTCCAAAATACATACAATTGTGGTTAAATTGGGAAAGTATGCAACTAAAATGTCAGGATATGTGCACGACAATATGCCTGGGTTAACCTGGGCACAATTCGAAGCTTACGTCAGAACAGCAATCAACCCGGTTTTAGGCCAAACAATTGCTGACAAGAAGATTCATGAGGTCAAATACTCGGGAGACTTGGATGAAACTGTCGAAAAACTGCACCAAATCGCCCTGACTGCCTTCCCAGAGGAAACTACTGCCCAAAGGAAGAAAATTATCTTCAAGGCCTTGGTGAGGATCTTGCCTGACCCAGTGACCGACCACTTCTCAATAGTGGAACCCACGAATTATGACGCGGATCTGCCTGTGATACGAAGAATCCTGGCATTACGCAAGTCCAGGGAACAAACCACCAAAATCGCAGTGATAAGTAAAGTCACCACCCACCCCACCAGTACAGCATCAAGCAGTGGTCCTGTAGCTACTAGGACAGCTGACAAAGCCGAGGAGTGGGCCAGAATCCGTCCTGCAGATTGGAAACCCTGCACCGGATCCTGCATGCTGTGGTCTCTGAAGAGTTCATTCAGCGAACTGACCAGGAAGAGGACCAGGACTCCAAATTGGTGGACCCAGATTCCCTGGATTAAGCCGCGTCCAATTGCAACCATTATTGAGGATGGGACAGCTGGGATCGAAGAAGGAGAACTAGAACCATCTGATCAGCCTGAAATCACCCAGTAAGAACCGCTGGATTTTTAGACTGCCCCACCCCCAAACAAATAGTCGTAACCATGGCGGGGGCTCATGACGGGACATCGGATGGAGGACTTCCGGTGTACCACAAAATCACGCTGAATGAGGTGAAAGTTCGACTCCTCATTGACACGGGAGCTTCCCGTTCTTGCTTATTCCTTCCTTGTTTCCGAAAACATAAACATGCGTTCGGAAAAATACAATCTTCCTCTATCATCCTCGTTAGTGCTAACGACCAGGTTATTCCCAACCTGGGTCAATCACTACCGTTATATGTTAATACCCCTCACCCTAATCACGGAGTTCATCACTCCTTCGTGATTTATAACCCCAGTGAATCCAGTATGATGGATACCTGGGTCTTGATCTTTTAATCTCATTAAGTGCCTCAATAAATTGCAGGTACAAGACACTGTCTTATGACCCCCCGTCCAACCCTGAACGAAAAAAAACAACAACACCACCTCCTCTAGGTAATTTAAAGCAGCTAAAATCCACCACTTTGTCAGTACCTCTCCCTATCACTGCTGCACCCCAAAGTAAGATAAATTATATTCCCTGCCACAATCACATCATCTCTCCAGCCATAGTTTCTACCTCAGTTACAGTTCCCCCCCATCACGAGAAATGGATACCATTGATTCCTACCATTCAAGGAAATGTCCTTGTGACCCCACACCTCCAAAGCCCTTTCAACGGGGTATGCCTAACCGCTCCTTGCCTGCTACCACATCAACTGAACTGTAACAAAATTGTTAATATATCTGACCAACCTGTCACCTTGCCAAAAGGCCTAGCCGTTGGCGAGTTAGAAATGTATTCAGAAGAACTGTTTTTTACCCTCTGACTCTTCCCCTCCTTACAAACACTCCCTTCCTGACATGCCTTCCACTCTCACTACCCCTCAACAAACTGATCTCAAAAATCTCCTAATTTTATACAAAGATATTTTTGCCACCTCTGACCGAGATATGGGCAAAACTGAAGTGTTGCATCACCCCATTCACACCGTGGGACACCCCATCAAGCAACCAATTAGGAGGAAAAACCCGATACAACGACAGGAAGAAGACAGACAAGTCCAAGAGATGCTTGCAACAGGAGTTCTCAAAACCTCTACCAGCCCCTGGTCTTCTCCGGTGGTACTAGTCCGTAAAAAAGACGGGTCCACAAGATTTTGCATAGACTATAGACAACTCAATGACGTCACCATCAAGGATGCCACACCCCTTCCCCGGATTGATGACTCTCTCGACTCATTGCTTGGTGCCAAGTGGTTCACCACATTGAACTTACAAGCTGGATACTGGCAATTCCCCGTTTTACCTGAGCATCAACAGAAAACTGCATTCTCCACCAGCCAAGGAAGACTTTACGAATTTACAGTATTGGCATTCGGAGTATGCAATGGACCAGCCACATTTTCCAGATTGATGGAGTCAGCCCTACAAGGGTTAACTTGGGAAACTTGCCTTGCCTATCTGGATGATATCATTGTGTTTGGCAGAACACTGCAACGTCTAAAGCAAGTCTTTCAAAGATTACGAGATGCCAACCTCAAGCTTAAACCCTCCAAGTGCACTCTAGCCAAGAACAGAGTAAATTTTGTAGGACACATTGTTTCTGAAGAAGGAATTGCACCTGACCCTTGCAAACTTGAGGCAATCAGTAAGATCACCCCTCCCAATAACGTTAAAGGTGTACGTGCCTTCCTGGCCTAGCTTCGTACTACAGGCGTTTTGTGAAGAATTTTGCCAAGCCCCTTCATGACCTCACAAAAAAAGAAGAACCCTTCCTATGGACTGACCTAAGACTACAGGCTTGTAATGACCTCAAAAGCAAATTAGTTGCCTCTCCAGTAGTCTCATTTCCGGACTACACTCAACCATTCCGCTTGTACACAGACGTGTCACAGTTTGGAATTGGGGCCATTCTAGGTCAGACCAGAGACGGCAAAGAACACATCATTGCATGTGCAAGCCGCACCCTCAACCCGGCTGAGATAAATTACCCCGTGACTAAGTGAGAATGTCTCGGCATGGTTTGCGCGTTACAACATTTTAAAGCCTACCTGGCAGGAGTCAAGGTCACTGTCATCACCGACCACCACGCCCTGCTATGGTTAAGGAAATCTGACACGAAAAACACTAAGACTGTCAGATGGAGGGAATCACTGGAAGAATTCGATATGGATATCGTTTATCGCCCAGGAAAATTACATACAAATGCCGATGCACTCTCTCGTCTACCCATACCATCTACAAATTCGACCTCTCAACAAGACGAACCAACCCCTACCATTCTTGCAATCCATCATCAAGGCTCATTGGACAACAGCCAGCAAGAACTTCTACAACAGTACCAACAACAAGTAAAACCTGATTGGATGCCCAGGAAAGTTTTCAATCAATTAACCAGGCGGGGTGACAATCTATTCACCTTGGAAGGTAAAATTGTGATCACTCCTCAAGCAGCTTTATCCACTATGCTATCAATTCACATGGATAATGTCATCCACCTAGCACAAAGGAAGCTCATCTCCACCTTTCAACAGGTATATTGGACACCTTCACCTTATGTCACTGCCAAGCGCATCACTGAGTCCTGCAAAGCATGTGCATTAGGCAAGGATCGAACCCGCACAGCTGGTCCTTCTGGAAAGTTAGCTGCCTCCAAACCGTGGCAATTGCTTGCACTGGACGTAATGGGACCTATGGACAATAGTCATGGTTTCAGATACATTATTACTTTTGTGGACACATACTCCAAATATGTCATTTCCTGTCCCGCAAAGGAACACTCAGCCATTGCAGTGGCTGAGGCCCTCATTCAACATGTCTTCCCCTATTTTGGCCTCCCTGAAGCAATCCATTCTGATAATGCCCCTGAATTCACCAGCCATTATATGGTCTCAACTATCTCTAATGTGTGGATTTAAAATCAGCCCCTCCTCACCTTACTGGCCGCAAGGCAATTCCATATGTGAGAGAAGTCACAGAACCATTGCTAACCAGATTAAAACTCGGTTGCAACAAATGGACTCCAAAGATTGGTCCAGCCAAGTCAAGATTGTGCAATGGGGAAACAACACTTGCCCTCGAGAAGACGGCGTATCCCCCCATGGGCGAGTATTTGGAGTAGCACCTTTACTCCTTCCCCTACGTCATCTAGCTGCCCTGTATGAGCCCTCCTCCAATTTCGATCAATCTCTAGTTCACCTAAAAAATAGGCTAAGACAAATACAGTACATCCAAGACCTTCAACCTGACGAAACACCTAAAGCCAGTCCCCACTGTGTAGGCGATCTTGTTATGGTTGCACACTTACCAGTTCCATCCAAGCTCAAACCCAGATTTAAAGGTCCATTTGAAATACTAGCTCTACCAAACTGTTACCAGGTTACCATCAACTATTTTGGTGAGTCGCGCACATATCGTAACAGGCATGTACGTAGATTTCAGCCTATTAATGAGAATATAGTTATGCTTGGGTAAGAGGTATCCTCACCAGGATTCGAACCCACTCACTCCAGGTATATTTGGGAGAATCGGGCACCGTAACCACTCGGCTCATGGCCGAGTGGTTACGGTGCCCGATTCTCCCAAATATACCTTGAGTGAGTGGGTTCGAATCCTGGTGAGGATACCTCTTACCCAACCTGTCGTACTTAATCGTGCATAATTGATAGTTATGCTTGCTGATCCCATTCAGAATGACATTTTGCCTGCAACTGATAACCACAATTTAAGATCCACAGAGCATACCACACCTGAACTTCCTCTACCTGTCACACCTGCACGCCGACAAAGATCCCTTCTTGATCTAAACATTCTACCTCATACACCCACACCTCTACCACCACCACGCCAACCACCTATTATTTACACACCCATTCCTGCTATACCCACACACACTGTCTCTGCTCCTCCCACTTTAACCTCCCAGGCTTATCGCCCCCCTCCCTCTATTCCTGTCCAAGCTTCCCCTTCCAACAGTTTACCTACTTCTGCACAATCTTCTAACACTCAACCTACCACCCCTGTAATCGCTAACATTCCCAATCTTGTGCCTTCACCTATCACTACCTCTCCTCAACCCACCTCTTCACTTCTGCATCCGTTACCTGTCCTCACGCCTCCCTCATCCAAAATCTTATGCTTCCAAACTCAAGTCCCCAGCTTCTTCTGCCTCTTATCTGCCAACTAGACCTGTTGCACGCCCTCTCCCTCTAATTAACAGAAGAAGCCCCCTACCTTCTAGTAGCACACATTCTTCCCCTCTAATTCGGCCAACTCTCAACAAAGTAAATAGGCCACCTCTATCATCTAGCTCAATTTCCTCCCCCTCCCCATTACCACATGTCTCGAAACCCTCTCTAATCCCTACTCGGTCTAACCCCACATGTACAAGATCTGGTCGTCGTGTGATGCCCCCTCAACGATGGGCACCTACCTTCAGCCCTACCTACATCCGGCGGGACAACCCTCCACCTACCTTGCCAGCTACACTCCAGGCCACCCCTGTTAGTGCGGGGTCAACTCTACCTGGTACTACCACCCCCAGCTCTCCTCACTACCCCTTCACCAACGACCGCAAACAGACTAGCTCCAGCCACCTCCCCTACTACACCGCCTTCTACAGCAACCCAGCCAGCCATGAAGATTAACAGTGTCACCTTCATAAAAAACACTGTCCCTACAATCATCAAATCTCCAAGTCAGTTAATCCACCTGGCTAAACATGCTGACTCTGATTGGCAAATAAACATCGCCATAGACACCCACTCCAAGGCGGATGTCCCTACAACACTATGGCTCCTCACCCTCCGAGTTTAACGCCCGTCAGAAATTCACCCACCACCCGTTCTTATATTCTTAAATCGTGAGGTCGCGACTTTTTCTATGAAGACATATTATAGCCCGACATAACAGATAGATAGCTCAAGGATAGAATTAGGAATAGATAGAAGGTATAGTGGCCACTAGGAGTTAAGAATTAGAGTGACTTAGCATGAACAGGTGGTTTGTAGTGAGAGCGGCGAGAAGGTGTTGTTGAGATGGTAGCAAAAGCTAGTCTGGTTCCCGGCAGTCAACCCGCCAGTCCCAAAAATGATGCATGCGCAGTTAACCCTCTCACGACCATATAACGCAGAGGTTGCCAGATTAGCAATACTAAATAGAGTTCTCTCACTCCTATAATTACCTCTCCAAAATTAGTTTTCTGCCCACAGCTAACTCAAAGACAACTGCAGAGGTTGAAGTAACTAAACTAAAGGTTTCTAAATACCCCTGATGGTAACAAAAACTTTAAAGTATCCCTAATAGGCTCAAAATTGCGTCAAGAACGTGAGAGGGTTAATATCCACCAATGCGTCATTTAACTATCTACAAGATATACCGGATTAATTGTAATGGTAACCCGATATAATTATGGATAATAAACCCATACAAACATAATACGAAATAGTACATATCCTTTATAAAGATATATAGCCTAGCCTAATACTGGCGCCTAATTTGAACTTCCAGTATCTCTACTTAACCTAATTTGTCGAAGTGCTTACGAGTCTCGACAACAACCCCAGTGATTTGGTCAACAGAAGGATCTTGTATGTGTCCTTAGTTGTATCTTTGCTTTAATGTGGAGAGCCCACATGGCTACCTTACCAAGAGTTTTGGCCTGGGAATGGTCTACTGAAGGGGGACATCACTGTAAGTTGTCAAGTGAGTCATTACCAGTACCAGTAGCCCTCCTGCTATACTGGGGGTATGGCTCCTATGTGAAGTAATGGCAAATAATGGCATGGTTACTCAGGTTTTTTGAGACTGTCGAAGAGAGTGAACAGAAGAATCATAAGCCAATGATGGCATATTTGACATTGTCGAAATTAGAAGAGTAGAGTAAGTCATTATGAACTTAGCTCAGATTGACGCTTACTCTGAGGATCACCACTATTTTTCAACGGGACAAGAAACACCTTGTAATATAATAAATAAGTTAGGTCTTTATATTTATGGACGGAGGTACGATACGCTGTAGGTAGACTTCAATTGCCAGGTTTGTACGATGACACCAAGCATAGGCATGTGGCAACCCCATCGCAGGTCACTTTGTGACACAGATAGCCCCTGAAGGTTGGGAATGGGAATCCCACCTCCAGAATTGTTAGGAGAAGGCTGTAGGCACCAGCCGAACAGGGCGATACTCTCGGGGAGCACTAGGTGGTTGATAAGGACAGCTGGAACTCCTGTTTCACCACCTGGCCTCCCTAGTTGATCCTTTATGTGCCTCATCAATTTTGAGGGCAAACCCAGCCTGCCCTCCAAAACACCTTCTCCTCCTATCAATACATTATACTATAAGTACCTTAAACACTACACTACCTTTCTTCTTAAAAAATTATGACGCAACCATGTTCTGCAACATTCGTGGCCTTTCCTCTAACTTCCAATCTGTGGAACACCACCTCTCCTCTGCCAACCCTGATCTTCTCTTTCTCACCGAAACTCAGGTGTCTCGGACTACTGACAGCAAACCATCCTTTGTATCCTCTTACTATCTCTATCCTCAGTTTCAAGCCAAAGCTGTATGTTGCGTAAATGTGCACAACAATTTCGCTTTCTGTCGTGTTCGCAATTTTGACTCCTCTGATTTCTCAACTCTCTGGCTAAAGCTTTCTTGTCACTCTCAAACTAAATATTTCTCCGCTGTATATCTCTCCCCTAATTCTACTGACTATCCAAAATTCTTTGATTATCTAACTTACAAAGTGGAACATATTCTATCTATCTCTCCTTTCGCAGAAATCTCTTATCCTATGAGATTTCAACGTTCACTACCGTTAATGGCTCTCCTCTCTTTTCACTGACCAACCTGGTGAACAAGCCTACATCTTTTCTATTCTAAATGACCTAGAGCAGTTAGTCCAGCAACCCACCCATATCCAGATCACTTCAAAGATCGGTCCAACTTTCTCGATTTATTTCTTACTTCTAACACTTCTGCTTATACTGTAAATTTGTTCTCTCCTTTGGGCTCCTCCGACCATACACTTATCTCTGTCACCTGTCCTATCTCTCCGGTATGGCCAACCGATCATCCCAGCCGGCGGGGCTTGTGGCACTTTGGCGCTGCCGACTGGGAAGCTATTTGGTAGTTCTTCTCTGATTTCCGATGGAAAGACTTTTGCTTCCAAGGCCGGGGACCCTCAGAGAGTGTTGAACGTATTACCAAGGTAATCTTCTAGGGCATAGAAGCGTACATTACATTTTCTTTCTCTCAGTCTAATGCAAAAAAATTGACTCGCCAAACATTCTTTCATCAAAATTATATGCACTTAACTATCCAAGTCTAGTTCTTACTAAGCCTTCTAGCATCTAGCCAAAAACCTCTCCAACAATTTTTCTTTTTCGTTTATCCCTCCTCTTTTCCACTCTGACGGCACTCCCGTCACTTCTTCCTCTGACAAAGCTGAAGTCTTTGCTAACACTTTCGCTAAAAATTCCACTTTGGATGATTTCGGTGCTAGTCCTTCCACTGCACCCCCCCTCTCTCCTACTTATGCCTAACATTATAGTCTCTTCCAAGGATGTACTTTCCACCCTCTCTGGGCTTAATACTAAGAAGGCATATGGACTGGACGGTGTTCCTCCTGTTGTATTAAAGAACTGTGCTTCCATGCTGACTCGCTGCCTAGGCAAACTCTTCCGTCTCTGTCTCTCCTCTAATGTCTTCCCTTCTTGCTGGAAGTTCGCTCTCATTCAACCTGTCCCAAAGAAGGGTGACTGCTCTCAGCCCTCCAACTATCATCCAATTGCTCTCATTTCTTGTATCTCTAAAGTTTTTGAAATAATTCTTATCTCAAAATGTCTTAACCCGGCAGCTGCCGGGAGACTCTTTTGAGGTTTTAATGGGCGACTGCAGGGGAGACTCTTAAGCCGTTGAGCCCCGGCTAGTTATAATATTTTGTTCACCCCAGTCCCAAGCCATTTTCACTTCTTTTTTTTTTGTTTGCTAAAATGGAAGACAAGGATGAGAAATGAAAAAAAAAAAAAAAAAAATCACCTCGGACATTTTTTTTTGGGGGGGGGGGGGGCCTCAAAAAAAATGTGTTGAGCCAAAATGGAAGAGAATGGTGAGAAATGAAGACAAAAATAAAAAAAAATCATTTCGGTCATTTGGGGGGCGGGGGGGGGGGGGGGTTTCAATAGTTCGTCTCCCCCGCATGACCACCCGCCCGGGAGCACTAGGGTAAAAACTGAGTATGGCATTGTACGGCATACATCCTAAGGAGTGTCTCACATAAATCTCAAGCCTCTAGCTCCCATACGACCGGAGTAATGAAGGTTCAAAGTGGCGGTCAACTAAGGGTGTAAACTATCCCCACTAAGCCCACCACCACCAGCCGCGCGGCTGTCTCGGCCCGCTCACACCTACTGGCCCGGCTCCCACACACACTACGGTACCTCCCCCTTCTATTCTCCCGCCATTTCCTACCTTACGAGCCACGTAAGTGTTTTTTATATGTCGGACGCACGTGATGCGTCGCTGGGAGTTGGTGATCAAACACTGCCGACGCAACACGTGCGACGCTGGGTCTCACCGGGTTAAGATCCTAGGCCTAAAAAAAACTTTTAAAAGGCCCCAGTAGCACTTGATTTTTTTTCCCTCCATGCCTCATAGCACTCCTCCACATCCCCTCCCCCCCCAACCCTCCTTCAATTATCACCTATTTTCCCTGTTATTCCCTTATTCATTGGTATATTTTCGTGTAAACATCTCCAAACCTAGGGGAGGTGTGGCGGAGTGGTCTTGCCACTGGCCTGGTAATCCAAAGGTCCCGGGTTCAAATCCCGATGTATCAATGGGAAGATATTATTGGGATGGAATTTGTGCTGTACCTGGTATCAGTGCATTACCACAAGCCCACCGAAACGTCAATAAAATACCCTCATTGTTCCCTGATTAAATAGCACTGTATGAATATTTCCATATTCAAAATATGCTATAGGGGTGCAATGCCTGGTGAGTTATCTGCTCAACAGGTGGCGTTGTGTGTGTGTAAGTGTGAGAGTCCGAGTGTAGGGGGTGAGACAGTGAAGCACGGGAACGAGGTGGCTTCAGAGATGGGGTCGTTTCGGGCCATGAGTGAGCACCTGCCTCATGTGAAGGCAAGATGGCAGGTGCTCTTGTACTCTACGTGCTTCACATGTCTCACTCCCTAGACTGGAACAAGACCTCACGGGCTTCACTGTTCATTGTAAAGCGGTGAATGTTAAGGCTCTCAGCCTATGCCCGAGAGGAAGTAAGTTGGAATATAGAAAAAAAAAAAAAAGTAAAAAAAGTAAAAAAAAAAACGATCATAGGGTGTGGTCATGTGTGTGTCTATGCGTGGGAAAGAGCGAGAGAGAGAGATACAGGCCTCAGTCTCTCTCCAGGCCTCGAGAGAGGAGGATGTGTTGCCGGCTGGCTCACAATTGTTGACTGAACCACTCGCTATCAATTCGCAGTTTTGACCATACAAATTATATTCCCACTTGTTTTATTGTTGTAGCAATCTTCATAGTAAACGTAAAATAGGCAGATATGGATAAGTATTATATATATACCTACACAGAGGGGTATGGTGTATACTACAGGGGCTGCGCAGCTGAGAGGTTAAGCATGTAACTTCCCATAACCTACTCTCAGACTGCCAGTATGGCTTCCTTAAAGGCCGCTCTACTAGTGATCTTTCTTATCTTACCAACTGTTGGTCATCCTCTATTTGGGAATTCGGTGAGGCTTTTTCTGTTGCGCTAGACATTTCGAAGGCCTTCGATCGAGTCTGGCACAAATCCCTCATTTCCAAACTACCCTCCTTCGGTTTCTATCCCTCCAGTTGTGCCTTTGTTTCCAGCTGTTCCATAGCTGCGATTGTGGACGGCCACCATTCACTTCCTCAACCTATCACCCTCATGGTTCTGTCCTATCTCCAATTCTCTTCCTATTATTCATTACCGACCTTCTCAACTGTACCACAAACCCCATTTACTCATATGTTGACGACTCTACATTACACTATTCACCTAAAATTCCACAACATTATTCACAGCAGGAACTCCAAAATTCACATAAGGAGGCTATAAAGCACCTATCTTCTGATCTCTCAACTATCTCCAATTGGGGCAGAGAAAACATTGTTAATTTCAATGCTTCCAAAACTCAATTCCTCCATCTGTCTACTCATCGCCCCCTTCCAAAAAACTATGGCCTACTCTTCAACAACATACAGATTAACCCTTCATCTTCTTTCAATTTTCTTGGTGTCTCTTTTTCTTCAGATCTCTCTCGGAAAGATGATATTTCCACTCATGCTAAAACAGCTTCCCAGAAACTGGGTTTGCTCAACCGCCTCAGGAGGATTTTTGCCCCTGCTCAGCTTCTTTCTCAGTACAGGAGCACAGTGCGTCCATGTAGTGTGTATTGTTCACACGTGTCAGGAGGATCCTCTCACAGAGCACTTCTAGACAAAGTAGAAAAGAAAGCCTTCCGTTTCATTAACCTTCAACCGACAGTGACCGTCAAATGTCGGGAGAGAGAATATTGGCCACCCCTGCAGTGCCCGTCATATGACTCCTGCATTTTTAGGGCCATTATGAGCGATGAGAGAGAGAGCGAGCATTGCAAGGACAACAGGTGGGCGCGTTCCGCTCCCGGCAGAGGTTAGACCCGCACTGAGACCTACTGTATCCATTATCACCTTCCGTATCTCTCAAAACAAGGATAAATCCGAGGAAAATACCTCATTTTAGGGTATTTTAATTTTCAGTTGCACGATTGTTGCAAGAGAACGCGTTGTCGTACAAGGATGATTCAGATGTCACTGGAAAGCTCGTGTTTCGCTCTTTCACGGATATATAATTGTATTACGGTCTGGCTCTTGCTTATGCATGAAAAAAAACATGGAATGATGCTCATTTTCGGTACATATGCCCACCAGGCGCTACCATGATACACCCCCACCCCCCCGCGGGTTGGGAGTTAACTCACGTTCACTCATCAACTCTTTGCAGTCTCTCTCTCTTTGACGCAATGTTGCATCTCTCCCACTATTCTACCGCTATTACAATAATCACTATTTCTCAGAGCTCTCTCAGTGTATACCACCCCCTCTTCGAAGAGCATGTAGCACCCATCTTGCAACACAATCCCACCCCTACTCTGTGCAACTCTCCCACCCAATAGTGAAACGTTATTCTCAATCTTTCTTCTTTTCATCAGTTGAGCTTTGGAACTCTCTCCCAAAATCAGTATTTCCCTCTTCCTATGACTAAAATTGCTTCAAACTCTCATGTGTCCAGTCATTTTGGCTCGAACTTCCCTTGAATTTGGCCCTGTCACTCTTTCAACTCTGGGGGAGGCACTCGCTACAGGCAGTTCTGCCTTTTGTCTCCCTCACTCACATAGAAAACAATAAGCACTGTAACCTTATAACCAATAAATATCGTATAGCCACTCTTGTTAAATGATAACTGCCACAAAGTGTGTATCCATAGTGGTGGTAATTATGTTGTAAACTACATAAGACTGAAGTGGTGGATTTGCTTGATTGGACAGGCAGTGAAGAAGGCCTTTGAAGAAGGCCTTAAGGGGGTGTATTATCTGCAATAGAATATAAGGTGCGTCATACCGAGCTGTACAGTCCCTTCCATTACCAGAATTTAGCGATCCAGAGGTAATGCCATTTATATTTTTATTTTTATTTTTTTTATATTCCAACTACTCCCTCTCGGGCATAGGCTGAGAGCCTGTACATCCAACCACTCAACATGGTGAAGCCTGTGAGGTCTTGTTCCAGTGTAGGGAGTGAAACATGTGAAGCACTTAAAGCTCCACTCACGGTTCAAAGCAGCCTCATCTCTGAAGCTGCTTCGCCTTTGTGCTTCACTGTCTAACCCCCTAGACACAGACCCTCACTCTCAGAACGCCACCTATTGAGCAATGAACTCACTAGGCATTGCCCCCCCTGTAGATTATTTTGAATATGGGAATATTCATACAGTGCTATTTAATCAGGGAACAATTAGGGTATCTATTTTTTGGCGTTTCGGTGGGCTGTGTGGTGATGCACTGACACTAGGTACAGTACAATTTCCATCCCAATAATATCTTCCCATTGATATATCAGAATTCGAACCCGGGACCATTGGATTACCATTCCAGTGGCAAGATCATTCCACCACACCTCCCCTACAGGTGTACAGTACACAAGTGCCTTACCAGTAAAGGAAAAAGGGGAGTGCTGTAAGTAAACTATATGAAGTCTTGTACACATGTGCAGGCACTAGGGCAATCCAGGTAAAGACAGTGTCCAATTTCTCCTGTGAATCACTTTTTACTTACTTTCCGAGGATTCAGTAGCAAGAGGGGTTACCGTGAGCTTATGATGAATGATTGTGTCACTACATTTATTTGTAGAGTCAATACTTATAAGGAGTTGCTAGATGATTCAAGATTAAAACAAACCCTAGCGGAAGACAAGTATGAATGGTGCTTCACATCCGCCAGGGCGCCATGGTTTGGTGCCATATAGGAACAAGTTAACAGTATCCTAAAGACTGGCTTGAATAAGGTGCTGAATCGTGCTTTGTTCACCTCAGCAAAACTGAATAGAGTATTGTTAGAGCTTGAAGCCACAGTCAATGATTGCCCGCTTGGTTATACATATATTGATCTTGAAGACCTTCTACCCATCACTCCTTCACAACTGGTTCATGGGAGATGGATCAGAAGCTTTCCAAGGCAAGAAATCACATATGATGTTCTCATGGACATCACGTGGCGTAATAACACCCCATCAGCCAGGCTTCCAATATATAACAAAGATCTCACAAAACCTGTGAAAGTGTTGATCATCTAATGTTACTAAAGGAATAACATCGTCATTTAATAGTAAAGAAGGGGAAAGCATCTTTGAAAGCTGGGGTACATAATTTTAGTACATGATGATGGCCCCTGACTTCTTTGGCCTATAGGTTGGGTGACAAAATTTCTTCGTTGTCCCGACCACGAACGCAGGTTAGTTCAAGTTCGAACAGGAGACGATTTGACCACACTGGTGGATAAGGTTTACCCAATAGATAGAAGCTTAGGTATTGGATGATGACAGCAAACTGAGCTCTGGACCCCGCATTGCTGCATCTGAAGCGGACCAAAGTGATGACCCTCAAAGGCCATCCCAGGTCCTCTCAGTTGTGGAAATACATGATCAGGACGGGACAGTTGTAAATATTTTGTATATAGCCGGTGGCGGATTATGTTGTGAATCTTGTTCTTAATTCCTTTTATATATTTAGCTCTATGGTAAATATTATTCACAATTAAAGTATTTATATATATGAGGGAGAATCAATAGAAAAGATTACTGTATATGATATCCTAGGAGAATCTTTTGGGAATTTGTACTTATTTAAAGATAATGTCGGATCCTGACTAGGATTTGAACCCACTCGACCACGATCGAGTGGATATGGTGCCCAACTCTTCCAAAATTACTTGGAGTGAGTGGGTTCGAATCCTAGTCGGGATACCTCTCTCCCAATCTGTCCATAACGCTATTAATGTGGTGCCTGTCACCTGACGAAAGCTGATTTCCGCCTAATATGTAGCCTGGGAGCGAGGCAAGCGAAAGAAGACAGTGCAGGAGGGCTTCATCCAACACCCTGTACTACCCACTAACTCCTGTTCAGACTGGCTTCTTTACGCCATCTTGCCTTTCACCAATTATATCATCGGTGTTAACAAGACAATCAGGTAAGAAAGATTTACTTTGTGTGCTTTCTTGCCTCCCGTCCTCTATTTACATGAGACAAATCACAACTATATAAGTGTCTTTAACTCCAATGGGTAACTGCCATATTGTCTAGGCTAGGCCTTAACTTCTATTCAAACCATTACTCTGTCTTCTCAATTTTCTCCCTCCTTGGAATTCTGATACATTGTCTGCTTGGGGTGAGATAGGGAGGAGGAAGGTAAAAAACGTGTGTCATATCTGCAAGCTTTTGTGTCATGGTAGGGTATTTTGGGCCTTAAATCACCTTGTCCTGGATCAAGGAGCTTCTCTGGTCCTTCTAAGTGGGCCACTCATGTTGCGAAGCTCAACTTGTTCTTGCTCCCTTGATCCGGGAGCGAGGCGATAGTTGGGGGTGGTGTGAAGTCCGGGTTTTGGGGATTCCCCGGGCTGGGGCTGAGGCACACAAGGATGCTGTGGCTGGCAAAGCATCTACTTTAGTTGCCTCTTCCTTCCCTTGCATGCCTCGATCCAATGCTGTCGTGGAGGGTTTACCTGATGAACAATCAGGAACTTAGGGTTGGGTACAGGTGAATGTGTAATGAACCCCCTACACCTTCACCTGTACCCATCCCTAGGTTCCAGCGTCATTTGTGGCACGGGTGTTGGCGTGGTCAGACAATATCAGCCATGGCGCTTGGGAGGAAAAACATTATTTCACTAGTGTTCTGGGCTTGGGTCGCCTGTGGTGTTGTGTGTGATATCATTATATTTGGTGTCAAGGGTTTCCTTGGGGTATGTTTTCGGTACCCGGGGTACTTGCACAGCTTGCCCAACAATAGTAATACTCACTCATTGCTTTACTCCATTTTTCGTTCATTAACAATCTTCCTTTCCCCTTTCATTAACCCCTACTGTACCGGAGGATACAGTAATAAAAGTTCCCCCCCAGCCCCAAGCAATGTGGCCAAAATGGCAAGATAGAACAACCTTCCACCTCAAGAGATGAGGGAAGACTGGCTCTCCCAGCCTTCAGAGGGTTGCATAAGCTGAGAAGTGTTGCCATATCGAGAGCAGTGCTCAAATGGTCGTGGTACCAGGCACAACCAGATACAGACAGTTACAAGGAAAGTTCATTACTGACGGCTCCCAGCCGTCGCTGGGACTGGGGAGTGACTTATCTACTGACAGCTGGTAGCCGTCGCTGGGATTGGATGGGTTAACATATTCCCCTGTTCTCACACATGCAATTAGGGTGTGGCAAGATAATTATGGATGATATCACACACTACCTGAATTAGCTATATAAATTGATATTCTGTATATCAGAAAATAGAAAATGTTCAACAATTGTTTAAACACCATCATCTCTTGGAAGTATGTACAGTACCTACTTTATGCATAAATTGAAAAATGAGTTATATTTTGCTTTCTTCATAGTATACTCATGATTACACAAGTGTATATGTATAACTTCTATGTGTAGCATCTATTACCAATTCTGCGATATATTGAGGTATTATGCATGGCAATGTTTATAGTGGTTATGAAGATCTTGGTAGTCATAATATCTGTCGTGAATCCTAGCTGGTATATATACCGTAGTTTGAATTTCCCGGGTTCACGACAGCTGGTTCCTTTTTGTTTACACACATTACTTTATTTATCTTTGTGGATAAATATTACTGTGGTTGCACCAATTATATCTTAGTTTATTTTCCCTTATTATTTAATCACAGGGGACAATATAGAACCCTTAAATATATTTATATTGTTACGATAAAAGGGTATCTCAGTACACTTCACACAGAAACTTCGTCACGCTCACAACAAACCACCAGTTGCTGCCACATAACAACAGAACTTTACTGATCTACACCTACCGACATGTCCATCACCTAACCTACACTCTTTGCATCACAGCTAAGTTCCTTTAATACTAGAAGTACTTCATAGCTATTACTGGGACTACCACAGATAGCCTACATATACAATTTAACACGTAAGTCCAACGCCGACCGGTATAATATTTATAGCCTAGGCCATTTCATCTTTCCAGGTCTGAACATTTACTTTATATCCATTTCTCCTTTACCCCCTAGGAATAATATTCAGGATATAATTGGTGCCGTGACCAGGATACTGGGCCATCTGTTATATATTGATAGGAATTGGGGGGGTCTTAGGCCTGGTCTGCCTTTGTGTAGAGCTGGGCGGTCCAGTGAACAAATGCCGAGGAGCGCACCGGGGAAGGCGGCTAGGGCAGGGGGCGTTGAACAAGAGTTTGTGCCATCGTCCGGTTATTACCCTGTGCCTTTGAGAAAGGTGGCCCTCTTCGGCCATTCCTATGTGCGGGATTTTCCGCTGGATCGTCCAGTGCAGTGCCCTGCTTTTTTTGTTATACAAATATATAGACCAGGGGTAAGGGTAGACACTGTCAGGCAGACCTCGGCCTGGGATGAGCTCCTAGCCTACAAGCCGGATCTTACGTTCCTGGTCCTTGGGGGAAATGATTTGTCCCTGCAAGCTGACCTTCAGGGGGTGGCCCTTGGGCTCCAGTCTCTAGCTGAAGAGATAGAAGAGAGGACTGGGGGTCACTGTCTGGTGGTCAGTCTAGAGTCTAGGGTAAGCCCTAGGGGTATGACTCCCGAGGAGTACAATAGGGCAAAGAATGGTGTGAACCTTCGCTTACTAAGAAATCTCCCATATACTAAACAAAGGTACTTTGTCATGGGGATGAGTAAGACCGACTTGTGGGACGGAGTTCATTTAGATGTGCCAGGGAGCCGGAAGGTATTAGATAGGCTACTGGACAGAGCGTGTGCCTTCTTTGAGGAGAAGGACGGGGCCGAGGAGGAGCAGTCGACGCAATAGGCTAGATCTCAAGACTAGGACGACGGCTGCGGCTGTTCCTCCTTCAGAGGAGTCTTGATCCTTCTTTCTTTTTTTTTGTAATTTGTTACAATTTAATATAGCCTAGCCTAGTAAAGTAAATATTGTAAAGTAGAGTAATATGACATAGGGTAATTTTCCTTTTCTTTGATCATTTGTAAACTCATAGGGGGCACGCGGTCTGCATGCTTCAATTTGCTTGGTTGCTGTCGTCATCAATGTAAGAAGGTTAGCCTAGGCTTAGAATAGATTAGAATAGGTTAGCCTACAGTGACGATTAGAATTGTTGTTCCTTAAGCTTTAGTTACCGTAAACTGAGAAAATAAAGGATGAGAAAATAAAGTCATTGCGGCGGTTCAGGGCTGCCAAGAAAGGAGGGATTACTAAGCTTACCTCTAATCTGTCTGAATTTATTGAACATGCTGCTACACTGCATGATGTAAGGGGTGTGAAAATCACTTTAGAAAAGGCCCTAGCTGATATCGAGTCGTATAACGTAGAGTTGTATAGCTTATATTCAGATGATCAGTTAGAGGAGGAGATGGTGAAAGATATGCAGTATGTTAATCAAGTAAACAGTCAGTTAGCTGAGTTAGATAGTGCTCTACAGACAACCACTACTGGTGGATCTCATGATAGCGCAGCAAGTAGGAAACAGAAGGGTATTAAGCTACCCTCCCTGAAGTTGCCAGTTTTTGATGGGATCCAACACAGTGGGTGTGTTTCTGGGAGCTCTTTGATTGGTTTCTGGGAGCTCTTTGATTGTAGTGTTCACTTCCAAACAGACTTAACTGACATTCAGAAATTTACGTATCTAAAGGGACAACTTAGTGGTGAGGCTCTACAAATTGTTAGTTGATTTAGTTTGGTCGCTGTAAGTTATGAACCAGCGGTCACTATACTGAAAAACAGTTATGGTCAAAAGGATCGCATCAAAGCAGCTCACATAGTGAAACTGTGTAATCTCCCGCATCCTAGCCAGGATGTCAGTGCTCTGAAAGATTTTTCCGCGTCATTTGAGAGTGCGTTAGAGTCATTACGCTCTATGGATGTAACAGTAAGTGAAATATGTGCAGTACTGTTGCATAATAAACTACCTAGTGCACTCTCTGAAGTGATTAAGCGTGAATTAAAAGACAACTGGCTGGATGTGGATGAATATGTTCGTGTGTTTGACTGAAGTGTGCAATCTAGAAAGTAGACATAATTCACTAGAACAGTTTGGGGCAACCGCCACAGCAGCATATGCAGTGTATCAGAAACCCGATACCAAGCAGAAGTATGGATGTAAGTTGTGTTTAAAGACAGGACATTTTTGGGCAAAGTGTGCAAAATACAAGAACAGTCCCGCCAAGGCCAATAGAGCAAGGCAGTTGAAATTGTGCGTCGGGTGCCTGTCATCTGAACATGGCAGCCAGGGGTGTACTAACCCTAAAATTAGGCCGTGCCGATTCTGCCAACAGAAACATTTTAATTATTTGTGTCCGACGCCATGCCTTGAACAAACTGGACATTGGACAACCAGCAGCCCCTGAACCAACAGTGACCATGGTTGTGGCTTCGGGCCGTAATGCAGTGTTGTTGCCTACCATTCAGATTCCGTTGACCGACAGAAACGGTCATACCAGTAAAGTAAGAGCTTTGTTGGACCAATGTTTGCAACGTACCTTCATCTTGCGCTCTGCTTTATCGCAGCTTGATTACGTTAGGGTCAGTAAGGAACAGCTAAAGCTCCAGGGATTTACTGGCTCACTTGGTAGTACTGAGTATGAAATAGTTGAGTTAACCTATCATCACAGAAGAAGGGTACGTAATTTGAGAGCCGTTGTGGTGGAGGAGTTACCAGTATACAAGCCAGGGAGGGCTTTAGAGATGGAGGTAAATGCCATCAAGGCTCGGGGTTACAAATTAGCAGATCCAGGTATCACTGATGGAGATATGATAGGGTTACTGATTGGGGCGGACTTTTATTACCACTTTGTACATTCAGGCTATGTCAGGGAAGGAAGTATAGTTATGATACCCACAATTTATGGTTACGCACTGAGTGGCACTTATCAGTCAGATACAGAAGAGACCCATGTAGAGTTAGTCACTGTTCTTAAGTTAGCAGTAGACCCTTTAGTGGAGATACAGGAAGATATTGGCAGTAAATCTCCATAATTAAAGGATCTGACACCTCTATGGGACTTGGACCATATTGGTATAAGTCCTAATGAGACTGGTAAGGGTGGGGAGAAAGTCTTAAATATATTTTCTGAAACGGTACAGTATTCCGAAGCACAGGGACAGTATAGAGTGGAACTGCCGTGGAGAGATAACATAGATAAATTACCTGATAACTTTAACCCTTATTTAGCAGGCTAGGTGGTCTATTTGACCGTAGCGCCCAGCGGGGTGTTTTTACCCTAAATAGGGTTGTTTACGTGATAATTTTCATGCCTAAATATGACCCAGAGCGTAAAACAAGTATCTATCCCTGAAAGGGCGTAAACAGAGCTTTCCAATGACACCCGAACCATCCTTGTATGACCACTGGTTCTCTTGCAACGATCGTGCAACACGAGTGCAAAAACCCTGTAACTAGGTAATTTCCCTACATAATTCCCTGTGTAGCGAGTGTGAGGGGGGAGGGAAGGGTGGTTTTCACTTCAGTTGGTCCACCGCGGTGGTGGGCGGCGGTCATAGCCTTCCTACGCTCCTCACACTGCTCAGCTCTCTCTCTCAGCAACATTACGTGCTGAAAATGGCGCACGACATACGTTGTGAACCGCCACTTAGTCCAAATTTATTTCACACGACATAAGTTGCGCGCCGCAAATTACGGGTTAAGTTAGCCCTGGGAGGAATGAGAGGCTTGCAGTATAAGTTTATAAAAGATCCCAACTACTGTCAACAGTATACAAAGGTTCTGGATTATCAGATAGAAACGGGGTTTATTTAAAGGGTAGAAAACAGGAATCAAGCTGGTCATCCCATTCACTACTTAGCTCACAATGGTATTACCAAGGATAGTGTTACTACGCCTGTACGGATAGTGTTTGACTGTTCGGCTAGGATGGACGAGAAGGCGTTCAGTCTGAATGACTGTCTCCATACAGGTCCATCGCTAGTGGCTGACCTCACCCAGGTGCTTCTGCGCTTTAGATGCCATCAATTTGCCTGGGTGAGTAATATTGAGAAAGCATTTCTCATGGTGGGGTTGAGTGAGAAAGATAGGGATGCTACTAGGTTTCTGTGGCCCGTTGATCCCTTGGAGGTTGCAAGTCCTTACATTGTCTACCGGTTCCGTGCAGTTCTGTTCGGGGCCACCTGTCCCCAGTTCCTCCTTAATGCTACCATTCAAAAACACCTGTCTATGATACAGGAGAACAGTGAAGTAGTTAATAGGCTAAAAAGGGGGCTGTATATTGATAACTTGCAGGGGACTGGTGATGATGTGGGTGATTTACAACAACAATGTTGGGATGCCCGTAGAATATTTTCCAGCGCTAACCTGTCTTTACGTGAGTGGGTCACAAATAATGAGAGTTTGCGGGAACTGTTGCACCTGAAGGGTATAGCTTCCACTAAACAAGATGGGGTTAGGGTGCTTGGCGTTGGGTGGCTAACTAATAAGGATATGTTACAGGTTAATTTCCGCGGAAGTAGCCCTGCATTGGTTACGAAACGCGAGGCTCTAAGTCTAACCGCGAGTGTGTTCGATCCTCTAGGAGTGCTGCTACCGGTCACCATCCGGGCGCGGAGGTTCGTACAGGACTTGTGGAGATTAGAGTGTGGGTGGGATGTCCCCATTCCAGATGACATGAGAGCTAACTGGCAATGATATGATGGATAGTACAGGTATCATGTTTCCCCGTCAGGTCACTAATTCTAAGAGGGTTACGCTGCACCTATTTAGTGACGCTAACTCAGTAGCATATGGTGTAGCGGCCTATGCGGTTGGTGATGAGGTGAGTAGGTTAGTAATGGCCAAAGCTAAGGTGGTGCCTATTAACTCCTTCAGACATATTATGTTCCAATAAGTCCGAGGAGGCGGGAGCCCCGGGATCATTGCCACTGACTCGCACTACAATCACAACAACAATGCGGCCGTTAGAATTATCGGAGGTGGCTGAGGTTGCCACCAACGGTTTTATCGTAAGGTAACTTATCGGACTTACTGAGCTCCATATGACGCTAGTGCGTCATATAGCATATTATAGAGGTCTATATGACACGATCGCATCATATGAGTTTTTGGTTCACTAGTCCATATGACGCGATCGCGTCATATATGTCTGGGGGAGTTAAGTCCCTCACCATACCTAAGATGGAGTTGACTGCTGTTCTTCTCGCAGCTTGTCTCGCATGTTATATATGTGAGGCCTACGCGGACGAGCTGATTATAGAGAATGTTTACCTCTGGTCGGACAGCCAGATAACCCTATGCTGGTTGTCTAGTAAAAAATGTTTGCCTATATACGTTCAAAATAGAGTTGATGAGAAAAAGTCATTAGTCCCCAGCGCTCATTTTCGTTATATTTCCACAGAGGACAACCCCAGTGATCTAGTTACCAGAGGGATTTCATATGTGTCCTTAGTTGCTTCTTCGCTTTGGTGGGGAGGGCCCATATGGCTACCTCACCAAATGCTATGGCCTGATCATGGCCCAATATGGGGCTCAATAGGAGGGGACACAACTGTGGGTTGTAACGTGAGTCAAGAAGGAACCCTGTCATTGCCGGTACCGGTTGGCCCTACTGCCATATTTAATTGGGACCGGTATGGCTCATATATGAAGTCATGGCATTTAATGGCATGGGTCCTTAGGTTTATTAACCCTTATTTAGCGGCGAGCAACATAAGTCGAGTTAAATAAAGCTGGACTATGTGGCGGCGCTCGACATAACTCGAGTGGCAATTTCAGCACGTAATGTGGCTGAGAGAGAGAGACAAGTGGTGGCAGGAGACTAGCGAGCGTATGACTGCTCCAGACCACCGCGGCGAACCTACTGACACAAATCTCAGCTCCCTCCTCCCTCTCTCACTCGCTACATACTCAATTATGTACTGAAAGTACCGAATTACCTGCTTTTTGCACTCGCGTTGCACGGTTATTGCAAGAAAACTATCCATCATACAAGGATCGTTATGGTGTCATTCGGAAGCTCTGTTTATGCCCTTTCAGGGATAGGTACTTGTTTTACGTTCTGGGTCTTATTTAGGCATGAAAATGATCACGTAAACAGCCCTATTTTGGCTAAAAACACCCCGCTGTGCGGTACACATAAATAAACCGCATAGGCCGCTCGTAAGGTGTTAAGACTCTTAACCCGGCAAGCGCGATAGGCCTCACGGAAGGCTTCCTATAGGGAACGCGATAGGCCTCACGGAAGCAAGACCATAAAAAAAGCCTTCCAAAAAAAAAAAGGGCCTATCAAAACAAAGGAATTTGTCTCTAGGTGAGATAATTCCCCTCCAGTACTCATCCATGTAAATCTCACCCACCCCCCTCCCCTCCTTCCCCACCTTATTCCCCCCTCCCTCCCCTCCTCAATTATCACCTATTTTTCCTCTTATTATCATCATTTATCGGTTATTTTTCTCTCCCGCGATAATGTAGCACAAGTGGGTTGCATAAAATATCGTTATGTAACACCCAGACACCGGCGCACACCGCCCCGCTCGTCTCAGTTACCTCACAGACAGCGAGAGAGGAGGGTTGCCTGTGGCTCTCTCTCGCCTGAGATTATGACCGGGTGGCCAATATCTTCGTTTTTCACCACCCAAATGCTTTTCCCACTTATTTTAGCACTCTTAACCCGGCAAGCGCGATAGGCCTCACGGAAGGCTTCCTATAGGGAACGCGATAGGCCTCACGGAAGCAGGACCATAAAAAAAGCCTTCCATAAAAAAAAAGGGCCTATCAAATCAAAGGAATTTGTCTCTAGGTGAGATAATTCCCCTCCAGTACTCATCCATGTAAATCTCACCCACCCCCCTCCCCTCCTTCCCCACCTTATTCCCCCCTCCCTCCCCACCTCAATTATCACCTATTTTTCCTCTTATTATCATCATTTATCGGTTATTTTTCTCTCCCGCGATAATGTAGCACAATTGGGTTGCATAAAAGATCGTTATGCAACACCCAGACACCGGCACACACCGCCCCGCTCTTCTCAGTTGACTCCCAGACAGCGAGAGGGGAGGGCTGCCTGTCTCTCTCTTTCGCCTGAGATTATGACCGGGTGGCCAATATCTTCGTTTTTCACCACCCAAATGCTTTTCCCACTTATTTTAGCACTCTTGAAGGTTCATATATACATCATATATGTAAAATAAAAGCATACCGAAAACAAATAATGGTTTATATTGTAAATATAACGAATTCTGTCAGAATCCAGGGCTAGAAATGCACAAATAACTACCCTAGCACCTACGTCTATATCGCGCTTGTCAGGTTAAGGTTCATATATACATCATATATGTAAAATAAAAGCATACCGAAAACAAATAATGCTCTATATTGTAAATATAACGAATTCTGTCAGAATCCAAGGCTAGAAATGCACAAATAACTACCCTAGCCCTTAGGTCTATATCGCGCTTGTCAGGTTAAAGAGAAGACACAAGGGAATTATCAGGCAAAACCGGCATATTTGACGGTGCCGGAATTAAGAACAGCAGAGTCAGCCATGATTAAGGTAGCTCAGAGAGAAGCTTACTCTGAAGAACACCACTATTTGTCAAAAGGACAGGGCACACCAAGCAATATAGTGAAGCAGTTAGGCCTCTATATGGAGGGAGGCATGATACGCTGTAGAGGTAGGCTACACCTTTCAGCTTTACATGATAGCGCCAAGTACCCTATCCTTATCCCTAATAAACATCGTATAGCCACTCTCCTTAGTAATTACTGCCATAAAGTGTGTAACCATAGTAGTGTTAGTTATGTTGTAAATTACATAAGGCAAAGATGGTGGATCCCCAAGATTAGACAGGTAGTAAAGAAAGCCTTAAGGGGATGTATCATCTGCAAGAGATTGCAAGGTACATCATACCGTGCTGCACAGGCCCCTCCGTTGCCGGAGTTTAGGGTTCAGGAAGTGAGTCCTTTCCAGGTAACGGGGGTTAACTACACAGGTGCCTTGCCAGTAAAAGAGAAGGGGGGTACAGTTACTAGAGCAGTCCATGTAGAAACGGTGTCTAACCTCTCCTGCGAATCATTTTTGCATGCGTTCCGTAGGTTTAGTAGCAGGAGGGGTTACCCTGAGATTATGATGAGTGATAATGCCACCACATTTGTTAGCGGAGCCAGTACATTACGGGAGTTGATGGATGATGCAAGGTTAAAAGGTACTCTAGCGGAATTCCAGTGCGAGTGGCGGTTTATACCGGCCAGGGCGCCATGGTTCGGTGCCATATGGGAACGGGTCATTGGCATCCTAAAGGCTGGCTTGAAGAAGGTACTGGGTCGACCATTGGTTACCACAGAGGAACTGAATACGGTATTACTGGAGCTCGAGGCCACAGTCAATGATCGCCCGCTTGGCTACAGCTACAGTGATCTTGACGACCCTTTTTTTTTTTTTTTTTTTTTTTTTTTCTATGTGATTGAGGGAGGCAAAAGGCATAACTGCCTATAGCGAGTGCCTCCCCCATAGTTGAAAGAGTGACAGGGCCAAAATCAAGGGACGTTCGAGCCAAAATGCCTGGACACACGGAGTTTGAAGCAATTTAAGTCATAGGAAGAGGGAAAGACTGATTCTGGGAGAGAGTTCCAGAGCTCAGCTGTTGAGTAGAAGAAAGTTTGAGAGTAACGTTTCACTCTTGGGTTGGAGAGTTGCACAGAGTAGGGGTGGGATTGAGTTGCAAGACGGGTACCACGTGCCCTACGTAAAGGAGGTGGTATGCACTGGGATAGCTCTGAGGAACACTGATTATTATAGTAGCGATAGAATAGCGAGAGAGATGCAACATTGCGGCGGAGAGAGAGAGATTGCAGAGAGTTGGTGAGTGGACGGGAGTTAATGATACGAAAGGCCTTCCTTTCAACTTTGTCTAGGAGAGCGGTGTGGGAGGAACCTCCCCACACATGTGAACAATATTCAATACAAGGGCGCACTATGCCCCTGTACAGAGCAAGAAGCTGTGCAGGGGAAAAGAACCCCCTAAGGCGGTTGAGCACACCCAGCTTCTGGGAGGCTGCCTTAGCAAGACTGGTAATATGGTCCTTCCAAATGAGAGCAGAAGAAAAAGAGACACCAAGAATATTGAGAGAAGATGAAGGGTTGATTTTTGTATTGTTGAAGAATAAGGGATAGTCCGCTGGGAGATCCTGACGGGTAGATAGATGGAGAAATTGGGTTTTGGAAGCATTAAAGTTAACAAGGTTTTCTCTGCCCCAATTGGAAATAGTATTTAGATCAGAATTTAAGAGTTCTATGGCTTCATTACGTTTGTCGTTGAGGGATTGCTGGCTGGGGCGTTCTGAAAAACTTATGGAGTAGTGTAAGGTTGAGTCGTCTGCGTATGAATGGATGGGAATTAAGGTACAGTTAAGGAGATCATTTATAAAAATTAGAAAGAGAATAGGAGATAGGACAGAGCCCTGAGGAACACCGGAGTTTATAGGGTGAGGAAGTGAACAATGGCCGTCCACAACCGCGGCTATGGAACGGCCAGAAAGGAAATTAGAGACAAAGGCACAGATGGAGGGATAGAAACCGAAGGAGGGTAGTTTAGAAATTAAAGATTTATGCCAGACTCTATCGAAGGCTTTCGATATGTCTAGTGCAATAGAAAAAGTCTCACCGAAGTCCCGGAAGGAGGATGACCAAGAGTTAGTAAGATATGAAAGAAGATCACCAGTAGAGCGACCCTTAACCCGTTGAGACCCAGCGTCGCACGTGTTGCGTCGGCAGTCTTTGATCACCAACTCCCAGTGACGCATCACGTGCGTCCGACATATAAAAAACACTTACGTGGCTCGTAAGGTAGGAAATGGCGGGAGAATAGGAGGGGGCGGTACCGTAGTGTGTGGGGAAGCCGGGCCAGTAGGTGTGAGCGGGCCGAGACAGCCGCGCGGCTGGTGGTGGTGGGCTTAGTGGGGATAGTTTACACCCCTAGTTTACCGCCACTTTGAACCTTCATTACTCCGGTCGTATGGGAGCTAGAGGCTTGAGATTTATGTGAGATACTCCTTAGGATGTATGCCGTACAATGCCATACTCAGTTTTTACCCTAGTGCTCCCGGGCGGGTGGTCATGCGGGGGACACGAACTATTGAAACCCCCCCCCCCCGCCCCCCAAATGACCGAAATGAGTTTTTTTTTATTTGTGTGTTCATTTCTCACCATTCTCTTCCATTTTGGCTCAACAAATTTTTTTGAAGCTCCCCCCCCCCCCCCCCCCCCCCCCCCCCCCCCCCCCCAAACAAAAATGTCAGAGGTGATTTTTTTTTGTTTTTTTTTCATTTCTCATCCTTGTCTTCCATTTTAGCAAACAAAAAAATAAGTGAAAATGGCTTGGGACTGGGGTGAACAAAATATTATAACTAGCCGGGGCTCAACGGGTTAAGGAAGCCATACTGGCGATCTGAGAGCAGATTATGAGAAGAGAAATGCTTAAGAAATTTGGAAGCAAGAATAGTTTCAAAAACTTTAGAAAGACAAGAGATAAGAGCAATTGGACGATAGTTGGAGGGTTGAGAGCGGTCACCCTTCTTTGGGACAGGTTGATTGTGAGCAAACTTCCAGCATGAAGGGAAGACGTTAGAGGATAGACAGAGACGAAAGAGTTTGCCTAGGCAGGGAGTCAGCACGGAAGCACAGTTTTTGAGAACAACAGGAGGAACACCGTCCGGACCGTACGCCTTATTAGTGTTAAGCCCAGAGAGGGTAGAAAGTACATCTTTAGAAGAGATTAGGATATTAGGCATAAGTAAGAGAGAGGAGGGCGGAGAGGGAGGAATAGCACCGGAATCATCCAAGGTGGAGTTTCTAGCAAAAGTTTGAGCGAAGAGTTTAGCTTTGTCAGAGGAAGAAGTGATGGTTGTGCCATCAGAGTGGGAAAGGGGAGGGAAAGACGAGGAAGAGAAATTGTTGGAGAGGTTTTTGGCTAGATGCCAGAAAGCTTGGGAAGAGCTAGAGTTGGATAGTTCAGTGCATTTATTATTGATGAAAGAGTGTTTGGCAAGTCGAAGAACAGATTTGGCTTGATTCCGGGCAGAAACATATGAAGAATGAGAGTCTTGAGTTTTAAGGCGTCGGTACCGTTTGAATGCTTCCTCCTTATTGCGGACAGCAGTAGAACAGGCGTGAGTAAACCAAGATTTTTTAGCATTAGTCTGAGAGAAAGAGAATGGAATGTATGCTTCCATGCCCGATAGGATTACCTCGGTAATGCGTTCAGCACTCTCCGAGGGTCCTCGGCCATGGAAGCAGAAATCATTCCATGGGAAATCAAAGAAGTACTGCCGAAGAGCCTCCCAGTCGGCAGCGCCAAAGTGCCACAAGCGCCGCCGGCTAGGAGGATCGGGTGGCTGAACTGGAGAGATAGGACAGGTGACAGAGATAAGTTTATGGTCGGAGGAGCCCAGAGGAGAGAAAAGATCGACAGTATAAGAAGAAGGGTTAGAAGTTAGAAACAAGTCAAGAATGTTGGGCCGATCTCCGATGCGATCCGGGATACGGGTGGGTTGCTGAACTAACTGCTCTAGGTCATTTAGGATAGAAAAGACGTAGGCTTGTTCACCAGGTGGATCAGTAGTGTGAGAGGAGAGCCAATGGCGGTGGTGAACGTTGAAATCTCCTAAGATGGAGATTTCTGAGAAAGGAGAAATGGATAGAATGTGTTCCACTGTAGAGTTTAGATAGTCAAAGAATTTCGGAAAGTTGGTAGAGTTAGGGGAAAGATAGACAGCACAGAAATATTTAGTAAGAGAATGACAGGAAAGTTTGAGCCATAAAGTTGAGAATTCAGAGGAGTCGAAATCGGGAACACGAGAGCAAGTGAGTTTGTTGTGCACATATGCACAACATCCGCCTTTGGCTTTGAAACTAGGATAGAGAAAGTAGGAGGATACAGAGAAGGGGTTGCTGGAAGTTGCTACAGACACCTGAGTTTCGGTGAGGAAGAGAAGATCAGGTTTGTAGGAGGAGAGATGGTGCTCAACAGAGTGAAAGTTAGAGGAAAGTCCGCGAATGTTGCAGAAATTAATAGAAAGAGTAACAGGCCGAGGTCCAGGTAATTGTGTGGGGTCGTCAGGGGATGGTCGGTCGGATGAGGGGGCATTTATGGTCCCCCCCCCTGGGGACTCCGAGGCTGGGCTACAATTCATCATTTTTTTTTTTTAATTTTGGTGTGGAGGAATGAAGTGTGGTGTGCATGTTTAGTGTAGTGAAGTGGATAGGAGGAGGAGGTGTTTGTGAGAGCTAGCTGGATTGCTCTCAGTGTAAATGAGGCACAAAGAAAATCAGTAAGAGAGGCCAAGCAAATGAAACAGGAGTTCCAGCGACTCTTTATCACATGCCTATAACCTCACCTGGGTCTAGCCCTGATCGATTGGTGCCTACAATCTCCCCACAAGAAACCCATGTATTTATGCTTTCTCAATAAAGAATCAAATGAAATCAAATCTACCCATCACTCCTTCACAACTGGTTCATGGGAGGCGGATCAGAAGCTTTCCAAGGCGGGAAGTCACGGATGAAGATCTCAAGGACACGACTTGGCGAAACAACGATTCCGTCAACCAACGCTTCCAATATGTTACAAAGCTCTCACATGACCTGTGGAAAAGGTGGAGCACTCATTATTTAATATCACTCAGGGAGCAACATCGTCACTTAATGGTAAAAAGAGGGATAGCATCGCCGCGTGTTGGGGACGTCGTTCTAGTACATGATGACGAGCCCCGACTTTTTTGGCATATAGGTCGGATAATGAAACTTCTTCGTGGTCCTGCCCACGAATGTAGGGTAGTTCAGGTACCCGGCCGGTTTTCAAAAAATGGTTTTATTCCAGAAACAATAGCGAATGGGTTAGGAATGAAGGAAAAAACACGAAAAACCGCTCAAAAAGCTTAAAGAATGGTCCTACAGAGCCCCCGAAAACGTATTTTACAAGAGTAAAAAATTGAAGGCAATTACCCCAAAAAAACAGGTTATTGCGCGCTCACGCGCACGCACGTGGACTTTGAGAGTTTTCAACCATCGGTACGGTTGCGTGGGATACGTACACAGTTCCCATACAAATCTGAGCCCTCTCGAGTGGCTACACCTGAGGTTACGGTCGGAGCAATTAGGGTGAATCGTCAGACGCGTCGCTGGGGCTGTGCGTTACATACATCGCCGACGCGTCAGACGCCTCGCTGGGGCTGTACGGGTTAAGATCTAGCCTATTACGTCGACTGCTCCTCCTCGGCCCCGTCCTTCTCCTCAAAGAAGGCACGCGCTCTGTCCAGTAGCCTATCTAATACCTTCCGGCTGCCTGGCGCATCTAAATGAACTCCGTCCCACAAGTCGGTCTTACTCATCCCCATGGCAAAGTACCTTTGTTTAGTAAATGGGAGATTTCTTCGTAAGCGGAGGTTCACACCATTCTTTGCCCTATTGTACTCCTCGGGAGTCATACCCCTAGGGCTTACCCTAGACTGTAGACTGACCACCAGACAGTGACCCCCAGTCCTCTCTTCTATCTCTTCAGCTAGAGACTGGAACCCGAGGGCCACCCCCTGAAGGTCAGCTTGCAGGGACAAATCATTTCCCCCGAGGATCAGGAACGTAACATCCGGCTTGTAGGCTAGGAGCTCATCCCAGGCCGAGGTCTGCCTGACAGTGTCTACCCTTGCCCCTGGTCTATATATTTGTTTAACAAAAAAAGCAGGGCACTGCACTGGACGATCCAGCGGAAAATTCTGCACATAGGAATGGCCGAAGAGGGCCACCTTTCTCAAAGGCACAGGGTAATAACCGGACGATGGCACAAACTCTTGGCCAACGCCCCCTGCCCTTGCCGCCTTCCCCGGTGCGCCCCTCAGCATTTGTCCACTGGACCGCCCAGCTCTACACAAAGGCAGACAAGTCAGGCCTTAGACCCCCCCAATTCCTATCAATATATAACAGATGGCCCAGTATCCTGGTCACACGCCCCTAGTGTGATAAGACGGTCCCCCCAGTCTAGTGCTTTGTTATACAAATACATAGGAGAGCCACTGAGTCAACTGGGTAACAGAATTCTGCAATATCAAAATATATATATATATATATATATATATATATATATATATATATATATATATACTGTATAGAAAGAGAGAGAGTGAGAGAGAGAGAGAGCAAGCGACGGAGAGAAAATCATGTGTGTGTGTGTGTGAGTGTGTGTGTGTGTGTGTGTGTGTGTGTAATTGTTGTGCCCCTATTCCTAAGCGTACACACTAGGTTCGTTGTAGTATCAACAGAAGGTTGCCATGACGAAGATATGAAATGGGTGAGCAGCATAATCAGAGTTGATAAGCTTTATTTACTCAAGTTCTGGTGTGGAGCAGTGGAGCAGTGGAGCAGTGTGGAGCAGGCCAAGTGTCTCTCCTTATGTGAATAATTTTCGGCTTTGTACAAATCACAATAAATACCTGTGAGTTTTTTTCAAAAATGCTTCCAGGAATGAGAGATTCAGTCATTCTGAGTAAATAATGCTCTATATACATAGGTTTTTGGGGCATTGTTTTGCAGTTATGGTTCATTAAATTCTACATATATGTGTTTTTCGCAATTTTTAAAGCAGTTGCCCCTTTAATTAAAAGGCATAAAGAAGAAAATACGTAGGGTATGATAATGTACTGTATCAAATATTCATAGAAACACCAACAAATACTCTGTAGCTTTCTTGATTTTTCCGTGACAATAAGGTGAATATTACAAATAAGCACAACATCGTATATTCACCAAATTGCCAAGGGCAGATGAAGAAAGCTACAGAGGAGTTGATTATGCCTCTTTAAAGTATTTATACCATACTCCACAATACACTAGTCAGTTATATATCCATTGCTTTCATGTAGAGGTCATAAAGGGATAAACATTGCAAAACACGTAAAACTGCCATGCGAAAAGAAGGAATTTTTATGTCTTTTGTTAGTTTTAACTGATTTGAAATGTAAAGAAAAGGAATAGCGATTACGCTAAATGCTGTATGATGGTGCATGGTATCAATACTTCATAAAAATACATACAAATCCTCTGTAGTTTTCTTATTCTTAAGTTTTGTTGGTTTCTTGTAATATTCAACATATTAATGCCAGGGATATAATATGAAGAACAATATAGTGATTTTTTTTTTTGCGTACTGATACACTTAGTTAATAACAACAAAATATGACAAAAAGGCGACTTTAAGGGCCCATAACTGCAAAACAATGTCCCCAAAAAGCCTATGTGTATATAACAAATATTACTTAGAATTACTTGATCTTTCATTTCTGGAAGTATCTGACAAACCTCGCAGGACACCCTGTATAACTCGCAGGACACCCTGTATAACTCGCAGGACACCCTGTATAACTCGCAGGACACCCTGTATAACTCGCAGGACACCCTGTATAACTCGCAGGACACCCTGTATAACTCGCAGGACACCCTGTATAACTCGCAGGACACCCTGTATAACTCGCAGGACACCCTGTATAACTCGCAGGACACCCTGTATAACTCGCAGGACACCCTGTATAACTCGCAGGACACCCTGTATAACTCTTTGAATAAGTTATTGCCTATTCTAGGTACACATAAATATACATATCTTAGAGAAGGTAGTAATAACGGTTATTAACCCCTTCTGTACTGGTGATGCACTTTTCATTATATTCTGGGCACTATTAGACGATTTTGTACAGCTTAGGAACGCCGTCTATTGATTAAAAGGATACAGACCTTCTCAATTTATCATTTTAGCTACCATATATCCTTCATTTTAGCTACCATATATCCTTCGTAAGCTTCATAAAATCGTCTAAATGTAGGTTAAATATATAAAAAAGACGTCGCCGGTAAAGAAGGGATTAAAGAAGAGGGCGGGCATATTCACCCAATGAAGGAATTAGCAACTACCGTCTGTCTGATCACCAATAGGGATCATCCCCGCACACGTGTATGTATGGGAAGGTGCACACAGACACAGAGGGAACAATAGCGTGACTGGATGTGGGGTGCACTAAAGAGGTTAAGGGAGTACTGCTTCGTTTTTGGTAGATATATTTATTTATTTATTTATTATTTAGTTTCCTCGCTAGACCTCCACCAAGCTTAGAAAAACCGCACCTATACCCTTTTTCAAGATAAATTTGTACATTTTTCGATAGACAAATTTTCCGGTCGAAGGCAGATTCCTTCTAAAATGAGAGGCTTGCTATCGCTCGCCAGGATAAAATCGACACCTAAAGGGCAAGAAAGGTTTTAACATTGACGAAGAAATGAGACGAAAGGTCTCAAAATCGCCAAACTAACGGAACGAACTTCTTAAAACCGCACCAATAATATGCTAAACATGAGGGAGAAGGGTGTCCAGAAAAAGCGAGTAGTACCCCCTTAAGCCCTTAGTTAGAATACAGCTGTGAATGACTTTAAGAAGCTTATCTAGGGGGAATTTATTTGAACTTAAAGAGCGAAAGGCACTGGTGGAAGCAATTCAAATGGTATTCCATGTACAGTATATGATTTAATATCGCGTTAATGATACCTTGGCCAATAAGACAGAAATAAGGAACACAACATAAACACAATACACATCAATACATACACAAATATATATATATATATATATATATATATATATATATATATATATATATATATATATATATATATATATGTATATATACATTTTATCTTTAAGGCATACAAGGTTAAAGGAAGTAGCAGTTTCTGCATTCGAAATTTTATTATTCAGAGTTTCTGATTAATCTTCATTGAGGTTAAGTGAGCGGGTTGATAAGGTTAGCAAAGTTCATGGTAATTCAGCATTTCGCTAGGCATCTAGCATCTTCATGGAATGATTACATTATTCAAAATTACAGGTATATATACACATGTTGAGATCAGGGGGGCAAGGAGTGGGCGGGGCTACTGCATGTTTGGTGGCCTGCCATTAGTTGTGGGTAACCTCGCCAGTCGCGAGCTGCTTCTCGTCTGAGGGTGGCGAAGTTAATGTTGATTGGCTGCTGAAAGTCATCGGGGTAGAGGGCTGCGCTCTGGGTTGCGTAGACGTTGGTGGCGCGGGAGAGAGGTGATGGGCGGCGCCCGTAGCGAGGTAGTGGCATTTAGCAGATGGTAATGTTTGTAGATCAAGTGTTTGGTTATTTATGTTTGGGCTTAAAGCTTGACTATTTGGAGTTTCAAGTATAGAGAGTCCTCTGGGGTAATTTTCTTTGTCAATTATGGAGGTGTGTTTGTTTTAATCGTTGGGGGTAAGGGGGGGGAGGGGTTAGGGGAGAGAAAGTGGTCTTTAATAGCTCCTGACTAAAGGTGGAGAGTTAGCCGACGGAACAGACGAGTCTGAGTCATACCAATATAGGAATGGGGCCCACAGTCCCCATTATTACAAGTGTGCTGGTATATAGGAATGGGGCCCACAGTCCCCATTATTACAAGTGTGCTGGTATATAGGAATGGGGCCCACAGTCCCCATTATTACAAGTGTGCTGGTATATAGGAATGGGGCCCACAGTCCCCATTATTACAAGTGTGCTGGTATATAGGAATGGGGCCCACAGTCCCCATTATTACAAGTGTGCTGGTATATAGGAATGGGGCCCACAGTCCCCATTATTACAAGTGTGCTGGTATATAGGAATGGGGCCCACAGTCCCCATTATTACAAGTGTGCTGGTATATAGGAATGGGGCCCACAGTCCCCATTATTACAAGTGTGCTGGTATATAGGAATGGGGCCCACAGTCCCCATTATTACAAGTGTGCTGGTATATAGGAATGGGGCCCACAGTCCCCATTATTACAAGTGTGCTGGTATATAGGAATGGGGCCCACAGTCCCCATTATTACAAGTGTGCTGGTATATAGGAATGGGGCCCACAGTCCCCATTATTACAAGTGTGCTGGTATATAGGAATGGGGCCCACAGTCCCCATTATTACAAGTGTGCTGGTATATAGGAATGGGGCCCACAGTCCCCATTATTACAAGTGTGCTGGTATATAGGAATGGGGCCCACAGTCCCCATTATTACAAGTGTGCTGGTATATAGGAATGGGGCCCACAGTCCCCATTATTACAAGTGTGCTGGTATATAGGAATGGGGCCCACAGTCCCCATTATTACAAGTGTGCTGGTATATTACATGATCGTCATTCATCCGGTTCTTAGTCTTGGTGGAAGTAGTTCTGTTTCGGAGTACAAGGATGGAGGTCTTAGGGGATTTGTAGTAAATGATGAGTTTAATTTTGTTGTCAGGGTTGGTGGGTAGGACATGTTTGTTGATTATTTCTTTCATGATGGATAGGTCGGTTTTGTGATCAGAGGACATGTAACCCTAGAAGGGGAAACGTCAACATCTGAAGCTTAAACCTGAAACGGGGGGTCGGTTTGACCCCCCCCCCCCCCCTGGGGGGGAAATAATCAAAATATTTCCAATGCTTTATTTGTGCCCAAAAGGCCTTAAGTATACTTGTACATTATCTTACTACCGTTTATCACAGTCGTTGCCTGTATATCCTGAGTTTGTTGAATATAAGGTAGTGTGTTATGAAAGTTTCGTGGACGAAAAGTAGAGTCCACAAAATATTCACCAAAAAGAAAATTACCGACCGATTTGGATGAGAATTTGGTGGGTGAGGGCCAGATGATGGTGAAACTCCCTCCTAGGACTTGAGCTCCCTAGACCCCAGGAACATACCTAATCTGGAAGAAAGAAAAGAGAGGTACTTTTTAGTCACATAAAATTACACCATTTTGTATACTCCCTGAATCATGTGTCTTCGGACTGAATCTCTGTAATTGTATAGACACATGTATAATAAGTAAATTTGGTAAAACAAAAATAGTAATTAGTGTTATTTTAGTACCCAGACACCCCACCATCCAACATTTTCCCCAAACGGCCCCCTGAAATTTAGTTGCACCATGCTTGCTTGACCTAGAAACATGACAGAATGTGCTGAAATTGTGTTATTTTATACTTAGATGTCTAATAAGTAACCTGGGAACAAAATAATTATATTTACCTAAGCAGGGAAGCAGTCATTGCAGACGGAGTTGGAGTGAAGGGAGCACATATATTTGGAGCACATCATACAGTACAGGTGGTGCTCGTCTTCCTGTCACTTTCCCTGGGGCAGATGGTGCATCGTCGTCTGCTACCACCACCCTGACGTAGAGTAACTGGTGCTGGAGGCAGTGCGGAGTAGTGGAAGGCACCCCTGATGACATTCTTCACTGACGTGTGCTGCCCTGTGAGGTTGAGGCCCAAGGTTCAATGAGTGAAGAGCCGAGTTGCTTCATATAATCCCTTCTGGACATTTCTTTTTTCCCTTCCCTCTGTTGGCGGTTGTTGAAGATGATGTTGGAGTTGATACAAACAATGTTAATCATGCCCATGAAAATACACACGGGCCAGCGTCGACTCTGACTGCCACAGCTGTAATTAGCAAACAGCTGATCGAACGTATCAACGCCACCCTTGTGCTTATTGTAGTAGAGCAGTGCAGTGGCCTTGTTGTGTTCACCTATCTCGGGGGTGTGATGTAGTGTTGAGAGGAGGGCCACGGTTTTGTCCTTTTTGGGTTTATATGATATGGCAGTGATATTGTCGTGGAACAGGAACGCTGTAGTTCCAATAGGCCTAAGACTGTGGTCTTTCTTGGGGTCAGTCTTGAGGGGACCAAAGATGGTGGCAGGTATATTTGGCTTCTTCCTGAGTGTCCCCACTATCGTCATATCCTTCTCCTTCAGAGCCCTGGCCAACCCAATGGAAGTGAACCAATTGTCTGTAGTTACTGTCCGGCCACTCCCGTAACAGTCCTCCAGCAGCTTCATAGTTAGGTAGTGACCTTGGTTCATGCCCGCCACCACAGGTACTGAACCCTTGCCTAGGTAAGGATATGCGTTGAACATATAATATGTTCGGCAGTCGCATGCGAGGACCAGCTTGATACCATATCTGTGAAGGGAAGAAACAAATTATAAATACTTCAAATTCCAGGTAAGGTACGTCAATAAATCGTGAAGGTAGGTAAGGTAAGTCATTAGTGAAAGTAGGTCAATAAATCGTGAAGGTAGGTAAGGTAAGTCATTAGTGAAAGTAGGTCAGGTAAGTCATGAGGCGAAGGCAGTCATCCGGTGGTCAGGTAAGTATACATTTGTAAAGGTAAGTAATCATTGAAGGTACATCAATAAATAACATAAATTACATAAATATAATGGATTAAAACATAAATGAAAAAGGTAATGTATTATATAAGGTAAGTCTTTCATTCACTTTCACTTTCTTCCTCCACCCCCCAACTCCCAAAGTGTCACCACACTTCCCTTCACCCTTCCCACTTCTCGTTCATCTCCACATTCACCCTAAACAAATATAAAGTATACTTACTTAGCAGGTTTGTTGGGGATGTAGGTCTTGAAGATACAACGCCCTCGGAAGGCCAGGAGTTGCTCGTCGATGGTGACAGCCTCGCCCGGGATGTAGTGTTGCCTGCAGTGGGCTATCAAGCTGTCCCACAGCTCCCGAATGGCCGCGAAGCGATCAGTTGCTCTTCTCTCCACACGAGTTGCAGCGTCGTCAAACCTGATGCACCTCATCAGGAAACTGAAGCGGGTCTCTGACATGGCACATATGTATAAGGGACACCCTAGATCGCTGCCAAACATCTCCTCAGCAGAGATGTGGTTGTCCTTCTTTGCCCCGGAGATTATCAGAACCCCAATAAGTGCCTTGAGTTCTGTCAAACTAATTCTTACAGTTTCTTACAGTAGATCCTCTGGAAAAAGGCAAACTATGCCTGTGTATCCAGCTCAGTACCAGTACTTGCACTGCTGCGGTCGTTCACGGTGTTGGCGGCGGCGGTAGCAGACGCAACATTTTTACTATTCTGTTTTTTTGTTTTATAATCAAACTTCAAATCTTGTCTTCCCCATGCTTTATCAAGATTACTTTCAAACTCCCCTATTGATTCGGAATCGACTACATACTGGGGCAGTGCGTTCCACTCATTTACCACTCTATCACAAAATGAGTTCTTTGCCTTCTCAAGCCTATTTCTTTCTTTGTAAATTTTCTTAGAGTGTCCTCTCGTTCTTGTTCCCTCCCGCATCAAGAAGATACCTTCACACACATCCTCATCGTACTTTCCTGACACTATCTTAAAAGTCTCTATCATATCCCCTCTCTTTCTCCTATATGCCAGTGTCGGAAGCCCCAGTGTCCTCAACCTCTGCTCATAGCCCGCGTTCTTCAATGTTGGTACCAGCTTGCTAGCTCTCCTCTGCACTTTCTCCACTGCTTCTATATCCTTTACCATATATGGAGCCCACACCTGGTTCGCATATTCCAGGTGCGGCCTAACCAGCGCTGTATAGAGATTCCTGAAGATTTCTTCGTCAAGTGACACAAATGTCCTCCTTATCAGCCCTACAATTCTATTGGCTTTGTTTATCTTTTCCGCTAAATGTTCTGAGAAATTTAACTTATTGTCTATCACTACTCCTATATCCTTTTCTGCACTCACTTCCTCCATCGCTTCATACATACTGTATCCTACCTTGTCTATCTTGCTGGTCCCAATCCGCATGTACTTGCATTTTTTTGGATGAAAAGGCATTAACCAATGCTCAGACCATCCCTTCATGCTCTCCACATCTCCTTGAAGCAAACCCATATCTTCCTTACTCCTCACTCTTCTATACAGTTTAGTGTCATCCGCATACAGGTAGGTATTGGTGGCCTTTTTCATTTTGTCCCTCACTTTTCTTATGAAGGAGTTTGTGTGTACACACACTTTAGCTAACATAGTAGCATCAAAAAAGAGCATGAAAATGTCAGGTATGGTGTTTGCATGGAAGGTGTGTGGTGCGGGGCCCTACACGTATCTCAGGGAACTTCTCTTGCGTTTGTGTCGGGTGTTTTGTGGGTTTTTGCTCCCGCTTGTCCCGTCACGGGCAGTAACCTTGTTTCTCAGGCCAGGAAAACAGTAAAGCGGATCAAATGGAGGGACTGTAGGGGCGGAAGGGTCTGCAACAGGGGCTGTGGCACCTGTAGGGGCCGCTGTAGGGGCTGCCGTGGGACTGGCCGGTCTGGAGAGTCGTGGTTTCCAATAGGAACTGGTGTGCTAGCACGTGGTGAGTCTGGGTGTCTGGCAGGGGAGGGTGGGGTGGGTGGGTTTAGCCCGGGGGAGGGTTGGTTGGCCGGGAGGGGAGGGGAGGGAGGTCCCCGATTCTCGGCCCCATCGACCTCTTGTTCCGAGTCGTAATTTGGCCCGTACATCTCCTCTAGGCCTTCGTCAATCGGTTCTATGATTACATCTTCCCCACATTCCACAAATTCAACAGTGTCATCTTCCTCATCTTCGAGTTGCTCGAGTAATGATGAGATTTGTTCCTCTGTAAGCGGGCTCGGTTGGGCCATGGCGGTCTGTTCGAAATCAAGAAAGTCAAGAATTAGGAAAACTATTCATAAAAAAATAGTAAATATGCTCAAATGTCTATCAATTGTGTTGGGCAAGCTAGGTAATATATATCTCCATCATTGAAGCACTAGCAGGCATAAATCAGTACATAAACATAGGTGTTACAAGCATGAAAGTACAAAAACCCAAAACGGAAAAATGTACCTTGGAACCTGAATGGTGGGGTCAGAATGAGCCAAGAGGTCTAGTAGAGCTAAAACGGCTAGACCGAGCGGGGCGTACGTCTGCACTCTGAGGCAGCAGGGTGTAGACTGCATTTTGCTCACCCCACAGCGTCCCTGTTGGCCCGCGTCACGCCAATACATACTAAAACTAGTTCCCGCGCGCTCTCTTGGGGTCACTGAGGACCCCACATGGGGGGCCCCTTCTAGGGTTTTGAGGTAGAAAATCTTGATTTCGTCTGAGGGGTTGGTGTTGGGGTGATTTTGAGTATACCATTTCTCTAGGTGGTGGGTAATGGTGCTGGAGACATCAGAATTGGAGTACCCATTATTCACCAGAACTTGGGATAGTCTTTCAAGTTCCTGGTGGGTGTGTCCCCAGGTAGTCAAGTGTGAGAGAGTTCTCCTAACGTAAGCTGAGATGGAAGATAGGAGGTATCGGCGGGGGCATTCACTGTCACCATTGAGGCATTGTCCGCTATTAGTGGGCGACGTGTAGACTGTGGTTTTGAAGCCAAGATCATTCAGAGAAACAAGGAGGTCGAGGAAGGGTAATTGTCCGTTGGTTGATTTTTCATAGGTCAAATTGAGCCCAGAAGTGGCCATGAAGCGCTGCTGGAGTTCCTTAAGTTTGTCAAGGTCCTTTACTTGCACAAAAATGTCATCGACGTATCTACAGTAGATAGCGGGCCGGTGAGCAGCTAGAGTTCCTCTTCGATAGTTCCCATGAAGAAGTTGGCAAAAGAACTCCCAGGGGGCTGCCCATCGCCACGCCGTCTATCTGTTGATATATGTTACCTCGGGGGCAGGGGAAGGGAGACTCCTTGGTACATAATTCCAGCAGCGACTTCAGGGCCTTCTCCGGGATGTCCAGGTTGGGTGTGTCAGGGCAGTGGTATATCCGACGTAGAATCATGTTAAGGGGACCGACCAGTTAATTACAAACTTCCAGGTCTTACTTTCAATTTAAAGGAAATTTGGCACAGGTGTTTATGACCATTTTTTGCTTTTTTCTTGCAATTTAGGTAAAAAAACATTGAAAATCATAGCACTGCAGAAAATGATAAACTCCTACAGAAATCCCCATAGCACATGTTTTATGTGATCAAACAACTCAAAAGGTGTATCTGTAGTTTCTATAAAAAACATTTTATATATTTTGTGTATTTGTTCGATTTAGGTGATTACGAATTCAGGCGAATATATTTATAGAAAATTACAACTTTGATGACATATTGTGAAAAAAATTAAATTACTAGAGTAAATTGGCTTATAGGTCTTTTAGTGTTTCTAATTACCTTTCCAATGGTATATACACCATTCCTATAGGTCCAATAATAACTGTAGAATAACATCCGATAGTGCGGCAATAGAGGTTCTGAGAAAAACAGGTGAAAGTCTAAGGTAATTAGGTGAACATTTTTGCTTTTGTTTTTTAGATTTACAATACTTTACGCATGAACATGGCAAAGTAGAAGATAAAGCATATGGGAGGTTGTAGAGTAGCTTACGCTCTTTCAATTTATATAGGTATGCTCCTCGTATGACCAGTAGTTACTGAGCATGTTAATTTCAAAGTTCGCTATATAACGTTTTTAGAATTACAGGAAAAGTTTGGAAAACATAAAAAAAAACTATTTCCAATGGGTTTTCACTAATAACATTTCACTGGCTTAAGAAGGGATGTTGACTTGTTGAGTAAACACCTATTGGTATTTTCAGGATTTCGAGTTTTTTAAGCCTAAATTAACCGGTCGGTCCCCTTATTGGTCCTGTCCACGGGCACATTGGTGAACATTCTGTCTACGTCAAGAGAGGCGATGGTGTGGTCGTTAATCCGGGGGGGGGGGGGGGGGGCGTCTCGTAGAATTACCAAGAAGTCGCAGAGTTCGGGTTGTATTGGCAGGGCATGTAGGGGGTGAGGAGGTTGTTCAGGGCCTTGGCGATCTGGTAGGTGGCGGTGGGGATCTGGGAGAAGATAGGGTGGAAGGGGTTCCCAGGCTTGTGTGTTTTTATGGTGCCATAGGCATAACCAGGGGTGAATTCTCCAATAATTTGTTTAAGGTGAACTCCTCCTCCTTTGGCATTGATGGCGGTGATGGTGATGTTGGCTTTTCGTTTTATTTCTCCAGTCAGGTTGTGCGTGATCCTTTTGAACTTGTTTTTGTCACTTAGGATGCTGTCCATTTTTCCTAGATAGTCCTCCTTATTGTGGATCACAAAGAAGGAAGCTTTGTCGGCGCGTCGGATGATGATGTTGGGGTTCTCTCTCAGTTGTTTGGCAGCTTGGAAGTGGTGTTTATTAAGGAGTTTGCTCCCCTGGTTTTGGTCGCTTCAGCTAGTAGAGTGGGTTGTAGGGCAGGGGTGGTGGTGACCTTGCCGTCCTTCTGTAGTCGTAGGATGTCATCGAGGATGATTTCAGTTTCCAGTCGTTTTCGGTGAGGTCCAGGCTTGGAAATATAGTGACAGTTAAGGCCCTTGATGAGGAGGTCTTCTTGCTCAGGCGTCAAAGTGGTGTTGGTAAGATTTATATATCCTTTAGAGGGTTTAGGATGTTTTATGTGTCCGCCTTATGGACGTGAAAGCTTTTTGATGGTCGTACCTGGCTTTACTAACATATATACTGTGTATATATATATATATATATATATATCTTGTGACAATCGATACATCCTTGGGAAAGCGGAGGCGAATAAGGAATAGATGAACCAGAAGCACTCAGTGTAAACATGTTTATTGGGTGACAGTTTCGAAAGTGACTTACTCAATCATCAGGCAAATCGACAGCATAAAATAAAACATAGTCCTATCAGTTAAAATGACAAAACAAGCCTAAAGACTGGGATAGTTATGTTGCGAACCAATTATTTGGGACATCGTGTGCAACAAAAAGTAAAAAAATTGAAATTAAGAAATGGAAGCAAAGTCGGTACAATCAAGAACAACAATATTAGTTATACCTTAAAATAGCTTAAACACAAGTAAAAGTGACTGAATGTGAACAGAGGACGAATTATGTAGTAAATCCTAGCTGGTATATATACCGTAGTTTGAATTTCCCAGGTTCACGACAGCTGGTTCCTTTTTGTTTATACGCATTACTTGATTTATCTTTGTGGATAAATATTACTGTGGTTGCACCAATTATATCTTAGTTTATTTTCTCTTATTATTTAATCACGGGGGACGATATAGAACCCTTAAATATATTTTATATTGTCACGATAAAAGGGAATCTCAGACACACTTGACACAGACTTCACCCGGCCAAGACAGACCGCCAGCTTCTGCCACATAACAACAAAATATCCCTGATATTCACCTACCGACATGTCCATCACCTAAGCTTCACTCTTTGCATCACAGCTAAGTTCCTTTAACCCCTTATTGGCGGCGCTCGACTTAAGTCGTGCACCAATTTGCAGCAAGTTAGGAGCATTATTAAGGCTTTTAAAGGGTTACGTAGCTCGTTCTGGTCTCATTTTGAAGCTTTAGCGCCTAGTTTTTTGCTGAATACATTTCTGTTCATGCAGATACTTGATTGATCATTCAGGAGGGCCTGAATATGCCCAAATGAGCCCAAAACACCCCGCTAGACAAGGGTTAATACTAGAAGTACTTCATAGATATTACTGGGACTACCACAGATAACCTACACATACATGTTTACAAGTAAGTCAAACGCCGACCCGGTATCATTTTTATAGCCTAGGCCAATTCATCCTTCCAGGTTTAATTTTGTTTTATTTATATCCGTTTCTCCTCTACCCCCTAGGAATAATAAACAGGATATAATTGGTGCCGTGACCAGGACCAGAAATGGATGGAGGAGAAAATAAAGTCATTGCGGCGGTTCAGGGCCGCCAAGAAGGGAGGGATTACTAAGCTTACCTCTAATCTGTCTGAATTTATTGAACATGCTGCTACACTGCATAATGTAAAGGGTGTGAAAATCACTTTAGAAAAGGCTCTACCTGATATCGAGTCATATAACGTTGAGTTGTATAGCTTATATTCAGATGATCAGTTAGAGGAGGAGATGGTGAAAGATATGCAGTATGTTAATCAAGTAAACTGAGTTAGCTGAGTTAGATAGTGCTCTACAGACAACCACTACTGGTAGATCTCATGATAGTGCAGCAAGTAGGAAACAGAAGGGGAGTCTGAAGGGGTTAAGCTACCCTCCCTGAAGTTGCCAGTTTTTGACGGGGATCCAACACAGTGGGTAGGTTTCTGGGAGCTCTTTGATTGTAGTGTCCACTCCCAAGCAGACTTAACTGACATTCAGAAATTTACGTATCTAAAGGGACAACTTAGTGGTGAGGCTCTACAAATTATTAGTGGATTTAGTTTGGTCGCTGTGAGTTATGAACCAGCGGTCAATATTCTAAGAAATAGTTATGGTCAAAAGGATCGCATCAAAGTAGCTCACATAGCGAAACTGTGTAATCTCCCGCATCCTAGCCAGGAGGTCAGTGCTCTGAAAGATTTTTCCGCATCATTTGAGTGTGCGTTAGAGTCATTACGCTCTATGGATGTAACAGTAAGTGAAATGTGTGCAGTACTGTTGCATAACAAAATTCCTAGTGCACTCTCTGAAGTGATTAAGCGTGAATTAAAAGACAACTGGCTGGATGTGGATGAATATGTTCGTGTGTTTAAGACTGAAGTGTGCAATCTAGAATGTAGACATAATCCACTAGAACAGTTTGGGGCGACCGCCACAGCAGCATATGCGGTGTATCAGAAACCCAATACCAAACATAAGTATGGATGTAAGTTGTGTTTAAAGACAGGACATTTTTGGGCAAAGTGTGCAAAATACAAGAACAGTCCCGCCAAGGCCAATAGAGCAAGACAGTTGAAATTGTGCGTCGGGTGCCTGTCGTCAGAACATGGTAGCCAGGGGTGTACTAACCCTAAAATTAGGCCATGCCGATTCTGCCAACAGAAACATTTTAATTATTTGTGTCCGACGCCACGCCTTGAACAAACTGGACAACCAGTGGCCCCTACACCAACAGTGACCATGGCTGTGGCTTTGGGCCGTAATGCAGTGTTGTTACCTACCATTCAGATTCCCTTGACTGACAGAAACGGTCATATCAGTAAAGTAAAAGCTTTGTTGGACCAATGTTCGCAACGTACCTTCATCTTGCGCTCTGCTTTATCGCAGCTTGATTACGTTAGGGTCAGTAAGGAACAGCTAAGGCTCCAGGGATTTACTGGCTTACTAGGTAGTACTGAGTATGAAATAGTAGAGTTAACCTATCATCACAGAAGAAGGGTGCGTAAATTGAGAGCCGTTGTGGTGGAGGAGTTACCAGTATACAAACCAGGGAGAGGATTAGAGATGGAGTAAATGCTATTAAGGCTCGGGGTTACAAAATAGCCGATCCAGGTATCACTGATGGATATATGATAGGGTTACTGATTGGGGCGGACTTTTATTACAATTTGTACATTCAGGCTATGTCAGGGAAGGAAGTATAGTTATGTTACCCACAATTTATGGTTATGCACTGAGTGGCACTTATCAGTCAGATAGAGAAAAGACCCATGTAGAGTTAGTCACTGTTCTTAAGTTAGCAGTAGACCCTTTAGTGGAGATACAGGAAGATATTGGCAGTAAATCTCCATAATTAAAGGATCTGACAGCTCTATGGGACTTGGACCATATTGGTGGTATAAGTCTTAATGAGACTGGTAAGGGTGGGGAGAGAGTCTTAAATAGATTTTCTGAAACGGTACAGTATTCCGAAGCACAGGGACAGTATATAGTGAAACTGCCGTGGAGAGATAACATAGATAAATTACCTGATAACTTTAAGTTAGCCCTGGGCAGAATGAGAGGCTTACAGCGTAAATTTATAAAAGATCCCAACTACTGTCAACAGTTTACAAAGGTTCTGGATAATTAGATAGAAAGTGGGTTTATTGAAAGGGTAGAAAACAGGAATCAAGCTGGTCATCCCATTCACTACTTAGCTCACCATGGTATTACTAAGGATAGTGTTACTACGCCTGAACGGATAGTGTTTGACTGTTCGGCTAGGATGGACGAGAAGGCGTTCTGTCTGAATGACTGTCTCCATACAGGTCCATCGCTAGTGGCTGACCTCACCCAGGTACTTCTACGCTTTAGATGCCATCAATTTGCCTGGGTGAGTGATATCGAGAAAGCATTTCTCATGGTGGGGTTGAGTGAGAAGGATAGGGATGCTACTAGGTTTCTGCGGCTCGTTGATCCCTTGGATGTTGCAGGTCCTTACATTGTCTACCGGTTCCGTGCAGTTCTGTTCGGGGCCACCTGTTCCCAGTTCCTCCTTAATGCTACCATTCAAAAACACCTGTCTATGATACAGGAGAACAGTGAAGTAGTTAATAAGCTAAAAACGGTGTTGTATATTGATAACTTACAGGGGACTGGTGATGATGTATGTGATTTGCAACAACAATGTTGGGATGCCCGTAGAATATTTTCCAGTGCTAACCTGTCTTTACGTGAGTGGGTCACAAATAATGAGAGTTTGCGGGAGCTGTTGCACCAGAAGGGTATAGCTTCCGCCAAACAAGACGGGGTTAAGGTACTTGGCGTTGAGTGGCTAACTGATAAGGAAATGTTACCGGTAAATTTCCGCGGAAGTAGCCCTGCATTGGTTACAAAACGCAAGGCTCTAAGTCTAACCGCGAGTGTGTTCGATCCTCTAGGAGTGTTGCTACCAGTAACCATCCGGGCGCGGAGGTTCGTACAGGACTTGTGGAGATTAGAGTGTGGGTGGGATGTCCCCATTCCAGATGACATGAGAGCTAACTGGCAGGGTATTTATGACGATATGATAGATAGCACAGGTATCATGTTTCCCCGTCAGGTCACTAATTCTAAGAGGGTTACACTGCACCTATTTAGTGACGCTAGCTCAGTAGCATATGGTGTAGCGGCCTATGCGGTTGGTGATGAGGTGAGTAGGTTAGTAATGGCTAAAGCTAAGGTGGCACCTATTAAGTCCCTCACCATACCTAAGATGGAGTTGACTGCTGTTCTTCTCGCAGCTCGTCTCGCATGTTATATATGTGAGGCCTACGCGGACGAGCTGATTATAGAGAATGTATACCTCCGGTCGGACAGCCAGATAACCCTATGCTGGTTGTCTATTAAAACAAAAATTGCCTATATATGTTCAAAATAGAGTTGATGAGATAAAGTCATTAGTCCCCGGCGCTCATTTTCGTTATGTGTCCACAGAGGACAACCCCAGTGATCTAGTCACCAGAGGGATTTCGCATGTGTCCTTAGTTGCTTCTTCGCTTTAGTGGGGAGGGCCCACATGGCTACCTCACCAAATGCTATGGCCTGATCATGGCCCAATAGGGGGCTCAATAGGAGGGGACACCACTGTGGGTTGTATCACGAGTCAAGAAGGAACCCTGTCATTGCCGGTAACAGTTGCCCCTACTGCCATATTGAATTGGGACAGGTATGGCTCATATATGAAGTCATGGCATGTAATGGCATGGGTCCTTAGATTTATTAGGACTCTTACAGAGAAGAAACAAGGGAACTATCAGGCAAAACCGGCATACTTGACGGTGCCGGAATTAAGAGCAGCAGAGTCGGCCATGATTAAGGTAGCTCAGAGAAAAGCTTTCTGAGGAACACCACTATTTGTTAAAAGGACAGGGCACCCCAAACAATATAGTGAAGCAGTTAGGCCTCTATATGGAGGGAGGCATGATACGCTGTAGAGGTAGGCTACAGTTGTCAGCTTTACATGATAGTGCCATGTACCCTATCCTTATCCCTAATAAACATCGTATAGCCACTCTCCTTAGTAATTACTGCCACAAAGTGTGTAACCATAGTGGTGTTAGTTATGTTGTAAATTACATAAGGCAAAGATGGTGGATCCCCAAGATTAGACAGGTAATAAAGAAAGCCTTAAGGGGATGTATCATCTGCAAGAGATTGCAAGGTACATCATACCGTGCTGTACAGGCCCCTCCATTGCTGGAGTTTAGGGTTCAGGAAGTGAGTCCTTTCCAGGTAACGGGGGTTGACTACACAGGTGCCTTGCCAGTAAAAGAGAAGGGGGGTACTGTAAGTAAATTATATGTAGTCTTATTCACCTGTGCATTTACTAGAGCGGTCCATGTAGAGACGGTGTCTAACTTCTCCTGCGAATCATTTTTACGGAACGTAGGTTTAGTAGCAGGAGGGGTTACCCTGAGATTATGATGAGTGATAATGCCACCACATTTGTTAGCGGAGCCAGTACATTACGGGAGTTGATAGATGATGCAAGGTTAAAAGGTAATCTATCGGAATTCAAGTGCGAGTGGCGGTTTATACCGGCCAGGGCGCCATGGTTTGGTGCCATATGGGAACGGGTCATTGGCATCCTAAAGGCTGGCTTGAAGAAGGTACTGGGTCGAGCATTGGTTACCACAGAGGAACTGAATACGGTATTACTGGAGCTCGAGGCCACAGTCAATGATCGCCCGCTTGACTACAGCTACAGTGATCTTGAGAACCCTCTACCCATCACTCCTTCACAACTGGTTCATGGGAGGCGGATCAGAAGCTTTCCAAGGCGAGAAGTCACAGATGAAGATCTCAAGGACACGACGTGGCGTAACAACGATTCCGTCAACCAACGCTTCCAATATGTAACAAAACTCTCACATGACCTGTGGAAAAGGTGGAGCACTGATTATTTAATATCACTCAGGGAGCAACATCGTCACTTAATGGTAAAAAGAGGGATAGCATCGCCACAAGTTGGGGACATCGTTCTAGTACATGATGACGGCCCCCGACTTTTTTGGCGTATAGGTCGGATAATGAAACTTCTTCGTGGTCCTGACCACGAATGTAGGGTAGTTCGGGTAAAAAAAAGGAGCCGGTTTGACCACCAGACCGGTGGTTAAGCTATACCCACTAGAGATAGATTTAGAGGTAGTGGATGGCGACAGCAAGCCGAACTCTGATAATATCCTTCCTGCTACTGGAGCGGACCGAGGTGATACCCGTCAGAGGCCGTCACGTCGGGCTGCTTTGGGTTCCTCCCAGTTGTGGCGATCCATGATCGGGATGGGACAATTGTAAATACTTTGTGTAACTGGTGGCGGAGTATGTCGTGAATCCTAGCTGGTATATATACCGTAGTTTGAATTTCCAGGATTCACGACAGCTAGTTCCTTTTTGTTTATACGCATTACTTTATTTATTTTTGTGGATAAATATTACTGTGGTTGCACCAATTTTATCTTAGTTTATTTTCCCTCATTATTTAATCACGGGGGACGATATAGAACCCTTAAATATATTTTATATTGTCACGATAAAAGGGAATCTGAGACACACTTGACACAGACTTCACCCGGCCAAGACAGACCACCAGCTCCTGCCACATAACAACAAAACATCCCTGATATTCACCTACCGACATGTCCATCACCTAAGCTACACTCTTTGCATCACAGCTAAGTTCCTTTAATACTAGAAGTACTTCATAGATATTACTGGGACTACCACAGATAACCTACACATACATGTTTACAAGTAAGTCAAACACCGACCCGGTATCATTTTTATAGCCTAGGCCAATTCATCTTTCCAGGTTTAATTATTTAATTTATATCCGTTTCTCCTCTACCCCCTAGGAATAATAAACAGGATAAATACATAAGAAATGGACTGCAAAGAAAAACAGTACAATGGAAAAATTAACAGTAGTTAAACTTAAAAACAAAATGTTTGCTTGGAAACGGAAGCAAACAATGACACCGATTTATATACGTTTAAAAACAAAAGAGGTCAATTGATTTTTCGTTGTTTGACAGAGAAGGCTTATCCTTAATTGCAAAGAGATACTCACTAATTCATCGAGAGTCACTCACTGTGTGTCTGTACGGTGCGAGGCAAGGACTGAGAATGACTCGACTTTAATGGGATGGTCTGATTCCAGAGCATGTTGCTGAATCGCAATGAATGAAGGATTGGAAAGCCGTTTATTTGTTCTAATAGATCTTCCCCTGTGTTTAAAGATTCGAGGCCTAAGTTGGCGTTTAATTTTACCAATATACATTGCGTTACAGAAGACTGCAGCTTCTCAGGGATCGAATCCTTGAACATAAAGAAGCTCTGGATAGTGCGATTTGCCTTAAAAAATTATTATAATATTAATTTGTGGGTAAAATTCTCACAATAGTTTGGTGACTTTGTTTCTCAAGGCTAAGCTGCGTTTTCCTAAGAAAGAAATGGGAAAGTACATTGTGGCTTTATTTACAGTGAAAATGGGTTGTTTAGGTTGAACATTCTTGTCTAGAGTCTGTCCTATATACGAATCAGTGAACCTTTTCGCAAAACCGTTGTGAAACAAAGTATTCTTAAAGAAATCAAGTTCATTGTGAAGATTAAAATAGTTTGAGCAAATGCGATAAGCTTTTGTCACTAGGGTTGTCACTAGGCATTTTAGCCTTGTTTTGTAATTTAACGTTACCTCCGAGACTGGAGTTGCCGTAAGTGAGATTTGATGTGGGTGATCGTGACATGAGCGTCAGAGGGAGAGCTGGGTGGGTCGATTAGGTGCCGGAGGAGTAATAGCACAGGTGTTACTCCGACAGAGGAGTGGAAGGGCCCTCCTGATACTCTCTCGTAACTTCCACAGGGCCAATCCTGCACCGTGTTGTCTCATGACGTCATGGTGATGGCGGCTGTCTCTTCAGGCCGTGTTGCCAGACGTCGCGAGGGAGTGGTGGTTGTAAGTCGGGCCAGTGAGGGAGCTGAGCTATCTTTTAGCTTTGAGTAATGGAGGGGTGGTCCTCGAGGGGGAGCTTACGTACATTTCGAAACCCATTAATGCCATCAGATAGTACACTAGGACCATCCGGCTGGGAGAGTGTAGATAGCAGAGAAGGGGTGTTGTACAGTAGATAGAGGACGCTGTTGAAATGGCTTTGGTATGTGTGTTAATAGTCTGTATACGTCGTCGAGGTGTCCCCCGACTGCGTGAGAACGTGATATACATGCTAGGACGTACTACCACACCCACTAAATTGCCGCCATGGCTGGGATCGAACCCAGGTCAAGCAAATTCACACGTGAGCATGCTCTCCACTCAACCGCCGCTGTCCTCTCTTTTGGTATAGCATTAATAATAGTAATATTGATAATAATACTAATCGGTTTATCTCGAAGCGGCAACCAATTAGGCTGAAACTACACAATTCCTTAACTTCTAAGCTGCGCAGCTATGGTATTTGAAAGTGCCCGCCATGCGAAGGTATTCTGATTCATTCCTCACTAAAATCGTTAATTTACCATATAATTATATAATTAATACTTATCCATATTTTAGTTTTAATATGCACATATGAACATGGGAAAGCAATAAAACAAGTGGTAACAGAAATTGGCTGGTGAAAATCGTATATTTAAAACAATGCTGCAACCCGAGGTAATGGCATTAAATTAATTACAAACAAGGCATCCTTAGATGCTTACCAAGGGTAGTGGTTGACATGAATTCAATTGATACGTTTAAGAAAAGACTGGACGGTCATCTGATGAAGATTGGATTAATATGAATTAATCAGTATGCATGTGTAATTCCCCTTTCAAACTAAATTGTTTCTATACTCTATAAAACTTTCCTTGTGGGCATTTCCTGACCCATAAGGTTACACTTCATCCTTTTTTCCAGTACGGCTTTTTAGCCGGAGGGAGAGGAGGGTGAGGAGAGGGCCTTCTACTTTACTGTCCTATTCTTCCATTATGAACAGTCCTTGTCTAGTAGTATTAAGCCCGGACCACCTATTTGGGACCACACGGTCTGTGTGGTCTGAGTATCTGTGTAACTCTGTGACACTCACTCTCTCTCTCTATCTATCTTTCATACCTGGAAATGTGTGAACAAATATATATTATTGCGAGGCTTAGCAGAAAATGTGAAGGTAATTGAAGTGACAGGGTTGAAAAGCACGGGATCAAACATCACCTGTAGGATTTCTAGCCTGCAGGTGAACAGGAAGGCGAAACGAGACACCAAAACCCAGAGAAGAAGTCATCTACCAGAGTACCCCATAGTCCCAGGAATTTCCCATGTTCTACGGACCAGAGAGCAGAATCACCTAAGTCAGTCACCCCGACAAAAGGGTAAGAGTGGGACCCAATCACCGTCCAGCTCTCAAACTGTCTTCACCAATCACCAGCCACCATTCGCCCAGTCCCCAGATTTGCATTATGATGTTTATGTTTATGCAAATGCAACACCAAGGACCCGAGTGTTATCGAGATAAGTGGGTAAAATAGAGCCGGTCAAAGATGATCGTCCGGCATAACTATCAACCACAGTGAGAAGATAAAGAAGAACTGAGTTATCCAGAAGATTAACAATAAGCCTCAATTATAACATAATCACCATAGTTACGATTGTATCTTTTCAAGGCTCTGTAACTCTCACCCAAGTATTAAATAAAATACCTATTATCATTATGTATCCAATAATACCTATTATGTATGTTTAAGTTAAGTATTAACCTCACAAACTATATCACAACGAATCCCAATATCCCTCTCACATTGAGTTCCTATAAGTCAAAGATAAGAATTAATCTGAACATAGTCTCAAGGAAACTGAAGAGAAGTTAAGCAAACATCTACTGGGGTAATGTTCTTAACCCTCCTGGCCCGGGCAGGCCCTCCAAAGGACAACACGAAATAAGGGCAGGTGCCCGGGTGTCCTTTCAGGACTTTTAAGCTTGAAAGCCTATTCAGCTTGGTCTGAACTGTGACGCTCCTGCATAGTAGCCACGTGCGGGCATGCGCGCGCGTCGGCTGCCCAGCCGACGTAGTATATATCCTACGACAATGTAACTAATGTCTGGGATATTCTTATGTTGTTTCACAGCTTGAAGCTGCCCTTATTCTTAACCAACACCTCTTAGTATATTTTATTCTCGATAGTTGATTGTTTCATTATAATATATAAGATGTAAGTCTGGTGAGAGTGGGAGGAGACGAGCGGGAGAGAGAGAGAGACCGGCTGGGGGACGTTGCTTCGCGCGGAGAGTCTAGCTTGGGACGAGCCTGATGTTGCCAATTTGATCGCAACGTTAGGCTTAGTTTCGACTCACGCAAGGGGTAGAGGATTTTGACCCGGCAACTGTGTTGAGTGTTGCCAGGCATGGGATGTATTTCGCATGCCTAGGGTGGGGTCCAGACAGATTCAAGACTCAGATCTCACCTCACTGTCGTACCCTTCGGACCCCCTTGATATCTATCCCTCTCAACCCCACTTAGAAACTTTCTCTCTTACTTTGTATACCTTCCTTCCACTACTTCACCAATCTATTTAATTATCCCATCCCCTTGATAGACCTTATATCTATTATTGTATTAACGACGAGCTCTCAGATAATTAGATAGGACTTTGGGCCTTATGCAGAGATGTAATTGTTAATGAGACCTAGGAAGCTTTTTTGTTGTCTCATATTTGGTGGTTTCATGCTTGCTAGTGTGTTCTTGTGGCAGGTGAGCAGGGGCTAGACCGGAGGGGAGGCTTTTTGTGATCCTTTAAGTAAAGTCTGCTGGTGCGAGTCCTGTGGACCCGCACGACTTTACTGGGATACCCGTGGGAGTCTGGGGGCATTTTCTTGTCTGTGTCCCTGTGTGTCTAGTGTTGTGTTGTGTGAGGGCCCTTGCCTAGTCCACTCAGCACTGCGCTAGCACGTCTTGCTTTTGTTTTAGGGTCGCCAGGAGAGAGTCAGATACTTGGGATCTGAGTCTCTCAAGAGAGCACCCTTTCAATTAGAGTAATTTGGCGCACAGACTTGGGAACGTCCCTAGGCTAGAGCAGGTGGCTCAGCCCGGGTATCCGAAGCCTATATCCTTCCGGCTAGACCTCTGCCACCTGGCAGATTAACAGCTAGGGGATTATTATTTCTGCATGCTTGTTATTGTGCCACAGTTTACCGTTGTTGTGAGTATTGTGAGTCAGGGTGTGGCTTAGAGACTCTGTCCGAGCAGGCTTGCCTGACTAAGAGTGAGAAACACACCTGTGTGTGGTTATGTTGCGAGTTGCTGCCTTTATTTAATTATACCTATGCCATTATACACTGTATGGCCTATCATTAGTATTTATTCCTGCTTATGAGTTAAGAGTTCTCTAAATCCGTAACTTACTTTCTTTGCTAAGCATCAGATCCTACAGTAGCCGCATGCAGTTTAGAAACCTGCATCTTGTCTACCTGTACGATGTTTTGAGGACTGTTTGCTTTCACCTTCTTTCACGCAGGGGTGATTAGTTGTATTAATTAACGTAACGTTAAATGTACTTTCTTCTAGTTTGTTATTAAATTGTTTCTGCAATTTAATTCCGTTATCTATCTTTTCCTCTTAATTGTGTGATCTTTTATATAGCCTGCTTGACTATCAGCAGTCTATAGTGCGTGCACCCTGTAACCGAGTCATAGGATACCTTGTTGTCCAGGCAGGACTCTTGACGGTTTACGGTGGTTTGTTGCCTGGGTTTATAGATAAGGGTTGGATCTAGCGTTTTCCGTTGTTGCTTGTTGCCGCATACCTAGTCCTATAGAAAGAGCCCAGTGTTTATATATCCCAGGACGTAACAAATGGCGACCTTGCATAGGATTTACTGAACAGAGGAATATAGTGGTCATTTGTTTTGAGATTCCTTATGATTAGAGGAATACAGTGGACATCGTTTTTTTTGGAGCAACCAATATAACACATTAAAGACTTTAAATAACATTAGTATATACATACTTGCATAGGAGATAAGGCACATTCTACAACCGTGATAATTACTGCAGTACACAAACATGTCTAATACATCAGAACACAGTGGTGAGTCAGGTCACGATACGGGCTCGGAGGGAGAAAGACCTGTGGAGTGGCTAGTCGATAGCGAGGAGGGTGCTAGAAGATTTTTAGAGGTGCCCCTTACCGCTGCCAGGGTGTTGAAGCTGAATAAGTATGGCTTAAAGTGTGTGGCAGGTCTTCAGGGTCACCAGGGTTTAAGTGGCATGAGGAAAGATCAGCTGAGGACTTTGATATTGGGTTTAGAAGGCAGAGACCTGGGTGGAGAGGTGACTGGGGGCCCCGGTCCCCAACCCCCCCTCCACTCTACCCCCATATCAAACGTCAGGGTGCCTGAATTTAGTACATACCCCCAAGTTGATGGTCAATGGCAGCGTGGAATTCAATCACAGGGACCCTCTCCATTAAATGCATCTTCCCCTCCTCAAGGGTTGACTCCAGATTTGTTGTTTCGGCTTGAGATGGCCAAGGTTGAGGCCGCCGAAAGACAGGTTAGTGTGCAGGCTGAGGTTGCTGCTAGAGCTCAGGTTGAGGCTGCTAGAGCTCAGGCTGAGGCTGCAGAGAGAACAGCTATACGAGAGGCTGAACTGCAGGCAGAGTCTACTAGGTATCGGGCTGACAGGGAGCTGGAGAGATCTCGAGTGGAGGTAACAGGGCGAAATATTGGGGAGGTAACAGACATCGGGACCAATCATTGTCGCACCTGCTTAAACTAGTTCCTGTGTTCGATGAGTTATGTGTGGCTGAGTTTTTTATGCGATTTGAGAAGAAGTGTCAGGAACACCAGTGGCCTCAGGAAAAGTGGGCAGCATTAGTTTCATCAAGACTCCTAGGAAAGGGGCTAAAAGCGTATGATGCACTACCTTTAGAGTCCTGTGTAGTTTATGATGAGCTAAAGAAGGCTGTGCTACGGGCCTATGAGTTACAACCAGAAACTTACCGCTTAAAGTTTCGGGGTGTTACTAAGGGCAAGGATAGTACCTTCCTAGAACACGCCCGGGACTTGTCTGATGCACTACGACATTGGCTGCGTTCCGAGAGGGCAGCTACTTTTGAGGAGTTGAGTGAGCTGGTTCTCTTGGAGCAGTTCTTTAAGTGCACAGGCGGGAACTTAACATTAAATATAAAGGAAAAAAATCCTAGAACTCTCCAGGAGGCAGCAGAAATGGCTGACCTCCGACTGTCATTAATTCGAGGGTGCGGAGCAGCAGCTAGGAGTGAGTCGGGTGCAAAGGATCGTACCCCTCCCCCTCCCAAGAATTTTGATACACATAAATACACAAAACCATGTAGCACTGACAATAAAACTGAACATAAACCAAGTACCGTCCTGTATAAGAAGTCTAATGGTACCTCCCACTCCCAAGGGAAACCAAAGAGTAAAGAGTGCTTTGCATGTCACAAGGAGGGTCACTTTGCAAATGCTTGTCCGAACAAGCCACCAAACAAGGTTGTGTCATTGGTCCGCAGCATAGGGGTGTCGCCTATATCTTCTGAGTTTGCCAAGGGTAGTTCGTCAGAGGTTGGGACACAGCCTGTGTTCAAGAGTCCGGAAGGCTCGAACCCTGTCCGCGACGTCTTTGGGGGTCATAGAGGGCATGGTTTTGTGAGGTGGGCTGGCGAAAGGCGAGGAGTTAAGCTATTGCGTGATACGGGGGCTTCTCAGACCTTGTTAAAGAACTTTACTGGTAGGCCGATTAACGCTGCTCGGGTGGTGGTAGTTCAGGGGATCAATGCTACGAAGTCCTACCCGCTGGTGCAGATGGAGCTGGAGGTGGGTGGTGTGGCGAAGGAGCTGGATGTCGGAATTGTAGAGAACTTGCCTGTTGGGGGCGTCGACCTCCTCCTCGGCAACGACTTTGCGGTGCCTGCTTCTAAGGTTTCACCCTTGGTCGTTGCCGAGAAGGCGGCCGACGTTAGTAGGGAGGAACAGGAGTGGGTTGAGAAGTGTAGCGTACAAACCATGGCGTGTGTTGTGACGCGTTCTCAGACATCCGGAGCCTTGCAGTCACCACCTCAGTCTATCAAACCGCGGAGGAAAGGTCACAAGAAAACGGGAAGTGTTGGTCAATTGGAGAGTTTTGAGCCGGCAGTGTTTCTTGGTGACTCATTATTGGCACCTATGTTAGAGTCTGGAGAGGCCCCGGGGCCTGTCACCGCTAGTGCAGGTGCAGGGCAGGAAGAGACTCTGCGACAGCATCGTTATGCGCAGCGTGAGGAAAGGATGGCTCAGCGGGACATTGGAGGTGGAAATAAATTATTTAAGATGAACTTGGATAATCTCGCACCTGCTGATATATGTTCCTTGCAGCTGGAAGATCCTGAAGTCAGGGCATGTGGTAATGGTGCTATCGAACTGGAGAGCGATGGGGATGCGCAGCCTGGTGATTTTTTCTTGTCCGAGGGGATCTTGTATCGGAGACATCAGGATCCCAAGAAAAAGTGGGATGGCGGGTCAGGATTAGTGGACCAGTTAGTAGTACCGAGGGTGTGCCGTGAGAGCTTATTGAGATTAGCTCATGATGTGCCTTTGGCAGGGCACCTGGGGGCACGTAAGACGGAGGCAGCTCTGGGCAAGCTTTTCTGGTGGCCTGGGTTAAAGGCGAGTGTCGTGTCATGGGTGTCACAGTGTCACACTTGTCAAGTTGTTGGGAAACCCAATCAGGTCATCCCGAGAGCCCCGTTACAACCCATCCCTGTCATTGGGCCGCCCTTCAGCAAAGTAGTTATCGATATGGTTGGCCCATTGCCCCCCACTAGTCCCGGCAATATATTTTTACTAACTGTAATGGATGTAGCAACACGGTATCCAGATGCTTACCCCATGCGCAACGGGATGGCTAAGACTGTTGTCAAAAACCTACTTGTCTATTTCTCTCGTTATGGCTACCCTCAGGAGATCCAGTCTGATCAGGGATCCAATTTTACTTCTGCTCTGTTTAAGCAGACCATGCAGCAACATGGGATAGTGTCTGTGGTGTCATCTGCCTACCATCCCGAGAGTCAGGGAGTTTTGGAAAGGTGACACTCGACTCTCAAGAGTATGTTGCGGTGTTATTGCATGGAGAATGGGAAGGACTGGGATCTAGGTCTCCCATAAGTTTTATTTGCTGCGAGAGAAGTACCTGGGGAGAGCTTGGGATTTAGCCCGAACGAGATGGTTTTTGGACACAGGGTCAGGGGGCCCCTCCACATAGTCAAGGAGATCTGGGAGGGAGTCACAAAGCCATGCTCGCTTCTAAAGTATGTAGTTGAAAGCCGTGAGAGAATGCTAAAGAGCTTGGAGGTAGCAGGTCGGAACCTTAAGGGTTCACAAGCTCAGATGAAGGACAGATACGACCAGAAGGTGAAGCTGAGGGAGTTTGAAGTAGATCAGGAGGTACTGATACTACTGCCTCTGGTGGGACACCCCTTGTCTGCCAAGTATTCTGGTCCGTATCGGGTTGTAAGGAAGGATTCTGATCTCAACTATTTAGTAGCTACTCCTGATCGTAAGAAAAAGAATCAACTTTGCCATGTAAATCTGATGAAAGAGTATGTGAGGCGCCCCTCCGAGTCTCTCACTGTCCCGGTGTTGATCTGCGGCGATCGTGGTGGAGAAGGAGGAAGGGACAGTCAAGCTGCGGGGGAGGATAAATGGGATTGTCTTGTTTCCGCGGATCAGTGGGTGGGGAATTCTAGACAAGTGGCTCACGAGTTGATATTGCACCTGCCTGAGCAACAGCGTGTAGCTGTGCAGCACATGTTTGATTCAAACCCAGCTGTTTTCGCGGGGCATCCTGGCCTCACTACTCAAGCGGTGCACGATGTCGATGTTGGGGACCACCCGCCCTTTAAATCAGTGCCATACCGTGTTTCCCCTATTAAATTACCAGCACTTAGGGAAGAGCTGGATTATATGCTGAAACGTGGGCTGATTTCTGAGGGTGCAGTAAGGTGGACTTCTCCCATCACACTGCAGCCCAAACCAGATGGCAAGGTGCGGTTTTGTATAGATTTCCGCAGGTTGAATGGTTTAACCCCCACAAATGCCTACCCTCTCCCTCGCGTGGACGACAGTGTGGATAAGATAGGAAAAGCCAAGTTCCTCACTAAGATAGACCTTGTTAAGGGTTATTGGCAAGTGCCCTTGTCTGAGCGAGTGCGAGAGGTGTGTGGGTTTGTGGTGGACGGTGCCACATATCGTTGCCATGTTATGCCATACGGGCTGAAAAATGCCCCTGCAACGTTTCAGAAATTAATGAACGACATTGTAGCCAACATTCCCAACTGTACGGTGTACCTAGATGATGTCATAATATACGACGATGATTTTAACAGTCACTGTGATCACATCGGACAGCTTTTTAATAAACTGAATGAAGCAGGTTTGGTGGTAAACCTGGGTAAGTGCGATTTTGTCAAAGCCACAGTTTTGTACCTGGGGTTCGAGGTGGGGATGGGTCAGGTGTGCCCTCCACAGACAAAGATCAAAGCCATCGATCAGTTTCCCCAGCCTACGACTAAGAAACAAATCATGCGGTTTCTAGGTATGATAGGCTATTATCGTCGCTTCATCAAAGGCTATTCGACTGTACCTGCACCTTTAACTGACTTGTTATCTAAGGACAAGAAGTTCCGGTGGTCTCCTGAGTGTGCAGAGGCGTTTTCCTTGGTGAAACACCTGTTATGTACCCACCCCCTACTCAGGGCCCCGGACTTCAGCAGACCTTTTCAGCTGGCGACTGATGCCAGTGGCGTAGGGGCTGGGGCTGTCTTGTTACAGACAGATGATGAAGGTATCGAACATCCAGTGAGTTTTTACAGTAAAAAATTCAATAGTGCACAAAGGAATTACTCTGTAATTGAAAAAGAACTCCTGGTGATAGTGCTGGCGCTCAGGCAATTCGATGTATATGTTCCTGCTTTCGGACCAGTCGTAGTGGTTTATACCGATCATCACCCTCTGAAATTCTTGAATCAGTTTCATAACCGGAATATGAGGCTGACCAGGTGGTCACTCATGCTTCAGGAGTATAATTTGGACATACGCCATATTGCCGGTTCTGAAAACGTGATCGCGGATTGTCTATCAAGGGTGGATGATGTTGGTTAGACTGCTACAGGATTGAGGGTTGAGTGTGGAGGAAAATAGGCTGTCACTGTAGTTCAGCCGAAAAAAAAATAAAAAATAAAAAAGCAAAAACCTTATAAAAACTCTTTATTTTTATAATGTGTAGAATTTTGTATAAGATGTTGTAGCAGTATCTAAGTTGAATGTTTTCGCTTATTGTCGCTAAGTTAGTTGAATTTGCTCGGTGGAGTGCAACAGTCTTTATTTTTTTTATATATAGTACCTTGTGTCGCAACAGTGTTTGGTACTATGAGAAGCTTTCTGTTAGATATGAAGAACTTAGTCAAGTGTCTTATATCTTGGGAGAGGTGTGACGCTCCTGCATAGTAGCCACGTGCGGGCATGCGCGCGCGTCGACTGCCCAGCCGTTTAGAAACCGGCTGGCGGCAGCCGGCCGGCCGGCTTTTCCTTAGTATATATCCTACGACAATGTAACTAATGTCTGGGATATTCTTATGTTGTTTCACAGCTTGAAGCTGCCCTTATTCTTAACCAACACATCTTAGTATATTTTATTCTCGATAGTTGATTGTTTCATTATAATATATAAGATGTAAGTCTGGTGATAGTGGGAGGAGACGAGCGGGAGAGAGAGAGAGACCGGCTTGGGGACGTTGCTTCGCGCGGAGAGTCTAGCTTGGGACGAGCCTGATGTTGCCAATTTGATCGCAACGTTAGGCTTAGTTTCGACTCACGCAAGGGGTAGAGGATTTTGACCCGGCAACTGTGTTGAGTGTTGCCAAGCATGGGATGTATTTCGCATGCCTAGGGTGGGGTCAAGACAGATTCAAGACTCAGATCTCACCTCACTGTCGTACCCTTCGGACCCCCTTGATATCTATCCCTCTCAACCCCACTTAGAAACTTTCTCTCTTACTTTGTATACCTTCATTCCACTACTTCACCAATCTATTTAATTATCCCATCCCCTTGATAGACCTTATATCTATTATTGTATTAACGACGAGCTCTCAGATAATTAGATAGGACTTTGGGCCTTATGCAGAGATGTAATTGTTAATGAGACCTAGGAAGCTTTTTTGTTGTCTCATATTTGGTGGTTTCATGCTTGCTAGTGTGTTCTTGTGGCAGGTGAGCAGGGGCTAGACCGGAGGGGAGGCTTTTTGTGATCCTTTAAGTAAAGTCTGCTGGTGCGAGTCCTGTGGACCCGCACGACTTTACTAGGATACCCGTGGGAGTCTGGGGGCATTTTCTTGTCTGTGTCCCTGTGTGTCTAGTGTTGTGTTGTGTGAGGGCCCTTGCCTAGTCCACTCAGCACTGCGCTAGCACGTCTTGCTTTTGTTTTAGGGTCGCCAGGAGAGAGTCAGATACTTGGGATCTGAGTCTCTCAAGAGAGCACCCTTTCAATTAGAGTGATTTGGCGCACAGACTTGGGAACGTCCCTAGGCTAGAACAGGTGGCTCAGCCCGGGTATCCGAAGCCTATATCCTTCCGGCTAGACCTCTGCCACCTGGCAGATTAACAGCTAGGGGTTTATTATTTCTGCATGCTTGTTATTGCTCCACAGTTTACCGTTGTTGTGAGCATTGTGAGTCAGGGTTTGGCTTAGAGACTCTGTCCGAGCAGGCTTGCCTGACTAAGAGTGAGAAGCACACCTGTATGTGGTTATGTTGCGAGTTGCTGCCTTTATTTAATTATACCTATGCCATTATACACTGTATGGCTTATCACTAGTATTTATTCCTGCTTATGAGTTAAGAGTTCTCTAAATCCGTAACTTACTTTCTTTGCTAAGCATCAGATCCTACAGTAGCCGCATGCAGTTTAGAAACCTGCATCTTGTCTACCTGTACGATGTTTTGAGGACTGTTTGCTTTCACCTTCTTTCACGCAGGGGTGATTAGTTGTATTAATTAACGTAACGTTAAATGTACTTTCTTCTAGTTTGTTATTAAATTGTTTCTGCAATTTAATTCCGTTATCTATCTTTTCCTCTTAATTGTGTGATCTTTTATATAGCCTGCTTGACTATCAGCAGTCTATAGTGCGTGCTCCCTGTAACCGAGTCATAGGATACCTTGTTGTCCAGGCAGGACTCTTGACGGTTTAGGGTGGTTTGTTGCCTGGGTTTATAGATAAGGGTTGGATCTAGCGTTTTCCGTTGTTGCTTGTTGCCGCATACCTAGTCCTATAGAAAGAGCCCAGTGTTTATATATCCCAGGACGTAACAGAACGCTGTGCGTCCGACGCATGTAAACAAAGCCGATCGTTGCGTCACCGCACCTCCGAAAACAAGAAGGAGAAGACTCGTTTGTTATTGTATGTCTGTATGTCGTTGTTTCAGTAGTGAAAAGATCGTCGTATTGCTAACATCGCCTGAAAATGCTCTCCACTGAAATCGTCATCACAACTGAACCAGTTGACTTAGAGAGCTCTACTCAACGCCAGTTTATAGATTGGAAACCGCACTACATTTATAGATGCGTGGGAAATTTCTAGCAGTTAAAATTAACTAAAATACGGTAGCCTAGGCCTAGACGTTTTTCGGCCAGATCGCCCGGGTAGCCCACCCTGTCCTTTGGAGATACAGCCCGGGCCAGGAGGGTTAAGGCTGAAAAGCACGGAGCATCTAACAGCAGTGGGAAATTGTCTCACCCTCCCCCCTCCTTCGAGAATACGACGAGCCATGTTGTGTTTCCTCTGACGTCCGGATCCTGAAGTCCTGATTGTGAGAAGCAGCGCCTTCTGAAGTCCTGACCAGTGAATCTACGTTCTACGTTGGCAAGACTTGCTCTCGAACCCCTACCCTTCTAAATTACCGTAAGTGTCTCTGAGTATCTTACGTTGTGATAATTATTGTGAAGGTAAGGTAGAATATGTGAATATTTAAGTGCTAAACGTTGTACAGTATAGATCTGTGTTCAAGATCCTTAATTATTGCATATGTGTTAATCCTTCAGAACACTATAGTTATTGTTATATAGATCTGTGTCCAATATCTAAGTGTTAATATCATCTCTATAACTCTCTTAAAACGTTGTACGCATACGTTACATACTTGTGTTAAGTATTTACTTAGCCAAATACTACATATTTTCCTTGTATATGTCCATTCTCTTATGTATGTTGCAAGTTGAAGTTGAAGTTTATTCCGTGTATTTATTCCCTTCTTGAATCGTACTTTTACCTAGAACCTAAGCTCAATTTCACATTTTATTATACCTCAGTCCACCCTCTTATAGGAAGATTTATTGTTGATTATTTAATCTAATTTCTGCGAGAGAACTTAAGTTGCGCTTATTGATATTAAGTGTTAATTCGTTTATTCTATGAACCATATATTTGTTCACTACCTTATTGATGTAGATAATTTCGATTCATCTCGTCTAGGAATTCTAGTCATGCATAGATCCATTATATAATTATTCATCAGTCCGAATACAACCTCAATTTCTTATGTATTCTTTATAGGAATCTGTTAACTCGTTTAGATCTCCTTTTATGCCTTATTAGGTATTTCCACAAGTACAACTTCGTTGTGTGCGCCATTATATCACTGTTAGTAATATACTAATCATTCGTAGACTCTATTTTATTTACGCGTTGCTATATATTAATTAACTGCTTTAGTTACATTAATTATATCGTTGATTGATTTCATCCAAGGGATATTAAACCTTTGATTATTAAACAGTAGAGGTAAAGTAATAAATCTGAATTCCTCGACCTAGAGAGATTATTTATCGCATATACTCGGTAGTGAATTATAATGCTCATATCATAATTCTATCATATTTATCTAAGTATATAATCAACTGTAAAAACAATTCATCATCCCTTTCCTTTTAACTTCAATTGAATACTCCATATACGAAGTATATAGTCGCACTAAGAATAAATATTATTTCCAACACCGCAGTACCTAGAATGACCTGATTGACCTACCGGGTTAAACTTTATCTCAATCGGTAGTGTTTGAACTACCTGCGCGCCACTCGCCACCCGTGAGATAATGTTGAGACATAAATCCTTGTGCGCTTCCCCTATTGCTTAAACTGATCATTCATACGTGTTTGGAGATTTCATAGTTACTAATTCACTTTCAAGAATATTATACTATAGACACTCAACTCACATAAATATTATTATCAAGGGTTGAGTCTATATATATAAACGTGTCCATTCAATAACTGCATATTCCCCTATAATACTATAATATTATTTCTATTCTGTATATGTTGATTAGATACTAATACTTATGATCAAATGCATTCTACTGTTTGCTTACTATTCCTTATAATAGTTAAGCTACCTCTCAGTCTATAACTATATGCCTTTGAATAAATTAGATGTGTATAATTTACATGCGTGTTGTTATTGTGTTCTGTAGCACCTAATTGAGTACCTAATTGTGATTAAGAACGTGTTTGAAGTGTTCCTGTTGAGGATATTTAGAGTCTGTAAGTCCAGAATTGGATTTTAGTGAAGACCGAATAACGGGATTAAAATATTATAACCCGTCATAACAGTAATAATGTTTTTGAGAGTTTCTGGGAGTGACCTTATTTTATCCATGTTTCAAGTTTGACTTTACTCCAATATATACATACATACTAAAATTGCCATATATATATATATATATACCGGTATATATATATATATATATATATATATATATATATATATATATATATATATATATATATATATATATATATATATATATATATATATATATATAATTATTATATACTGTATATATACATATATAATTATATATATATACAGTATATATTATTATGTATGGTTGGTTTATGTTTCCTATGAGCACGGGGATCGGGTACTGGTCTGTTTTCGCGATTACAGTACTATTTATTGAATCTCAAAGGAGAGAAATCGCGCTTTATAAAATTTGTCCCCACAGTTAGGTGAAATTGATGCAAACGCTTATACAAGTTAGATGGCTTGAAAGGATCTCTTGAATGAGATAGATTAAACAGAATCTTGATTGATTGAGATGGATTGATCATGTATAATTTAAATCATGTCACGCACAGTAAATCCCATATGTGGATGGAGATTTTGAAGTTTAATTTATCTCTGACAATTATGTCCATCTAAGCTTAATCATGTTCTGTAGAATTATACTTCATATATTCATTTTTTCGTCATAAGATTCAGGAAGTAATAATATTTCGAAGATCAAAAGTAAGAACGAAAATAAAGAAACCAATCTCCCCAGAACCAATTATAGTGTGCGATAAATTAAATACTTGCCAGACGAACGACCAAACTTTTTCCCGTAAATATATCGGATCCTGTAGCTGCCGAAACAGCGGAGGAGACGAACCAAGCGGGTAAAACACATATGTGGAAGATAACAAGATCAAAATAATAAAATAAATACAAATAAAATAAAAAAAACAATAATGTTCAATACACTGTTGACAATATCACATGATGGACTAAGACCTTTACATATTTTATATATAATAGTAATAGTATATATATATATATATATATATATATATATATATATTGTCACTCCAATCCTTTAGTGTTTATGTTCAATCTGCCCCTGGTTCCATTACTGTATATACTGACCATCACCCATTAAAGTTTTTGCACAAGTTCCAAAACAAGAACCAAAGACTGACCAGGTGGAGCTTGTTGCTGCAGAGCTAACAGTACTAGCCTCGTATCTGGAGTTAACGGCCTCGGACATGGCAAAACCCGAAATAGCACAGACTATAAAGTCCGCATTATTTGGGATTCACGGAGACGAGGGCGGTGAGCAAAACAGAGCGACTGGTGGGGGACTCGGTAATGAGATGCAGATGCGGTTTGGTGAGCGTTTGCCAGAGGGATTTACCCCTGCGCAATATTTAGATTTAGCTAGATTAAATGCTGCCCAGGCAGAGTCTCAGCTGCAGTCACATGTACAACAAACTCAGCTGCAGACACAAGCACAACTAACTCAGCTAGAGTTAGATCATCAATATCGCATGGCCCAATTAGCTGCTCAAACAGAGTCCAAAAATAATGTACTTGCTTCCCCTCCGGGATTAACCATGACGAGTGTAATTCCCCCATTCACCGAGGACAATGTTCAGGACTTTCTTGTGTTGTTCGAGGTGGTTGCTACGGGTATGGGGTGGACAAGAGATCGGTGGCCATTTATGTTGCAAACGGTGTTCACAGGACAAGTTCGGGAAACTTACATTTCAGTAGAGTCTGAGGTTCGGCAAGACTATGACCGTCTCAAAGCAGCCATTCTAAAAACTTACCAACTACTGCCTGAAAGCGTATAGACAGACTTTCAGAAAGACTCACACAAAATTTAAGGAAACTCATATGGTGTTTGCCAGGACCATGAACAAAGCTTTAAATAACTAGCTAACAAGTAAAAATGTCACTGATTTTAAGGGTCTGAAAGAGTTAATCTTGCTTGAGAACTTCCTATGGAAGATAGATTCATCTGTAGCCTATCATTTGAGAGGGAAAAAGGTAGAAACTCTTGCCGAAGCTGCAGACATGGCTGATACGTATGTACTAAACAACAAATTTCGTGGGAAAAATCCCTATGATATAAGTTCTCCAATCACAAATCTGATAAATCTAGTCACTCGCAAAAGCCTGTAACGTCTCTCCATGCCAGCCAAACACAAACTACTCCCCTAACTAAGTATGTGACTCCTGGTAATGGTAACAGAGGTGGGGCCCAAACTAAAACAAATCATGCTTATAAGAGGAATGTATCCCAGAAAGTATGTACACTCACGCGTACTAAACGTTGCTCAGGGGTGGGTCCTTCCTTCCCCTACTCCACCCAGGGCAGGTGGAAGGGGGGTGTCGGGTCCAAGTCTACCCCCACCTTCCACCCCCAAACTATCCCCAACTCCCCCACCTTCCTTCCCTAGCTGGCAGTTAGTGATAATTAGCGACGATTGTTCTCGTGTATTACAAATTATTGTTAAAATATAATTGCACATACTTACAATGGTCAACATTTAAAATATATTAATAATTTATAAATACAATATACTGTATAATTGCATTCTCAAAATGAGTCTCTTTACACAAAGTGAGTTACAAGAATCTCGGCTGTAGTGGTCTTCTGCTTCTCTCTCTCTCTCTCTCTCTCTCTCTCTCTCTCTCTCTCTCTCTCTCTCTCTCTCTTAACACGCAGACTACGAGGTCAGTTCATTCAAGTTTTTTAAATATGTAATGGGTTTGATAATGTGTATCATAGCAAACATGTTTGCCTCAATATGAATACAATACGCAACCATGGCTGGTAGTTAGAATTGAAAAGGTTCAGAACTAGTATTCGTAGAAACTGTTTCCCATTTATGATTTGTCCTACCTGGAACAAACTTTCCTCAGAAGTTGTAAACATTTCCTCAGTTGAGCAGTTCAAAAAGACAGTAGATAGTAGTTTGCACACTCTGTAAAGAGTATAGTGCACCGAAAATTGTCTCTCCTTCCACTTCGAATGTTTCCCCGTAATGAACCGCAAGGTCTTCGAGAAACTAAATATTCCTTGTAACTCCGTGAAACTCATATCATGCACTTTCTTTCAACCAAGATTTAACGGGTCTGAAAATGGTATATTTCCCTTCATTACTGTGTGTGATGAATGTTGCCTGCATTCGATACACATAGAGGGGAGTTGATGGTAAAACTGTCTATTAGGCTAATCTTATTCCTTATTTGGGGGTTTGTAGAGGTGAGAGGCTGGGATCACAGATAGAGACAGAGAAGGGGGAAGTGAGAAGGCGAGCCCTGCTACTCAAGGGCTCTATACTCAAACCTTACTAAAAGTTAACACCGACTTTGATAGTAATTTCTATCAAGTTCTACATTTAATTGATTGAACAAAAGTGTATAGGCCACATAGAATGAAATGCAGATCGTGTATAGTATGTATGATATTGAATAAATGGGAGAAACTGATTTAAATTATAGACGAAACAATCAGTAACAGTCGCAACACTATTCCAGCCAATCTTTGCCTTTAGTACTTTCCTTTTGTGATATAAAAGCCTGACTGTGTATGTAATTTGAGAACCTAGGAGTATATCGCAGAGGGCACGTTGATGTGTATTGCAATAATGGTAACATCATATATTGAATACTGTATGAGATTGGATTTAATTACGGTATTATTATATTGAAATCACATTAAGTCTTGATCGTAGAAAGTAGTGCAATGAGAGCGAGAGAGAGAGAGAGAAAAGCAGAATACCACTACAGCCAAGATTCGTGTAACCCACGTTGTGTATAGAAACTCATTTTGAGAATACAATTATACAGTATATTGTATTTATAAATTCCTAATAAATGTTAAATGTCGGCCATTGTAAGCATGTGCAATAATGGTTTAACAATAATTTGTAATACATGAAAACAAAATCGTCGTTAATCACTAACTGCCAGCTAGAGAAGGAAGGTGGGGGAGTTGGGGATAGTTTGGGGGTGGAAGGTGGGGGTAGACTTGGACCCACTCCCCCCTTCCACCTGCCCAGGGTAGTGTAGGGGAAGGAAGGACCCACCCCTGAGCAACTTTTAGTACGTGTGAGTGTACCTATTGTGGCAAGAGAGGCCACTTAGCTTATCAATGTTGGGCTAAGGAGAGAGCCGAGAGACCGCAGGAGACAGTAGCCGCAGTAACTGCCTCTCAAAATAACCAAAACCACCCAAATGTGCCATTGACGCAGGACTCCCGACCGCAGGAGTACCTAGCTAACGTAAATCAGACAGGAAATGGTGTAGTAGCGTGTGTGGTACAACCCGCAAGAGTTAAGCCTGTCTTTGTGTCCCCAACAGTTCAGGATAGCTACCGTTCCTTTATTTCATCTGGATGTGTGAAATTAAATGGTTGTGTACATGAGGTAAAAATCTTGAGAGATACTGGTTCTACTAGCACCCTCATGGTGAATCCTTATTCTGAATGCCCAACTGGCGAATCAATAATAATGAGAGGTGCTGGAGGTCAATTTTCTGCTTACTTGGTGAATGGTGAGATTGAGTGTGATTTGCTGAAGGGTGAAGCCTGTATAGCTTTGTGTAGGCCTCAGGATATCCCTGTGCCTGGGGTAACACTCCTTTTGGGGAATGATGTGGCTGGTGAGAGGGTCCGACCAGACCCCGTTTTGTCACTTTCCCCTGTTGACGAGCCACTGACCGGTGAGCTCGAGAAGGAGATGCCAAAGGTTTTCCCAGTGTGTGCTGTCACTCGATCGGTAGCCCAAGTAGTGGTTCCCTCAGATATAATTGTACCAACTGTGAAAGTAGATAAAAGGGATGAAAGAGTAGTGAATGATGCTCTAACTGTGCCTGATGTGGAGACTGTAGTAGATCTGTCTGACACTTTTATGGCTAATCTTGAGCCAAATGATCATGAAACCCCTCCTAATTGTCCTAGTGGCCTGGTAGAGTTGCAGCGAGATGACTGTGAGTGTAAGGAGTTAGCTGCCAGTGCCGTGAGTGAAGAGGAGAGTGAGAAGGAGAAGGGTGAATGTTTTTATATGAAGAATGGAGTTTTGTGGCGTAGGTGGAGACCGCCACATAGACCTATTGATGACGGGGCATGGGACGTACATCAGGTAGTAGTTCCTAAACCTTGTCGTAGAGATATACTAGAAATGGCCCATAGTATACCCTTAGCAGGGCACCTAGGTGTGAGGAAAACCTTAGATCGCATTAAAGCCCACTTTCACTGGCCAGGAATGTGTGCAGATGTAGTGGAGTTCTGTAGAGTGTGTCACACCAGCCAGATGACAGGAAAACCTAATCAAAAGGTGCCTGTACAAGTGTACATCCTCTGGTGCCCTTGCCAGTGTTCGAGAACCCTTTCACTCGGGTGGTAGTGGATGTCGTTGGCCCATTGCCAAAGACATCCCAGGGACATATATATTTGTTAACTATAATGGACATGGCAACTCGATACCCAGAGGCTATACCGTTAAGAAATACTTCATGGCGGGTGCCCAACCCCGAAAGGGGTTGAAATAGGGGAGCTATCCCCCCGCCAAAGGCGGCTTTCTAGGGCCTTTCCTAGCTGATGCCGAGAGGACTGGGTTCTAGTCATGTGGTGATGGGCTGGTCTATCCGAGTGAGAACTGAGCGATCTCTGCCATACCCATAGCTTACTCTGACTGTTCCTTTTACTTATATATTTTCTAGATCTCAAGTGGATTGACCTCCCAATTAACCAAGATTGGAAGCCAAAGAGTCACATTTTTCCTTTGCCTCTCAACTTTCTCTTCATAATTGCTGAGGGGCACAGGGCCCTGGGTGGGGCTTTGCCTTCCCGGGCATTTCCGCACCCTCCTCAGCTCCCCACCATGGAGTGGCTTCGGACACCCAGGCTTTATTGTGGTCGGCAGGGAGGGATCTGTGTGGGCGCTCGGTTATGGCCTTGGTCTTGCTCGGGGCCTGGGGGCTGTTCGGCCAGGCAGCTTGGGGAACAACAACAACTACAACAACTTCAGCCCAAACAGTCATTAAGGAACTGCTCAAATTCTTCACCAGCATGGGTTTCCCCCATGAGGTACAAAGTGATCAAGGTACTAATTTCACTTCCAATATATTTCAGCAGTCCCTGAAGGAAATGGGTATCGACCATGTGAAGTCCAGCTCCTACCACCCAGAGAGTCAAGGGGTACTCGAACGATACCATAAAACTCTAAAATCTATGTTGAGGAAATATTGTGAAGAAACTGGAGGCGATTGGGATAAGGGGGTACCTTTTCTTTTGTTTGCCACCCGTGAGGTTCCGACTGAATCTCTGGGCTTCTCACCAAATGAACTAGTTTTTGGTCACCAGGCCCTTTGCAGCTATTGCAGGACAGCCTAGTTGGTCAGGAAGGGAACCAAAATCTCCTCAGGTATGTGTCAGAGTTCAAAACCCGGCTGAGATCCTCGTGCGAGTTTGCAGCACAGAATCTAAGAGTGGCTAAAGACACCATGAAAGTATGGTACGATAAAGGAGACCGTGTGAGGGAGTTTCAGCCCGGTGATGAGGTCTTGGTTCTCATTCCCCTTTTCGGCCAACATTTATCAGCCAAGTTTAGAGGCCCATATAAAGTAGTAAAAAGGGTGAGTGCTACTGATTACTTAATGGCTACCCCAGACAGGAGGAAGCCTAAGCAAGTATTTCACATACATATGTTACAACCCTATCATAGGGCCCCTGACTCCTCTCCTCCAGATTCACCTTCTGTGGCAGTAATAAGGACCTGTGGACATCCTGATGCAAGTGATGATGTTTGTAGTCCTTACCCACAGATCTCGCAGCAGACTGTCCCAGATCCTGAAGGTATCTATAATGAATTTGACTTGTCTTGTGGTCTATCAAACTTTAAATGTAATTCAGTAGCATGGGGGAAATTACCAACAAAATAATGTCATCTTCCCTCTGAGAAAGCTAAAGAACTAATCCATGTTTTATCCCAGTCTCCCAGTGTGTTCCGTGATACTCCAGGGCTCACCTCAGTGGCCGTGCATGACATAGATGTCGGGGATGCAGCACCCATCAAATTATCCCAATACCGTGTCTCACCACAGCGCAGGAGTATTCTGCAAGTTGAATTAGATTTCATGTTGTCCAATGCCATAATTACTAGAGCCTTAAACCAGTGGAGTAGTCCGGTCACATTTGTGCCTAAGCCAGACGGGAGTTATAGATCTTGCATGGACTACAGACAAGTCAATGTTGTAACAAAAAATGATACCTATCCACTGCCACGGATTGATGATTGTATTGACCAGATTATAACAGCCAGTTATATAAGTAAAATTTACCTTATGAAAGGATATTGGCAGGTACCTCTTACTCCCCGAGCAAGGGAGATTTCATGTTTTGTGGTAAATAATCATGCCTTCTGCTGTGAAGTAATGCCTTATGGCCTGAAAAACGCTCCAGCTACTTTTCAGCGCCTAATAAATCAGGTGACTGAAGGGGTACCTGGATGTGTAGTGTACATTGACGATATCCTCCTCTTTTCCCATACATGGGAAGAGCATCTCCAACAAATCAGAATACTTTTTGCTAACCTTGCTGAAGCAAATCTAGTAGTGAACTTAAATAAATGCACTTGCATTAAGAGTACCGTCCAATATCTTGGATATACAGTACGACAGGGTCAGGTTGCACCTCCTCAAGCTAAAGTAGAGTCAATTTTAAATTTTCCAACGCCGACCAATAAGAAAGAAATCCAAAGACGCTTAGGAATGATTGGATGCTACAGGTATATTTTAAATTTCTCAAGGTTAACAGCACCTTTAACAGATCTTCTCCGAAAGGATATGAAGTTTGAGTGGTCCTCCGAATGTGAGGAAGCTTTCAGTGCTACTAAATACAATCTATCTAACTATCCTGTTCTCCATGCCTCGCAACTCCCTCTTTCGTATATATCTGTCACAATCTTCCACACGACTATCCCTTACTATTCAGCAACACACAAATCAACCCTTCATGTACACTAAATATTCTTGGTATCACTTTTCTATTAATCTTTCTTGGAAAGACTGTATCACCACTCTAGCTAAAAACAGTTTCCCAGTAGTTAGGTGTGCTCACCAGTCTCTGTAGGTTCACTACCCACACACAGCTTCTTGCTCTGAACAGGGGTACAGTGTGCCTCCTCTTACTAATTCCCTACAATCTCTTATTACACGCCGCAATGTTGCTATCACTTTCCTACAGCTATTACAATTTCTTCAGAGCTCCCTAAGAGTTTACCTTCTCCCTTACGGAGAGTGGGTGGATCCCGCCTTTCAACTTATTCCCACCCCTATTCTGTTCAAATCTCTAACCAAAGAGTGAACTGGTTTTCTACTCAACAAGTGAACTCTGGAACTCTCTCCCTCAACCTGTCCTTCCCTCATCTTTAGAGTTAAGCTGCTTCAAGATTCATGGGACCAGACATTTTGATTCTACCGTACCTAGAATTTGGCTCCCTGTCACTTACGCATCTTAGAGGGGGACACTTGTTACAGAGTTTGTTTCCTTTATACACATAGAAGAAAAAATAAGAAATACATTCAATATATATATATATATATATATATATATATTTTCTTTAATACATACGAGGTTGAAAGAAATGGCAATTTCTGCGTTGGAAATTTTATTATTCAAAGTTTCCAGGTCTCTGATGAGTTTTCGCTGGGTGGCAGGAAGTAGATGAAGGAGATGAGCAAAATTCATGGTGGTACAGGGTTACATAAATGTACATGATGATACAGGATATACGACGCGTTTCACTGGACAACCAGCATTATCAAGTAAGGAAGGAATGATATAAAAGGTAAACAGGAAGGGTATATATAGAGGGTGGAGGATCAGAGGAGGCGGAAAACAGGGGGCAAAAGTCTGCTATTGGTGGAAGCGTAAATTAGGAGAGAGAAAGGGGTTAACCGCTTCACGCATGCGCACTGGATGCGGGATGGTGGTCAGTAGGTTGGGTCGAAGCTGATTGGCTGCGTGTCGAGGGGCGTGGCCTAAGTTGTGTGGCGCCTGCAGAAGACGAAGCTGAAGGAGGTAGCGCGGGGGGCTGCGTCAAGGGCACCGGGGGGCGAGGAGGGGTGTTAGGTCCTGTAGGGTAGTGCCTTTTGGCAGAAGGAAGGATCTGAAAGTCCAGAGTTTGGTTGTTGATGTTGGGATGTAAGGCTTGGATATATAAAGCTTCGAGTATAGGTAATCTCCTTGGGTCACTTTCTTTATCGAGTATGGTGGTGTGTTTCTCTAACTCGTTGCGTGTTAGAGAAACACACCACCATACTCGATAAAGAAAGTGACCCAAGGAGATTACCTATACTCGAAGCTTTATATATCCAAGCCTTACATCCCAACATCAACAACCAAACTCTGGACCTTCAGATCCTTCCTTCTGCCAAAAGGCACTACCCTACAGGACCTAACACCCCTCCTCGCCCCCCGGTGCCCTTGACGCAGCCCCCCGCGCTACCTCCTTCAGCTTCGTCTTCTGCAGGCGCCACACAACTTAGGCCACGCCCCTCGACACGCAGCCAATCAGCTTCGACCCCACCTACTGACCACCATCCCGCATCCAGTGCGCATGCGTGAAGCGGTTAACCCCTTTCTCTCTCCTAATTTACGCTTCCACCAATAGCAGACTTTTGCCCCCTGTTTTCCCCCTCCTCTGATCCTCCACCCTCTATATATACCCTTCCTGTTTACCTTTTATATCATTCCTTCCTTACTTGATAATGCTGGTTGTCCAGTGAAACGCGTCGTATATCCTGTATCATCATGTACATTTATGTAACCCTGTACCACCATGAATTTTGCTCATCTCCTTCATCTACTTCCTGCCACCCAGCGAAAACTCATCAGAGACCTGGAAACTTTGAATAATAAAATTTCCAACGCAGAAATTGCCATTTCTTAAAACCTCGTATGTATTAAAGAAAATTTATTACCTGGCTTTACTAAAATATATATATATATATATATATATATATATATATATATATATATATATATATATATATATATATATATATACAGTATATATATTGTTACGTATCATGATGTAGAAGTGGTTAACTAAATAAACAAATATTGAACAGACACTATGTAAGTGTATCAAAAAGTTGAAGGCCAATAGAACATAAAATATCAAAGTTTGTTATGTTGTTACTTGCTTTCCTTTAGTTGTTGGGACAGTTATCCTTTATACTCTGATACACTTCAATTATATTTAATCGGGAAACTATTTAAAGGTACATTAAATGTTTAATATTAAGTAGGCTATTAATTATGAAAAAAGCTTGGTATGTAAGCAAAGACTAAAGCAATTTATAAACTAATTATATACTAAAGTAATTAATCTGGATTATCATTAAAGTCAGAACATTATTAAGATCGTTTTATATATATCTAATTTAGTTTGTTAACCCTTTAATGATTGTTTTTACCATTTTTCTCTTATCTTGTTATTCTCTTATCTTATTACTATTCTCTCTTTAATATTTGATCTTATTTATTCTTTTTAATGAAAGACATTGACTTAATAAAAGATGGTAAGGGAATATTTCAAAGTCACATTTAAAATGGAATTGTATTTATAAACATAAATAAGGTATTTTACAATTAATCAAAATAATAGCAATGAAGGAAATTAATATTATAGATTTCAGGATCGCTTTGCATACGTTCCGATTTCACTAAAGTAAAAATTAAAGCTTAGTAGGCTTAAGTAGACAATACAAATTATAGGACTTTTACAATGCCTAATTGCTAATGACAATAGGTTTACATAAAGTCAGTTAAATATTCAATATTCAATCACAAATTATCCCTAAATTTCAAAATTATATCAAGCCAAGAATGTATTGATTTGAACCCTCAAATATCAGGCTATTTATACCCTTCTCTGTCCACGCTAATCCAATCAGAAGTCAGGAAACAGATGCTGGAACCAAAGGGGGCAGGCTGCTCACGTCAACCAATTACAGGTGAAAGGCAGGTGTGGTGGTCCAATAAGAGGTGTGAAGTAGGTGGGGGGAAGGGGGGCTGCTCACTACGTCACAGCGGCCCCGCCCTTCTCACACAGTTTTGGCTGGAAGCGAGGAATGCCAAGAATTTGTGGAATGTCACGTCCTCACCAGCCAGGCTGCTTTCTCTCTCTCTTTCTCTCTCTCTCTCTCTCTCGGCACGTAGGCAGGGTTGAAGATTGAAAGAAAGAGAGAATGTCTTGCCACGAGGTTGTCGATGTAAAGTCATGTTCAACAGGTTGGTGTCAGATCACACATCCGTTTCTTTTCGGATGTTACACCTCCCCCGCTAGAAAAGAGTTCAAGAGGAGGAAAGTATATGACAATATTTGTAGACTCTTGACAAACAATCTGCTAGCACATTCTGGACACCCTTAATATGTTTGACATCCAAGGCGTACTCCTGCAGCAACAAGCTCCACCGGGTCAGTCTTTGGTTCTTGTTTTGGAACTTTTGCAAAAACTGTAATGGGTGATGGTCAGTATATACAGTGATGGAACCAGGGGCAGATTGAACATAAACACTAAAGTATTGGAGTGACAAAATCAATGCTAACAGCTCCTTTTCTATTACAGAGTAATTACGTTGAGCAGAATATAACTTTTTACTAAAATAGCAAACAGGATGCAATAAATTACAGTCATCCTCCTGGAGTAACACGGTTCCGACCCCAGTATTAATTGCATCAACAGCTAGGGAGAATGATCTGGTGCAATCAGGGGCATGGAGAACAGGATAGTTAGATAGATTGTATTTAGTAACACTGAAAGCTTCCTCACATTCGGAGGACCACTCAAACTTCATATCCTTTCGGAGAAGATCTGTTAAAGGTGCTGTTAACCTTGAGAAATTTAAAATATACCTGTAGCATCCAATCATTCCTAAGCGTCTTTGGATTTCTTTCTTATTGGTCGGCGTTGGAAAATTTAAAATTGACTCTACTTTAGCTTGAGGAGGTGCAACCTGACCCTGTCGTACTGTATATCCAAGATATTGGACGGTACTCTTAATGCAAGTGCATTTATTTAAGTTCACTACTAGATTTGCTTCAGCAAGGTTAGCAAAAAGTATTCTGATTTGTTGGAGATGCTCTTCCCATGTATGGGAAAAGAGGAGGATATCGTCAATGTACACTACACATCCAGGTACCCCTTCAGTCACCTGATTTATTAGGCGCTGAAAAGTAGCTGGAGCGTTTTTCAGGCCATAAGGCATTACTTCACAGCAGAAGGCATGATTATTTACCACAAAACATGAAATCTCCCTTGCTCGGGGAGTAAGAGGTACCTGCCAATATCCTTTCATAAGGTAAATTTTACTTATATAACTGGCTGTGCCAATCTGGTCAATACAATCATCAATCCGTGGCAGTGGATAGGTATCATTTTTTGTTACAACATTGACTTGTCTGTAGTACATGCAAGATCTATAACTCCCGTCTGGCTTAGGCACAAGTGTGACCGGACTACTCCACTGGTTTAAGGCTATAGTAATTATGGCATTGGACAACATGAAATCTAATTCAACTTGCAGAATACTCCTGCGCTGTGGTGAGACACGGTATTGGGATATTTTGGTGGGTGCTGCATCCCCGACATCTATGTCATGCACGGTCACTGAGGTGAGCCCTGGAGTATCACGGAACACACTGGGAGACTGGGATAAAACATGGAATAGTTCTTTAGCTTTCTCAGAGGGAAGATGACATTATTTTGTTGGTAATTCCCCCCATGCTACTGAATTACATTTAAGGTTTGATAGACCGCAAGACAAGTCAAAGTCATTATAGATACTTTCAGGATCTGGGACAGTCTGCTGCGAGATCTGTGGGTAAGGACTACAAACATCATCACCCGCATCAGGATGTCCACAGGTCCTTATTACTGCCACAGAAGGTGAATCTGGAGGAGAGGAGTCAGGGGCCCTATGATAGGGTTTTAACATATGTATGTGAAATACTTGCTTAGGCTTCCTCCTGTCTGGGGTAGCCACTAAGTAATCAGTAGCACTCACCCTTTTTACTACTTTATATGGGCCTCTAAACTTGGCTGATAAATGTTGGCCGAAAAGGGGAATGAGAACCAAGACCTCATCACCGGGCTGAAACTCCCTCACACGGTCTCCTTTATCGTACCATACTTTCATGGTGTCTTTAGCCACTCTTAGATTCTGTGCTGCAAACTCGCACGAGGATCTCAGCCGGGTTTTGAACTCTGACACATACCTGAGGAGATTTTGGTTCCCTTCCTGACCAACTAGGCTGTCCTGCAATAGCTGCAAAGGGCCTGGTGACCAAAAACTAGTTCATTTGGTGAGAAGCCCAGAGATTCAGTCGGAACCTCACGGGTGGCAAACAAAAGAAAAGGTAGCCCCTTATCCCAATCGCCTCCAGTTTCTTCACAATATTTCCTCAACATAGATTTTAGAGCACCCTCCCTTCTCTCGCTCTTACCCAGCTAGGAGCTACTTCTGGCACCTAACCGTTTACATTGATTCTGATCACCTGATGAAGGAATTAAGTATTTCACACATCTCTCGACCACCATCTCCTGCACATTAAAAAATATGTAATAAACGAAACCTAACCTGAAGCTGCTAATTACTACCGTTACTAGTAGGGTTAACGTTACTGTATAGTGTTTATGGATATACCAGGTATGACGAGTAGATATACACACTTATATAATTATATATAAGGTATAATGAGATGATTTGGTTATACACGAAACTGTTATACAGAGTGGTATTGTAGTAGAAGAATTATAGGTCAGTTCAATATTATAACTCTGGTAGTTAGTCTGGGATATAATAAATGGGCGTTATATAGTTATTAAGTAATTATTCTTAACAGGTGTGAATTCCAATTATCTTGAAAGTTATCTCAAGAGAATAAGCTTGAATAGGCATGAAGCTTTCAATAGTATTATGTGGAGTAGATACTCTACGTCTTGTCATTACTCAGGGAGTATTTAACACAATTTGCTATGTTTCAACCCATATTGCTACATAGCCATAGCGGACGCCCCCCTTGACTTGGTTACAACACAAGATACCTGATAAAATAGAGTAACCTTATGGCAAGGTTTTAAGGGTAAGGTGACAATATGAATAAGTTCTTCCCTAATGTATGGGTGAACGTAAATGTTGAGGGAAAGGGAACTTTAAAATAAGACCCACCCTTATGGATAGGTGAGTGCCCTAGGGGTAGTTAGTAAAAATAGGGCATAACCTCTTTTCAAAAACTACAGTACGTTGCCCGAGGGTAGTTCGTGTCCCGTTTATACATTATGGTCAATTAGGAAAGCAATATGGCCTACTGATTGGGTAGATAGCTATGTTAAGAGTGTTGAATTCACGTAGTGCAGTCACACGGCCGACTCACGGGGCACATTCTCGGCAATAATTCATAGCATGTATTGGCAAATTAGCTGTTTACACTTATGAGTCCTGAATTGTCTGGAAGCAGTGAGATTTGTGGAGAAAATTATTGAGCAAATGTTTAGTTCCTGTATACGGTGCTAATAAGTAATTATATTAGTATCAAATAATTGTATACAAAGAAATAATTCAATTTAATTGAATGGTTTATTTTGTGTGTTTATTGATGGGAGAGACTCATGGTGGAATTGACACAGACGGTCCTCGTTGTCTCAAGCTTGTTACGTAGCCGAGCCTGAGCCATTACAACGATGAAAAGGAAATACAACTTCGCGTGGGTTAGTTTGGCAGTTTTATTAGATTATGATAGTTCAACAGTATTATACAATCAGTGAATCGGTATGAAGCTTTCAGGTTTCAATGGTAGGCCTAAATGTATCAGTAGGAATCACTCGAATCATTATGTAAGAGTTTCGTCGAACATTCCCCCCCCCCCCCCTCTCTCTCTCTCTCTCTCTCTCTCTCTCTCTCTCTTTCAAATTTAGTAAAGCTCATACTTAACTCTACCTATGATACATTGCATTCCTTCATTAGTTGTTCAGAATACATGCAATTGGTGAGGTCCAGAAGTAGCTGGGTGAGAGAGCGAGAGAAGGGAGGTAAGTGTAGTTCTGGGGTCAGAGAGAATATGGGAAGATTTTGGTGGGGGTATGGAACCAACAAGGAAAGGAGGTAGAGGGGATACCCCTCCACTGTGCAGTGCTACTAACGCCTAGTCCAGGGGAAATGAAACGAATTAATCCCGACGACTGTACATTCAAAATTACACTAAAAATGCTTAATGGGCGATAACTAAACAAGAAACCACGTTTTGTTCTCCGTTTGGCCAAGTACCATATCATCGGTGATCTTCTGATACGTATATCAGCCACGTAGCACAGATACACCCCTTCAAAAATCCTCTTTTTTTAGGAGCTCAACCATAGACTACATATAACCTAGACACCAAAGCGTGACGTCACACGGTTAGGTTGAGCTCATAGAGTACATATGACCTAGAGACGAAAGAAGACGCCACAAATCGGTAAATTGGGATCCGCGCATTCGAGAGATGGCAGCACGATCACAAAGGACAACTAAGTTCCTTTAATACTAGAAGTACTTCATAGATATTACTGGGACTACCACAGATAGCCTACATATACAATTTAACACGTAAGTCCAACGCCGACCGGTATAATATTTATAGCCTAGGCCATTTCATCTTTCCAGGTCTGAACATTTACTTTATATCCATTTCTCCTTTACCCCCTAGGAATAATATTCAGGATATAATTGGTGCCGTGACCAGGATACTGGGCCATCTGTTATATATTGATAGGAATTGGGGGGGTCTTAGGCCTGACTTGTCTGCCTTTGTGTAGAGCTGGGCGGTCCAGTGAACAAATGCCGAGGAGCGCACCGGGGAAGGCGGCTAGGGCAGGGGGCGTTGGCCAAGAGTTTGTGCCATCGTCCGGTTATTACCCTGTGCCTTTGAGAAAGGTGGCCCTCTTCGGCCATTCCTATGTGCGGGATTTTCCGCTGGATCGTCCAGTGCAGTGCCCTGCTTTTTTTGTTATACAAATATATAGACCAGGGGTAAGGGTAGACACTGTCAGGCAGACCTCGGCCTGGGATGAGCTCCTAGCCTACAAGCCGGATCTTACGTTCCTGATCCTCGGGGGAAATGATTTGTCCCTGCAAGCTGACCTTCAGGGGGTGGCCCTCGGGCTCCAGTCTCTAGCTGAAGAGATAGAAGAGAGGACTGGGGGTCACTGTCTGGTGGTCAGTCTAGAGTCTAGGGTAAGCCCTAGGGGTATGACTCCCGAGGAGTACAATAGGGCAAAGAATGGTGTGAACCTCCGCTTACGAAGAAATCTCCCATATACTAAACAAAGGTACTTTGTCATGGGGATGAGTAAGACCGACTTGTGGGACGGAGTTCATTTAGATGTGCCAGGGAGCCGGAAGGTATTAGATAGGCTACTTGACAGAGCGCGTGCCTTCTTTGAGGAGAAGGACGGGGCCGAGGAGGAGCAGTCGACGCAATAGGCTAGATCTCAAGACTAGGACGACGGCTGCGGCTGTTCCTCCTTCAGAGGAGTCTTGATCCTTCTTTCTTTTTTTTTGTAATTTGTTAAAATTTAATATAGCCTAGCCTAGTAAAGTAAATATTGTAAAGTAGAGTAATATGACATAGGGTAATTTTCCTTTTCTTTGATCATTTGTAAACTCATAGGGGGCACGCGGTCTGCATGCTTCAATTTGCTTGGTTGCTGTCGTCATCAATGTAAGAAGGTTAGCCTAGGCTTAGAATAGATTAGTATTGTTGTTCCTTAAGCTTTAGTTACCGTAAACTGAGAAAATAAAGGATGAGAAAATAAAGTCATTGCGGCGGTTCAGGGCCGCCAAGAAAGGAGGGATTACTAAGCTTAACTCTAATCTGTCTGAATTTATTGAACATGCTGCTACACTGCATGATGTAAGGGGTGCGAAAATCACTTTAGAAAAGGCCCTAGCTGATATCGAGTCGTATAACGTAGAGTTGTATAGCTTATATTCAGATGATCAGTTAGAGGAGGAGATGGTGAAAGATATGCAGTATGTTAATCAAGTAAACAGTCAGTTAGCTGAGTTAGATAGTGCTCTACAGACAACCACTACTGGTAGATCTCATGATAGCGCAGCAAGTAGGAAACAGAAGGGTATTAACCCTTAATTAGCGGCGAGCAACATAAGTCGAGTTAAATAAAGCTGGACTATGTGGCGGCGCTCGACATAGGTCGAGTGGCAATTTCAGCACGTAATGTTGCTGAGAGAGAGAGACAAGTGGTGGCAGGAGAGTAGCGAGCGTATGACTGCTCCAGACCACCGCGGCGAACATACCGACACGAATCCCAGCTCCCTCCTCCCTCTCTCACTCGCTATATAAGGAATTGTAACGGGAAAGTGGCTAATTACATGCTTTTTGCACTCGCGTTGCACGGTTATTGCAAGAAAACTAGCCATCATAAAAGGATCGTTATGGTGTCATTCGAAAGCTCTGTTTATGCCCTTTCAGGGATATATACTTGTTTTACGTTCTGGGTCTTATTTAGGCATGAAAATGATCACGTAAACAGCCCTATTTTGGCTAAAAACACCCCGCTGGGCGGTACATATAAATAAACCGCATAGGCCGCTCTTAAGGTGTTAAGCTACCCTCCCTGAAGTTGCCAGTTTTTGATGGGATCCAACACAGTGGGTGTGTTTCTGAGACCTCTTTGATTGGTTTCTGGGAGCTCTTTGATTGTAGTGTTCACTTCCAAACAGACTTAACTGACATTCAGAAATTTACGTATCTAAAGGGACAACTTAGTGGTGAGGCTCTACAAATTGTTAGTGGATTTAGTTTGGTCGCTGTAAGTTATGAACCAGCGGTCACTATACTGAAAAACAGTTATGGTCAAAAGGATCGCATCAAAGCAGCTCACATAGTGAAACTGTGTAATCTCCCGCATCCTAGCCAGGATGTCAGTGCTCTGAAAGATTTTTCCGCGTAATTTGAGTGTGCGTTAGAGTCATTACGCTCTATGGATGTAACAGTAAGTGAAATGTGTGCAGTACTGTTGCATAATAAACTTCCTAGTGCACTCTCTGAAGTGATCAAGCGTGAATTAAAAGACAACTGGCTGGATGTGGATGAATATGTTCGTGTGTTTGACTGAAGTGTGAAATCTAGAAAGTAGACATAATTCACTAGAACAGTTTGGGGCGACCGCCACAGCAGCATATGCAGTGTATCAGAAACCCGATACCAAGCAGAAGTATGGATGTAAGTTGTGTTTAAAGACAGGACATTTTTGGGCAAAGTGTGCAAAATACAAGAACAGTCCCGCCAAGGCCAATAGAGCAAGGCAGTTGAAATTGTGCATCGGGTGCCTGTCATCTGAACATGGCAGCCAGGGGTGTACTAACCCTAAAATTAGGCCGTGCCGATTCTGCAAACAGAAACATTTTAATTATTTGTGTCCGACGCCATGCCTTGAACAAACTGGACATTGGACAACCAGCAGCCCCTGAACCAACAGTGACCATGGTTGTGGCTTCGGGCCGTAATGCAGTGTTGTTGCCTACCATTCAGATTCCCTTGACTGACAGAAACGGTCATACCAGTAAAGTAAGAGCTTTGTTGGACCAATGTTCGCAACGTACCTTCATCTTGCGCTCTGCTTTATCGCAGCTTGATTATGTTAGGGTCAGTAAGGAACAGCTAAAGCTCCAGGGATTTACTGGCTCACTTGGTAGTACTGAGTATGAAATAGTAGAGTTAACCTATCATCACAGAAGAAGGGTACGTAATTTGAGAGCCGTTGTGGTGGAGGAGTTACCAGTATACAAGCCAGGGAGGGCTTTAGAGATGGAGGTAAATGCCATCAAGGCTCGGGGTTACAAATTAGCAGATCCAGGTATCACTGATGGAGATATGATAGGGTTACTGATTGGGGCAGACTTTTATTACCACTTTGTACATTCAGGCTATGTCAGGGAAGGAAGTATAGTTATGTTACCCACAATTTATGGTTACGCACTGAGTGGCACTTATCAGTCAGATACAGAAGAGACCCATGTAGAGTTAGTCACTGTTCTTAAGTTAGCAGTAGACCCTTTAGTGGAGATACAGGAAGATATTGGCAGTAAATCTCCATAATTAAAGGATCTGACAGCTCTATGGGACTTGGACCATATTGGTATAAGTCCTAATGAGACTGGTAAGGGTGGGGAGAAAGTCTTAAATAGATTTTCTGAAACGGTACAGTATTCCGAAGCACAGGGACAGTATAGAGTCGAACTGCCGTGGAGAGATAACAAAGATAAATTACCTGATAACTTTAACCCTTATTTAGCAGGCTAGGTGGTCTATTTGACCGTAGCGCCCTGCGGGGTGTTTTTACCCTAAATAGGGTTGTTAACGTGATCATTTTCATGCCTAAATAAGACCCAGAGCGTAAAACAAGTATCTATCCCTGAAAGGGCGTAAACAGAGCTTTCCAATGACACCCGAACCATCCTTGTATGACCACTGGTTCTCTTGGAACGATCGTGCAACACGAGTGCAAAAACCCTGTAACTAGGTAATTTCCCTACATAATTCCCTGCGTAGCGAGTGTGAGGGGGGAGGGAAGGGGGGTTTTCACTTCAGTTGGTCCACCGCGGTGGTGGGCGGCGGTCATAGCCTTCCTACGCTCCTCACACTGCTCAGCTCTCTCTCTCAGCAACATTACATGCTGAAAATGGCGCACGACATACGTTGTGAACCGCCACTTAGTCCAAATTTATTTCACACGACATAAGTTGCGCGCCGCCAATTAAGGGTTAGGTTAGCCCTGGGCAAAATGAGAGGCTTGCAGCATAAGTTTATAAAAGATCCCAACTACTGTCAACAGTATACAAAGGTTCTGGATGATCAGATAGAAACGGGGTTTATTTAAAGGGTAGAAAACAGGAATCAAGCTGGTCATCCCATTCACTACTTAGCTCACCATGGTATTACCAAGGATAGTGTTACTACGCCTGTACGGATAGTGTTTGACTGTTCGGCTAGGATGGACGAGAAGGCGTTCAGTCTGAATGACTGTCTCCATACAGGTCCATCGCTAGTGGCTGACCTCACCCATGTGCTTCTGCGCTTTAGATTTCATCAATTTGCCTGGGTGAGTGATATTGAGAAAGCATTTCTCATGGTGGGGTTGAGTGAGAAAGATAGGGATGCTACTAGGTTTCTGTGGCCCGTTGATCCCTTGGAGGTTGCAAGTCCTTACATTGTCTACCGGTTCCGTGCAGTTCTGTTCGGGGCCACCTGTCCCCAGTTCCTCCTTAATGCTACCATTCAAAAACACCTGTCTATGATACAGGAGAACAGTGAAGTAGTTAATAGGCTAAAAAGGGGGCTGTATATTGATAACTTGCAGGGGACTGGTGATGATGTGGGTGATTTGCAACAACAATGTTGGGATGCCCGTAGAATATTTTCCAGCGCTAACCTGTCTTTACGTGAGTGGGTCACAAATAATGAGAGTTTGCGGGAACTGTTGCACCTGAAGGGTATAGCTTCCACTAAACAAGATGGGGTTAGGGTGCTTGGCGTTGGGTGGCTAACTAATAAGGATATGTTACAGGTTAATTTCCGCGGAAGTAGCCCTGCATTGGTTACGAAACGCGAGGCTCTAAGTCTAACCGCGAGTGTGTTCGATCCTCTAGGAGTGCTGCTACCGGTCACCATCCGGGCGCGGAGGTTCGTACAGGACTTGTGGAGGTTAGAGTGTGGGTGGGCGCTACGGTCAAATAGACCACCTAGCCTGCTAAATAAGGGTTAAAGTTATCAGGTAATTTATCTTTGTTATCTCTCCACGGCAGTTCCACTCTATACTGTCCCTGTGCTTCGGAATACTGTACCGTTTCAGAAAATCTATTTAAGACTTTCTCCCCACCCTTACCAGTCTCATTAGGACTTATACCAATATGGTCCAATTCCCATAGAGCTGTCAGATCCTTTAATTATGGAGATTTACTGCCAATATCTTCCTGTATCTCCACTAAAGGGTCTACTGCTAACTTAAGAACAGTGACTAACTCTACATGGGTCTCTTCTGTATCTGACTGATAAGTGCCACTCAGTGCGTAACCATAAATTGTGGGTAACATAACTATACTTCCTTCCCTGACATAGCCTGAATGTACAAAGTGGTAATAAAAGTCCGCCCCAATCAGTAACCCTATCATATCTCCATCAGTGATACCTGGATCTGCTAATTTGTAACCCCGAGCCTTGATGGCATTTACCTCCATCTCTAAAGCCCTCCCTGGCTTGTATACTGGTAACTCCTCCACCACAACGGCTCTCAAATTACGTACCCTTCTTCTGTGATGATAGGTTAACTCTACTATTTCATACTCAGTACTACCAAGTGAGCCAGTAAATCCCTGGAGCTTTAGCTGTTCCTTACTGACCCTAACGTAATCAAGCTGCGATAAAGCAGAGCGCAAGATGAAGGTACGTTGCGAACATTGGTCCAACAAAGCTCTTACTTTACTGGTATGACCGTTTCTGTCGGTCAAGGGAATCTGAATGGTAGGCAACAACACTGCATTACGGCCCGAAGCCACAACCATGGTCACTGTTGGTTCAGGGGCTGCTGGTTGTACAATGTCCAGTTTGTTCAAGGCATGGCGTCGGACACAAATAATTAAAATGTTTCTGTTTGCAGAATCGGCACGGCCTAATTTTAGGGTTAGTACACCCCTGGCTGCCATGTTCAGATGACAGGCACCCGACGCACAATTTCAACTGCCTTGCTCTATTGGCCTTGGCGGGACTGTTCTTGTATTTTGCACACTTTGCCCAAAAATGTCCTGTCTTTAAACACAACTTACATCCATACTTCTGCTTGGTATCGGGTTTCTGATACACTGCATATGCTGCTGTGGCGGTCGCCCCAAACTGTTCTAGTGAATTATGTCTACTTTCTAGATTTCACACTTCAGTCAAACACACGAACATATTCATCCACATCCAGCCAGTTGTCTTTTAATTCACGCTTAATCACTTCAGAGAGTGCACTAGGAAGTTTATTATGCAACAGTACTGCACACATTTCACTTACTGTTACATCCATAGAGCGTAATGACTCTAACGCACACTCAAATTACGCGGAAAAATCTTTCAGAGCACTGACATCCTGGCTAGGATGCGGGAGATTACACAGTTTCACTATGTGAGCTGCTTTGATGCGATCCTTTTGACCATAACTGTTTTTCAGTATAGTGACCGCTGGTTCATAACTTACAGCGACCAAACTAAATCCACTAACAATTTGTAGAGCCTCACCACTAAGTTGTCCCTTTAGATACGTAAATTTCTGAATGTCAGTTAAGTCTGTTTGGAAGTGAACACTACAATCAAAGAGCTCCCAGAAACCAATCAAAGAGGTCTCAGAAACACACCCACTGTGTTGGATCCCATCAAAAACTGGCAACTTCAGGGAGGGTAGCTTAATACCCTTCTGTTTCCTACTTGCTGCGCTATCATGAGATCTACCAGTAGTGGTTGTCTGTAGAGCACTATCTAACTCAGCTAACTGACTGTTTACTTGATTAACATACTGCATATCTTTCACCATCTCCTCCTCTAACTGATCATCTGAATATAAGCTATACAACTCTACGTTATACGACTCGATATCAGCTAGGGCCTTTTCTAAAGTGATTTTCACACCCCTTACATCATGCAGTGTAGCAGCATGTTCAATAAATTCAGACAGATTAGAGTTAAGCTTAGTAATCCCTCCTTTCTTGGCGGCCCTGAACCGCCGCAATGACTTTATTTTCTCATCATTTATTTTCTCAGTTTACGGTAACTAAAGCTTAAGGAACAACAATACTAATCGTCACTGTAGGCTAACCTATTCTAATCTATTCTAAGCCTAGGCTAACCTTCTTACATTGATGACGACAGCAACCAAGCAAATTGAAGCATGCAGACCGCGTGCCCCCTATGAGTTTACAAATGATCAAAGAAAAGGAAAATTACCCTATGTCATATTACTCTACTTTACAATATTTACTTTACTAGGCTAGGCTATATTAAATTTTAACAAATTACAAAAAAAAAGAAAGAAGGATTAAGACTCCTCTGAAGGAGGAACAGCCGCAGCCGTCGTCCTAGTCTTGAGATCTAGCCTATTGCGTCGACTGCTCCTCCTCGGCCCCGTCCTTCTCCTCAAAGAAGGCACGCGCTCTGTCCAGTAGCCTATCTAATACCTTCCGGCTCCCTGGCACATCTAAATGAACTCCGTCCCACAAGTCGGTCTTACTCATCCCCATGACAAAGTACCTTTGTTTAGTATATGGGAGATTTCTTCGTAAGCGGAGGTTCACACCATTCTTTGCCCTATTGTACTCCTCGGGAGTCATACCCCTAGGGCTTACCCTAGACTCTACACTGACCACCAGACAGTGACCCCCAGTCCTCTCTTCTATCTCTTCAGCTAGAGACTGGAGCCCGAGGGCCACCCCCTGAAGGTCAGCTTGCAGGGACAAATCATTTCCCCCGAGGATCAGGAACGTAAGATCCGGCTTGTAGGCTAGGAGCTCATCCCAGGCCGAGGTCTGCCTGACAGTGTCTACCCTTACCCCTGGTCTATATATTTGTATAACAAAAAAAGCAGGGCACTGCACTGGACGATCCAGCGGAAAATCCCGCACATAGGAATGGCCGAAGAGGGCCACCTTTCTCAAAGGCACAGGGTAATAACCGGACGATGGCACAAACTCTTGGCCAACGCCCCCTGCCCTAGCCGCCTTCCCCGGTGCGCTCCTCGGCATTTGTTCACTGGACCGCCCAGCTCTACACAAAGGCAGACAAGTCAGGCCTAAGACCCCCCCAATTCCTATCAATATAACAGATGGCCCAGTATCCTGGTCACGGCACCAATTATATCCTGAATATTATTCCTAGGGGGTAAAGGAGAAATGGATATAAAGTAAATGTTCAGACCTGGAAAGATGAAATGGCCTAGGCTATAAATATTATACCGGTCGGCGTTGGACTTACGTGTTAAATTGTATATGTAGGCTATCTGTGGTAGTCCCAGTAATATCTATGAAGTACTTCTAGTATTAAAGGAACTTAGCTGTCCTTTGCGATCGTGCTGCCATCTCTCGAACGCGCGGATCCCAATTTACCGATTTGTGGCGTCTTCTTTCGTCTCTAGGTCATATGTACTCTATGAGCTCAACCTAACCGTGTGACGTCACGCTTTGGTGTCTAGGTTATATGTAGTCTATGGTTGAGCTCCTAAAAAAAGGGGATTTTTGAAGGGGTGTATCTGTGCTACGTGGCTGATATACGTATCAGAAGATCACCGATGATATGGTACTTGGCCAAACGGAGAACAAAACGTGGTTTCTTGTTTAGTTATCGCCCATTAAGCATTTTTAGTGTAATTTTGAATGTACAGTCGTCGGGATTAATTCGTTTCATTTCCCCTGGACTAGGCGTTAGTAGCACTGCACAGTGGAGGGGTATCCCCTCTACCTCCTTTCCTTGTTGGTTCCATACCCCCACCAAAATCTTCCCATATTCTCTCCGACCCCAGAACTACACTTACCTCCCTTCTCTCGCTCTCTCACCCAGCTACTTCTGGACCTCACCAATTGCATGTATTCTGAACAACTAATGAAGGAATGCAATGTATCATAGGTAGAGTTAAGTATGAGCTTTACTAAATTTGAAAGAGAGAGAGAGAGAGAGAGAGAGAGAGAGAGAGAGAGAGAGAGAGAGAGAGGGGGGGGGGGGGAATGTTCGACGAAACTCTTACATTATGATTCGAGTGATTCCTACTGATACATTTAGGCCTACCATTGAAACCTGAAAGCTTCATACCGATTCACTGATTGTATAATACTGTTGAACTATCATTATCTAATAAAACTGCCAAACTAACCCACGCGAAGTTGTATTTCCTTTTCATCGTTGTAATGGCTCAGGCTCGGCTACGTAACAAGCTTGAGACAACGAGGACCGTCTGTGTCAATTCCACCATGAGTCTCTCCCATCAATAAACACACAAAATAAACCATTCAATTAAATTGAATTATTTCTTTGTATACAATTATTTGATACTAATATAATTACTTATTAGCACCGTATACAGGAACTAAACATTTGCTCAATAATTTTCTCCACAAATCTCACTGCTTCCAGACAATTCAGGACTCATAAGTGTAAACAGCTAATTTGCCAATACATGCTATGAATTATTGCCGAGAATGTGCCCCGTGAGTCGGCCGTGTGACTGCATTACGTGAATTCAACACTCTTAACATAGCTATCTACCCAATCAGTAGGCCATATTGCTTTCCTAATTGACCATAATGTATAATCGGGACACGAACTACCCTCGGGCAACGTACTGTAGTTTTTGAAAAGAGGTTATGCCCTATTTTTACTAACTACCCCTAGGGCACTCACCTATCCATCAGGGTGGGTCTTATTTTAAAGTTCCCTTTCCCTCAACATTTACGTTCACCCATACATTAGGGAAGAACTTATTCATATTGTCACCTTACCCTTAAAACCTTGCCATAAGGTTACTCTATTTTATCAGGTATCTTGTGTTGTAACCAAGTCAAGGGGGGCGTCCGCTATGGCTATGTAGCAATATGGGTTGAAACATAGCAAATTGTGTTAAATACTCCCTGAGTAATGACAAGACGTAGAGTATCTACTCCACATAATACTATTGAAAGCTTCATGCCTATTCAAGCTTATTCTCTTGAGATAACTTTCAAGATAATTGGAATTCACACCTGTTAAGAATAATTACTTAATAACTATATAACGCCCATTTATTATATCCCAGATTAACTACCAGAGTTATAATATTGAACTGACCTATAATTCTTCTACTACAATACCACTCTGTATAACAGTTTCGTGTATAACCAAATCATCTCATTATACCTTATATATAATTATATAAGTGTGTATATCTACTCGTCATACCTGGTATATCCATAAACACTATACAGTAACGTTAACCCTACTAGTAACGGTAGTAATTAGCAGCTTCAGGTTAGGTTTCGTTTATTTCATATTTTTTAATGTGCAGGAGATGGTGGTCGAGAGATGTGTGTGAAATACTTAATTCCTTCATCAGGTGATCAGAATCAATGTAAACGGTTAGGTGCCAGAAGTAGCTCCTAGCTGGGTAAGAGCGAGAGAAGGGAGGGTGGGTGTAGTTCTGGGGTCGGAGAGAAAATGGGAGGGTTTAGGTGGGGGTATGGAACCAACAAGGAAAGGGGGTAGAGCGGATACCTCTCTACCGCGCAGTGCTACTAACAGGGAAAATGAAACGAATTAATCCTGACGACTGTACTACTGCCAGTGTCAGTGGTGGGACCAGTGACTGTTACAAGTCCTGGCAGTGCCATAAACATTCAGTAACTACAAGGTCAGAGAAGTGACAGTGTAGGACAACCAATTTCACCTCTACGTGTCCCTAATAGGCCCTGTACCTCCTCCCACCTTCCCCTAGATTCCTAGAACATTTGACCATCGTTCTTTCAATTTCTCAGACAATTCGAACCATCATGAAGTACTTGCAATAAGGCTTATGCAGTTATGCTATCTCATTCTCACTCGCTCTATCTCTTTCTCTCTCTCTCTCTCTCTTCCCCTTAAATAAAGACAGCGTATAACACATACACCATTATGAATCCTTACGGATCGATATATTCTTTCTGAGCTTCTTTCCATCCGCTTTCAATAACCATACATAACCATTACAGATCGCTCACTTCTTTCCCTCCAACATTATTCAATACCCCAACTGGGCCAGGTTTCCCCCCCCCCCCCCCACCACCACCACCTCTCTCTCTCTCTCTCTCTCTCTCTCTCTCTCTCTCTCTCTCTCTCTCTCTCATTCAGTACCGGTATTTGTCCTTTGTAGGTATTGTTCCATAATTCCTTTCCTATATTTCGTCGCTCTCTCAGCTCCTGTCTTTCCCTCGCTCTCAGTCTCTCACCCTATATTGATTTTGATTGCATACTTAATATTCTAATTAGTGTTTAATACAGAAAGGTGAATGCGGAGTTGCCAATTTAAGACTAAAATATGATTGTTGTGTTTCCTTGTATTTATTATGTATATCACTTAGCTTTTGGAGAAGCAGGACAGCTGCATTAATGAACCCGCCAGAGAGGTCAATAGAATCCAGCTAATTATAATAAAATAAATATAAATACAAATTAATAACATAAGATATAAATACTAATAAAGTAGGTGTGCAGTTTTCGCATTACCACAACAAAAGGCATACGCAACTCTGCGACCTAGAATTCTGCAACTAGTATTGAATCTCTTAGGTAAAATCGGTATATATATTATATATCATAGATTAAAATGTAAAACTTGCAAACTAAACAAACCAAAAATGGGACAAGGACAATATAAAGTCAAATTAATTATCAAAATCGCTATGTGGAAACAACGCTTACTAAAATGAAATCTATGAAATAAAAGAACACAATCCACCACATAGGGTGTACATTACTACATGAGCAAGTTAATCTTTTTCCCAAGCAAATCACAGGAGAACTGGATTTGACACAAAAATGGCCACTTTGCACTAAGAGACCCAAAGCTGGAAAATGGACCTTTAACTTAATCCTCAAAATATCGGCTTATAACCCTCATAAATTGATGAAACTCACGGTGAAGTCAGCTAATTCAATGTCTATTTTAATGTCTGAAAGCGGTATCTAAATCAGTCCACTTGTTTCTTTGCACCGCTGGAATATACAAGTCAAACATGAGAATTTATATAATAACGGCTGGCTATATAAGTACAACTTCAAGCATACACAGTTATATTTCTAGTTGACAGATTTACAAACGCAAGCCAATGTACACAAAAATACTAATTTTATATCACTCTTCAAATAGATCACTGTACATAGCTTTGACAGTCCACTTACATAGCTCTTTTTCACACCTGTGAGCTTGTGCCTATTGTCGTCATTTTGTGACCTTGTGTCAGCTCCTGTGGCAGCATCAGGATTGCACTTAGCGTGGACATTACTGTTGATGTCGCGCACCATGATGCCGGCAAACAGATTGAAAAGGGCACCAGCCATTTGTCGCATGAGCTTGTCCACCAAGCTGTGTCCCTCAGAACAGGAGGCCCCTGTCAGCTGGGCGTTCTCGCTTCCCAGGGTGCTCACCACTTCAATGAACACCTTCCTGGGCAGGTCACACTGTAGCAGCTTGTGCCGTTTGGTCTCCTTCATCACCAGGAACCTCCAGATATGACAGATGTCTAGCGTGACATCAATGGCAGTGGAGGATGCAGCCAGGAGCTTGCCACGGTCCAACAGCTCTGTGAAGGACCTGTAAATGACCTCCACCTGCTCGCCATCATTCTCTTCAAACCTGTCTTCCAACGGTGCAGCCTCTCTGTCGACCAGCAGGTCAGCACAGGCACCACACTTGTTGCCCCTGGTTGCCGAACGTTCCCGGGAAAATTTCTTTGGGGATTTTGTCGGAGCACCCGGTTCTGGCCATGGTAATATTAGCAGTAACACTCCCCGCATACTAAAAAAAAAGCGCTTACATAATGCAGCAAGATAAAGTGATCCTACTTAACACTCAACGAGTGGCTAGTTTGGTAACATCTTGGTAACATCAAAGTAAAACAAACCCGAAAGAATTCTATAGTTATATCAGAAAGAAAAAAGTAGTTACTTCAACTGTTGGACCGTTAGTCGATGAAAATGGAGAATACACCAAAGACGAAGTACAAATGAGTAATGCCCTCAATACCTTCTTTGCATTCAGTTTTTACAACCGAAGACCTCGGTGTTATCGCTACACCATCGCCGATTCAGATTGATAATTCAGATGTTCTAAGCAATATCACCGTTACAGAGAGAGAAGTATTGAATTGTTTAGATAAACTCAAGGTAAATAAAAGGCCTGGACCTGATACAATCTCGCCTAGAGTTCTAAAGGAAGCTAAGGATGAGCACTCCAAACCACTGACATTGTTATTCAATGAATCCTTGCAGTCTGGGACTATGCCTGATCAGTGGAAGCTAGCCAACGTAACACCGATATTCAAAAAAGGCAGCAAATCCCTACCCAGAAACTATCGTCCAATTAGCTTAACCTCAATTGTATGTAAAATGCTAGAAACGGTCATAAGAGACAGACTCGTAAATCACTTAGAGGCAAATAACTTACTTAAAGATAGTCAACACGGCTTTCGTAAAAAACGTTCCTGTTTAACAAACCTCTTAGACTTCTTCCACGATATCCTCAACCTCTCCGATGAGAGTAAAGCTGTAGATATTATATACCTTGATTTTCAAAAGGCCTTTGACAAAGTTCCCCACAAACGTTTACTGCTAAAACTAAAAGCGCATGGAATACAAGACGGTGTGTTGAAATGGATAGAAAATTGGCTCAGCGACAGAAAGCAAAGAGTAGTCATAAACGGTAAGGCATCTAAATGGACCAATGTAAGTAGCGGGGTACCCCAGGGATCGGTACTAGGACCAATTATCTTTCTAATTTACATCAACGACATAGATGAGGGTCTCACCTGTACAATCTCAAAATTTGCTGACGATACAAAAATTGCAAATAGCGTACTCTCAAAAGAACAAGTTGACGATATGCAACACAATCTAGATAAATTGTCATGTTGGGCCCAAATTTGGCAAATGAGTTTCAATGCGGATAAATGTAAAGTACTACATATCGGATACCTAAATGAGAAAGCAAACTATTCGATGAATGGCACTCAGCTTAAGAATGTAAACAGAGAAACCGATCTGGAAGTAACGATATCGAGTAACCTAAAACCGAGTCAACAATGTTCAGAACTTGTTAAGAAGGCAAACAAAATAATTGGCTTTATAGGCAGGTCATTTGAGCAAAAATCCAAAGAAGTTATCCTAACCCTTTACAATTCCTTAGTCCGCCCTCTTCTGGAATACTGCATTCAATGCTGGTGCCCTTATTACCAAAAAGATATAAACAAGCTAGAACGAGTTCAACATAGAGTTACCAAAATGATACCTAGCCTAAAGAACAAACCATACGAAGAGCGTCTTAGAGAATTAAATCTATTTCCTTTAACCCAGTGCAGATTAAGAGGTGACTTAATTCAAGTGTTCAAAATCATCAAAGGCATCGACAATATGAACTGTAGTAAGTACTTCACTATCGACCAATCTAATTACACGCGGGGAAACGGTTGCAAAATTATTGGTAAATCTTTTAACTCACACGAATCTAAGAATTTCTTCTTCAATCGAGTTGTCAACTTGTGGAATGGGCTTCCCCGAGACGAGACGTTATAGACTGCAGCACCGTTGATTCATTTAAACTCCGCTTAGATAAATATCTCGCATCAAACCCGCGACTGACTGAGTTTGTAAATGAATAACTTATTTTATCCCCCCCTCAGTTAGTAACCCATCTGTCCCCTACTAACTTCCTAATCCTGCCATGGACATTAGTTCCAGGGCAGTAGTTCCCTTTCCAATGTTCCCTTACCCACTCTAAACCACTGTTTGGACACTTGATCCTCAGTGTTTTGGAGGACAAGCAGCCTAGAAGGGTCACTTGCTTGATTTCCTTTGTACTCCTTTGTATTACCTGCCAAGCGGGCAGATTTACCCTAGACGAGCTTCATTCCATGCTCTTTTTCATGCATAAACAAGAGCCAGAGCGTAATACAATTATGTATCTGTGAAAGGGCGATAACTGAGCTTTCCAGTGACACCAGAACCATCCTTGCACGACCACGGGTTGTCTTGCAACGATGTTGCAACGCGAGTACAAAAACTCTAAAATACGTTAATTTCCTTAAATAATTCCCTGTCTAGGGAGGCAGTGGATGTGGATGTGTGTAGAGGAGGGACCAGTCGCGGTACGGGTGCTGTGCCGAACGGTCAGAGCCCACTCGCGCTGCTCCCACCGCTCGGACTCTCTCTCAGTGCTCAACATCACATTGGACTTAAGTCGGGCCCCGCCAATTAGGTCTTGGTTCTCTTGACCGCCTTAAGTCGGGCCTCGATAGACAAGGGTTAAGGTTTGATATATTTATATGTGCATTTCAAAGTTTTAGGAGTTTTTAGAAATATCTACTATTTTTAAACAATATTTGAAGACGTCCATCGACGCTATCGCCGACGAGTAGTTTAACCTCACACCTCACCGTTTTCTGTTGACCCATTTTCTTACGATGTGCGATTTTGGGTTTGTTTGTCACTCTCCCGCAGTAATATTTAGTTATTTGACGTCTTCTACTTCATCTTTAGGAGCAACGGGGGTCTGGGGGCGGCAGCCCTTAAGTTAGTTATGGTTGTCAGGTAAGGTTAGTAACACTATTTTCGTCGAAGGAGGAAGCGGGTGCTTACATAATCGTAATTAGGGGGGGAGTATGAAGAAGCCTTCTTGTATAGACCCACACCTCTAATATTTAGTTATTTCAAGTTAAAGCCTCCCAAAATTGGAAGTGGGTTTGTTTACGTTCCGCCGCAAGTGCAGCCTAGCTGAGTCGCATTATCAATGGAAGCATTAACCTAACCTGACAACCTAAACTAACCTCAGAGTTGCCACCACCATACCCCTGCTGCTGTCCACACATCAGTAGTAGGGCTTCTTAAATAACATAAGACTAAAACCACACTAATTTCCAGTAATAATCATTATTATAGAAACATTATAAACCTAAAAATATAACAAATCCAAAAAAATAAAATAAAAAATAAAATAGATGTGGTCCATTTCCTTAACACTTTGGCTGCGGCCATATTTCCGCCATATTAGGGCTCATTCAGGCACTCCTGCATGATTATGCAAGTGTCTGAATGAAATTATATGTACCGGTATTCAGCCAAAAACCAGAAGAAAATAGCTTCAAAATGACACCAAAACGAGCTTTGTAGCTCGCGGGGTTCACCCGCAGCGCTACCATAGGCATTTGCTAAAATGAGCAATTATCGCTAATGTCGCACTACATTTGCCTTTGGCAGCGCTCTATATCTCGCGAGAGCATGACTCACATTCCTCAGTGCCGCGGTCGGCTGGCTGGAGGAAGGAATGTGGCCTGTCGTGCTCCCGCTCCCTCGCACTCAATTCTACAGACTTTAACACCGGTGCGGGCATATTTCCGCCTATTTGCGCCATATTAGGGCTTATTCAGGCACTCCTGATTGATTAGGCAAGTGTCTGAATGAAATGTAATGTATTAAGCCGAAAACTACAAGAAAATAGTTTCAAAATGTCACCAAAACGAGCTTCGTAGCTCGCGGGGTTCACCTGCAGCGCTAACATAGACATTCGCTAAAATGAGCAATTCTCGCTAATGTCTCGCTAAATTTGCCTTTGGCAGCACTGTATATCTCGCGAGACTGACTCAGAGCCTTCAGTCTTCACGGCCGCTTGGCTGGGAGATGGATGTGTGCCCTGTCGCGCTCCTGCTCTTACAGGCTTTTAAAGCCTGTAAATTAAGGTAAATTGCCATGGTGTTCGGGAACGTCTCCCGCAGGGAAAGGGTTAAGAGGCTTTAAAAGTCTGTAAATTGCTGTAAATTGTCATGACGTTCTGGAACGTCTCCTGCAGGCAATGGGTTAATATTGACCAAAAAGGATTCTCAAAGGAAATGAACGAAACCGTGTAGCCTAATAATACAAAGCTCGCAGGGTAGCGTCGTCGGACGTCTGGGATATATTTTTCAAATATTGCTTAAAAATAGCCTAGTAAATATTGCTAAAATTTTTAATTATTTAGAAAAGGCTCGCCGCCTTATTATAAATAATTTATTAGGGACAATGCAGGTCTATGGAATCCTTATACTGTACTCATGTATAATCCACTGTGGAAGAATAATTTTGATCATATTTATATAACCCGATATTAGTGGAAAAAAGTCCTATATCGCCCCCCCCCCCCCTCAACCCATCCTGTATCCCACATTGGAAATATAGGTAACTAAAACCAAGAAATCACTAATTTCTCAATATATGGAGGAAAACAAACATGAAAAATAAAGGTGCGAGCCTTTTCCCTATACAGTAATAACCTTAAACAAATATTAACATCTTGAAATGCACCTACAAATAAACCATACTTTAAATAGGATGGGTTACTCTTTCTGTATTATGCAAGTGCTTCGTTTAATAGGTGTGGAGTGTTACTGCTACTATTACCATTATGGGTAGCCTAGCCTATCAAGGAATTGTCTTAGGTGTTAAATTTGCACATGACCTAGCCTAGATATTTAATAAAATACCATACTCCATAGATTTTCATGGAAAGCTTATTATAAGGATAAATAAAATATTCGTAAGTAGGCTAAGTTATTTTACAAGATCCAGCATTATTCTTGGTGTCAAATTAAACTGTCTCTGGTGTCACTACTGTTTCGGCTAACTGCTTCCACATCACTTCTATTTATCGCCTTTAACATCATTGGTGCCTTCACTGACATCATTATGCCTTTCACCACCTTTAGGATAGTATGTGGGATCGACAGCATCGCTGCCATCACTGGAGTTAGGCTACTAGAAACACTTGGAATCCAACGAGGAATGTAATTTGTTTTAGACTAGCCCTGATAAAAAGACGAAACGCTTCCTTTTTCCGCTGATTGAAGGCCAGATGGAGTAGCTACAGGCTACCAGTTAGTCACATTCTCATCACTTGTACATTCTGCCATTGTTGTTTTAACCCTTATTTAGCGGCGAGCAACATAAGTCGAGTTAAATAAAGCTGGACTATGTGGCGGCGCTCGACATAACTCGAGTGGCAATTTCAGCACGTAATGTGGCTGAGAGAGAGAGACAAGTGGTGGCAGGAGACTAGCGAGCGTATGACTGCTCCAGACCACCGCGGCGAACCTACTGACCCAAATCTCAGCTCCCTCCTCCCTCTCTCACTCGCTACATACTCAATTATGTACTGAAAGTACCGAATTACCTGCTTTTTGCACTCGCGTTGCACGGTTATTGCAAGAAAACTATCCATCATACAAGGATCGTTATGGTGTCATTCGAAAGCTCTGTTTATGCCCTTTCAGGGATAGGTACTTGTTTTACGTTCTGGGTCTTATTTAGGCATGAAAATGATCACGTAAACAGCCCTATTTTGGCTAAAAACACCCCGCTGTGCGGTACACATAAATAAACCGCATAGGCCGCTCGTAAGGTGTTAAATCAGAGGAACATTAAAGCTCTTAAACACGAAATAATACGCAGTTCAGCAGAGTCGGCCACACTCTGGAAATGAACTTTTAAACATAAACAATGAGGTGTGCAGGGTGCGGGAAGCGAAATGAATGTGGGGCTCAGTTATTTCGTATTTGTTTACGTTTTTCGTTATTCCAGTGACTTATCCTTATTGTCTAATAATACTCGAATATTTTAGACATTGTTTACCTTACTGTATGAACTTCAACAGCTATATTATAGCTGTGGTGGTTTTGGGAATCGAGAAACCTGCCCTACATAGCTCACCACAACAGCTTGGTATGAATATTCGTCTCAGTTAGCACTCAAAATGCCTACACAATGGACACTTTCAAAGCATTTTGCATTTTTAATAATTACAAAATGATAATACTTCACAAAATCTAAACAGAGAGCACCACTTCAACTAAACAGGGTTGGGTCAGTTACTGCAGCTGCAGGTCGACTTCGCTGGCCCGTGTCAAATCCAGTTATCCTGTTATCTATGTATATATACGGTATATATACAGTATATTTTATATATATATATATATATATATATATATGTATACATATATACTAAATGTTTTTATACTCACAGCCAGACATGAACCACCAACAGTCAGAACAAGTGCCCATACTTTAATCCACTATACCACAGCGTGATAGAGGATACTTGTGTGTAGTGGATTAAAGCATGGACACTCGTCCTGACTGTTGGTGGTTCATGTCCGCCTGGGAGTATATATATATATACCTGGAAATTATAATTATGATCGCATTGAATCTTAACCATTGGAATATTTATCTATAATAAGGTCACTATTTTGTAGCATTTTGAATATGGTGTAATTCAAATTTAGAATAAATATAAGAAAGAAATAGTGACCCTAATCTGTGACCTTCACCATTCACCTTGACCTTTGAATAACAAAAACACAATATTTGGACAATCGTTGCATTGACCAACCGAAATTGCCAGCAAAATGTGTTGACCCGTTCAGTACAGTTCTGTTACTTTCATTTCATACTGGACATTAAGACGATTTTATTTAGTTTATGAAGGGCCTCCATAAAATTAGAAGGCTTTCAACTATCTTAATTAACCCTTTTTACTACCACAGATCCTTCATACGCTCCACAAAATCGTCTAATTATAGCTAGACTACAATAAAAAAGACGTCACCGGGACACAAAGGGTTAAACAGTCTAGAAAGAGTTTAAAGAAAATTATTAACGCTCTTCTTTTGTTCTTTGACCTTGACCTTTATCCTTAAGTATTATAATATATATATATATATATATATATATATATATATATATACAATATATATATATATATATATATATATATATATATATACAATATATATATAGACAGTATATATATATATATATATTATATGATTGAAATATATGATATTTAAGTAAAATGCAAAATACCAGTCGTCAGCTTTTCGAAAATTAAGTATTTTTTTATGATGAAGTTTAACTTTTGACTTTGGCCTGTGACCTTGACCTTATGTAGGATTAAATTTGTGTTTGCTTTGATGTAACCCTAGAAAATCAAATAAGAGTGTAAAATGTCATTAAAGATCATCAGTTAGTTTCAGAGGTATTAAGGTATTAGTTGACCTTGACATTTGACCTTCAGCTTGACCTTCATGGTGTCTGAAAATGTAGCATTTTAATTTTCTCTTAAAGCACAACCGTCTCAACAAATGTTGTGAAGTTTACATAAATAGTAAACAAATTAGAATATTGACCTTATATATGATGTTGACCTGTTACCTTGACCTAACAAATGGAATTATGTTTATACTTGTATGACCTTGGTCTAGGCATTCCGAATATGCATGATAAGTCTAATGAGAATCTTACATTAAATGGGAAATTCTAGTAAAAATCATATTTCGAACTTTAATCTTGACCTTTGACATTGAATTTCGACCATAGAATTTTTTATCCAAGATTTAGTTAGCTTACCAGCAATGTTCATATTAACTAGCATTATGAATATGGTGTAATTAGTATAAAAATATATTGACAACAAAAATTAATAGTGATCATATACTGTGACCTTGACCTTTGTCCATTGACTTAAAATAAAATACATATATTTGGATGGTCGTCGCATTGACCAACTGAATTTGCCTGTATAATTTGATGACAATACATTAAACAGTCTATGAGAAGTTTAGGGTAAATGACCAATATTCTTGTTTTGACCCTGACCTCTGACCTTAACTATTACAATATTTATGTGAAATTTGATATATATGATATTTAAGTAATAAGCTTTAAGCCAGTTTTCCAAAATTTGAGTAATTTTTTTTTAATAAATAATAAAAGTTGACCTTTGACCTTGACCTGTGACCTTGACCTTTATGTAAGAGTAAATTTGTTTTGCATTGACATTGCCCATTAAAATCAAATAAGCATGCCTAATTTCATTAAAACCCATCAGTTAGTTGCATATATATTAATAGAATAGTTGACCTCTACCTTTGACCTTTATCTTGACCTTTATGTCTCAACATTTGTTATTTTCCTTTTCACTTAAAGTGCAACTATCTCACCAAATGTTGTGAAGTTTGCATGAAAAGTAAAGAAAATAGCATATTGACTTTTTATTTGACCTTGACCTGTGACCTTGACCTTTCATATGTAATTGAATAGTGTCTTGTATGACCTTGGCCTAGGTATTCCGAATATACATGGTAAGCCTAGTGAGAATCTAACAGTATAAGAAATACTAGTAAAAATACAATGTTGACCTCTGACCTTGAACTTTGACCTTACCCTTTAAAATGTTTATCTAAGATGTGGGCAATACGATATCAAGGTTACCAGTAACTTTGTCTTGTGAAAATGAAGACATTTGAGTAAAAAGTAAAATAAATAGTAAAAGTTGACCTTTGACTTTGACCTGTGACCTGGACCTTCATGTAAGACTATTGTTTTTTCATTGACATTGCCCTGGAAAATCAAATAAGCATGCTTAATTTCATTAAAACCCATCAGTTAGTTTCACATATATTAATAGAATAGTTGACCTTGACCTTTGACCTTTTTCTTGACCTTTATGATATGTGTGTCCAAATGTAATATTTTACTTTTCATTTAAAGTGCAACTATCTCACCAAATGTTGTTAAGTTTGCATGAAAAGTAAAGAAAATAGCATATTGACCTTTTATTTGACCTAGACCTGAGACCTTGACTTTTCATATGGAATTGTATAGTTTCTTGTATGACCTTGTCCTATGTATTCCAAATATACATGGTAAGCCTAGTGAGAATCTAGCAGTTTGTATAAGAAATACTAGTGACAAACTTATTTTGATGTTTGATCTTGACCTTTGACCTTACCCTTTAGAATATTTGCCTAAAATTGTGTTGATACGATAATAAGGTTACCAGTAATTTGTATAGTTAAAATGAAGACATTTGAGTAAAAACTAAAAAATATGATATATTGACCTTATTTTGAACATTGATAAAATACACCAGGAACGAAATCTGCACCCCAACGAGATCCCCAGGAACGAAAGGACCAAGGAAACGCGACCACGCCCAAAACAGGAATTTCAAGGTCGCGTACCCCAGCCATGGAAGAGTGTCCGAGATGGGTAAAACTGGGTCATATCGAAACGGCCAATACGTTGTCTGATCAGCAGGGGAATTTAGATGTCTTTTATCAACAGATTTACTCTTTTATTCACATTTTCCTTCAACACACATATTTATACGTCTTATTAACAACAATCCTTCCAGTAGACAATACACATTATCTTCCTTCGTGTCTTTATATAAATTCCTGATGATGCCTACTAGTAACAGCTAGCTCTAACACGTTACTGAGTATTGGTGAAGCGATGATTGCGACACCTATCAGATCTTTAGGTTTTTGTATTTAATGATGTATGTAAGTATGTAAAAACTATGTTGCACAATATTAATATTGCGAAGGCTATAATACTACCAATTGGATGTACCAGGTCCCACACTATTGATATTACGAAGATTATGATACCAGCCATTATTTATATATTAATTAGGTATGTATGTAATTATGTAAGAACCATGTCACCCACATACGTCATGTATGTAATTATGTAACAACCATGTCCCCCAATATTAATATTACGAAGGCTATAATACCTACCATTTGGATGTACCCGGTCCCACACTATTGATATTATGAAGGTAAGGATAGTAGCCATTTTTGATGTATTGATTAAGTATGTAGGTAATTAGGTAAGAACCATGTGCATACAATATTCATATTACGAAGGTTATGATACCTTCCATGTGAATGTTTTAATTGTGTATGTATTTAATAATGTAAGAACCATGTCATCCACACGCATTAACTTTTTATTTATTCATGTATGTACTTGGGTAAGAATCATGTCCCACATCATTCATATTACGAAGGTTATCATACTCTGCCATTTTTGATGTATTAATTAAGTGTGTATTTAATTATGTAAGAACCATGTCAACCACACACATGATACAGAAGAGTGTAATTAATCTTAAGGTCACCTGTCCCTAAAAAGAGTTACCCAATTATAATAAACCAAACATGCATAAGGACCTCGTAAATTACGAGAGTCCCCTCAGACCATCCCCTAGGGATGTTTTCTCAACTTTTTTTTACAATTTTTTTTTTACAATTCCTTAGTCCGCCCTCTTCTGGAATACTGCGTTCAATGCTGGTGCCCTTATTACCAAAAAGACATAAACAAGCTAGAACGAGTTCAACGTAGGGTTACCAAAATAATACCTAGCCTAAAGAACAAACCATACGAAGAGCGTCTTAGAGAATTAAATATATTTCCTTTAACCCAGCGCAGATTAAGAGGTGACTTAATTCAAGTGTTCAAAATCATCAAAGGCATCGACAATATGAACTGTAGTAAGTACTTCACTATCGACCAATCTAATTACACGCGGGGAAACGGTTGCAAAATTATTGGTAAATCTTTAAACTCACACGAATCTAAGAATTTCTTCTTCAATCGAGTTGTCAACTTGTGGAATGGGCTTCCCCGAGACGTTATAGACTGCAGTACCGTTGATTCATTTAAACTCCGCCTAGACAAATATCTCGCATCAAACCCGCGACTGACTGCGTTTGTAAATGAATAACTTTATTTTATCCTCCCCTCAGTTACTAACCCCTATGTCCCCTACTAACTTCCTAGTCCTGCCACGGACATTAGTTCCAGGGCAGTAGTTCCCTTTCCAATGTTCCCTTACCCACTCTAAACCACTGTTTGGACACTTGATCCTCAGTGTTTTGGAGGACAAGCAGCCTAGAAGGGTCACTAGACCTGTTGTTGCTTGATTTCCTTTGTACTTTGTACTCCTTTGATATCATACTGACAAACCAACACACATACTGTATACACACCTTCTTTATTAACTAACTATTCTCCTTATTTAGAATCAAACAAACCACACAAACTTTCTTCAGAATGGGTGCAGCAGCCACCGAACGTTTTGACCCTCACTAATCCCTAGATAAAAAAAGATGACCACCAGACATACCAACCAACACAGCTGGAGGTACAGAAGTCTTAAGTATTAACCCTTCCTACCCGGCCAGTCTTACCTAAGGACGGTCGCCCGTACCCGGGCGAAATGGCTGAAAAACGTCTAGGCCTAGGCTACCGTATTTATGTTTATTTTCACTGCTAGAACTTTCCCACTCATCTATAATCGTAGTGCGGTTTTCAATCTGTATTTTGGCGTTGAGTAGAGCTCTGTAAGTCAACTGGTTCAGTTGTGATGACGATTTCAGTGGAGCAAATATTGCAGAGATGTTGCCAATATGGGGGCTTTTCAGACACTAATTTCGTCTGACGTCAGAACAATAACATTGAAGAGTCTTCTCCTTCTTGTTTTCGGAGGTGCGGTGACGCAACGCTTGGGTTTGTTGACATACGTCGTACGCACGGCGTTCAGACCAAGCTTAATTAGGCTATTAAGCTGCCGTCTTAGGTAAGGACGGCCGGGTAGCGGCCCTTCTGCCGAGCTGTCATTAGGTAAGGCAGACCGGGTAGGAAGGGTTAAACATGCATGAGTTTACCTGAATATTAACGTGACTAAAATAACCCCTTTAGTATACCAAGTAACCATCACATAAAGAACTGTTCTAAAATGTACTCAATCCAACTATACAACTCGTCTGTCAAAACTTCCCTCTTTCAAACTCGGGAGAGAAGTCATATGACCTATGGACGCCCCCAATATAGCCAAGTCCACATTCAAGATTGCCACCCTCATAAGTTAAAATGAAACCTGTATGATGTATATTATTATATTAGAAAATAGTATGTCACTCTACCAAAGAAACTACCCTGTCACTATATTAATCCAAGCTATTGTAAAGATTTGCCAGCTATCTACAGTATAGCAGAAAAACCAAAAGGGACGGCAGTCCAACCGCCGCTCCCCGAGTGACCCCCGATCGATGACCCTTAACCACATCAGCAGGCTAAGGATATTCGACATAGAATTACCTGTGTATTATTGTTACAAGACAAATCCTAACAAATGTTGTAGAAGTAGAGGCGGAGTGACGTCTATGATTTGTATAACCATAACCATGCCCACTTAGGTATAGATAAATCAAACCTTACTGAGTTCAGGCAACACCAAGCTATAAACACTCCTTAATATCCCCTTGTACAAATAGTAGCGGCATCACCGACCCCTAGTGACACAGAACTACCAACTTAACCCTCTTACCATCGAGTTAAACATTTATATAGAATTCTCTAATTCCTATACATTTCTCTAAATTAATCCTGAACAAATGTTGCAGCACTAGAAAACAACTTCCTCCTCTAACTGTCATTCACCATACCCCTGCACCTTTCCTACCAAAATAAATAAAATTTATCCGAGTACCGACAACATCAGTTCTATCAACCTTCCCCCCCTTTTTGCCCGACTATATAAACTCCGGGTGGGGAGAAGGAAGAGGAAGTAGAAAGAATTTTTCTTCGGATCGGCATCCCGTCTGAAGGAACATTGATTTTTACGGCAATAGTTATTGATCACGGCACCCCGAAAGTCTTTAATCTATCTGTAGATACAATTATATACTTGATTCTAGGATCTTTGTTATTTGTGGCAAACCCATTACTTAACATAGAGCCCTAAAAACAGTTCTTGTATAATAGTGTACCAAGTAGACTATATAAATAAACGTTCTTATTTCTGGCATCACTCAGAGATTAAGATTGTTATATTTATTGGTTGCATTGCTATCTAGATAAAACATTGTAAGAATAAGGCAATACCTCCCTTTCAATATTTTTCTATTTAAAAATTATACCCACACTTCTCACAGAGATCTAGGACAGAAAGATCTTTTGTGTTAGAAGGGTTTAGCGAGATACCCTTACGGGCACTTTGCATATATAAATCCTAGGCTCAAATTGTCTGTGGCAACCCACCAGAATTTGAGACTGAAAGGTTAACACCGCCTCGAGTTCTTTGAACATCTTATAACGGTTAGGACAGTCAAGAAGAGCAATTATCTCAGCTCATCTTGCGTGCGTCCAATGATAAGCTAATCCGGCAAGACTTGAAGCTTATACATTCAAAACCTCAGTTCAAGAGTACCTTAACAGAACTTCATCACCGATTAATATAAAGGTCAGGATACTCAAGATTCGTTGGAAGCTAAATGCTGAGAATACTTGCGTTTGTCCGATGTGGTGACCAACTGTTATCTTTAAATAATAAGTTACGGAACCATATTTAAGACCCCAAACCCATTAATCCAACTGTAACTTCTCCATGCACCGGACAACCTGGACAGCCTACGGAACATCAGAAGACAACTCAACAAAGTGCGTCACTACTGGCAAGACAAGAAATAATATGAAAACCCGGAAAATTAGTATCAGTGTCGAGATACTCTCAAGTGCGAATATAAAGTGATCGAAATAATCAGAGTTTTTACCATCTTACAATACGTGGACAAGTATAAACAAGTGTCTATGTAATTCAGAGATAACTAATAAGGAAGATCAAGGCCTCCTAACCTAATTGCACTTTAAGGCGCCATTCTCACCCTTCAGATAACATATATATTGATTTTAGACGGATTTCTACCTGTTCAGTAACTTAGTCATATTTCCGTCAAGTGGAAAATAAACAGAGTCCGTTCCTCCCTAAAATTCTAAGCCAAGTGTAAAGTTATTCAGTGAACATTACCATCCCATTAGTGAAGTGTTCATATAAGAATTACACCTATGATCCTTGCCTACCGTAATTTTGAACTTTCAATAATTTACGAGAATTACTATAATTTCACGAACTCTGAGAAATATCGCAGTAGAGACTCATAATATTTTAGAGTCCACAATCTCGAGGAAATTGAAAATACCTTGAGACTTGAGTTATCGTATTTAGTGCAAATAAATACGAGAATACGTGTCCCCATAACCACTATCATTCGGGGATTAATTTCCTTCAATATTAGTGAAACTGAACCAAATCTCCTTTTTAGTGATTTGTATTTGTTACTATGTTCGTAACAAGAGAAGTGTACCTAATTCTCAAGAAGAATTATAAGATATAAAGTTGAAGTGATATACCTGATTTCTATCCAGAGCCGCGTATGTACTGGGAGATTTTAAACCAAGAAGTTGTACCACTTATGAGTACCCCATGTGTTAAAAAGTGTTTATACAATTCATCATAATGTATTCTAGTGAATAAATTAATAAAGCTCTATTACCAATTATCTTTCGAGATTATATATGTCCTCTATTGATTCTTTATATGTATTTGCCTGAATTCCAATATCCCAGTCTTGATGAACTCACCTTTCAGATTGTTAATCCTGCATAAAATCAGGGCATAACAATTGACCTTTGACCTTAACCTTTAAGTTGAATGGAACATTTATTTTTGACTGACCTTCGCATTGACCAAATGGATATACCTGTGAGATTTGGTGATAATCCATGGAACGGTCTAGGAGGAGTTTCCGGACAGACTGACGGACGATGACAACGGACTCCGAAGATGACGACGACGACGGACGACGACAGACAAGCGGACTGGTGGTGCACAGTATACGGGCGGGATCTGGTTGCGCGATACCACTCTGCTTCGCAGAGTTGATAATCAAGTACTGTACATATGGATGGAATACTGTTCACCCTTGTGAAGTGGATATGCAGTGGTTGCATTGAGGCAGTTGGACAAAACTCAAAATATAGCTATTAGATTAATCAATGACCCTGCAATCACGTAGCATTTTCCTCTATTATTTTTATGAAGAGATGCTGCATCCTTTGAATTATTTATTATGTATTTTGACAGCAAATACTCTGAGGAACTTGCTTTAATTGTGCCACCTCTCCACATCTTTCCCCGCAATACTAGGGCAGCTGGAAGACCCAATGAATTCGCACTCTCTCCTCCACAATGTAGAACTTCCGTTTATCAAAATAAATGTATCCTCAGAACTACTACTCTCTGGAATTCACTTCCTTGGAGTTGCTTTCCACAAACTTATAACCTACAACAGTTTATATCCAGTTGTTACAAACATTTCATGAATGGAGGATGCCTTTAGGCACATGGACTTTTATGTGTTATCTATGTTTTTCCTTCCTCTATTCATTGTCTGCCAAATAATTTTGTAGCTGGTTTTTAAAAAATTATGCTATGTCTTGATGAATAATATAGCTGGACCTGCATACTAAACCTGTGCAATTAACTCAATCTTCGCTGTAACTGTAGTCAAAGTTTCTGCATTTGAAAAAGTTATTATAAATATAATACAGTATTTAAAAATTGTACCCACATTAATCAGTAAAATGTGCTAATTTTGGTCGAAAAATCTATTCTGTTGTTAACCCCCAAAAATCGGGGCCTTTTGTAACATCTACTACCTGCCAAGCGGGCATATTTACCCTAAACGAGCTTCATTCCATGCTCTTTTTCATGCATAAAGAAGTGCCCGAGTGTAATACAACTATGTATCAGTGAAAGGGCGATAATAGAGCTTTCCAATGACACCTGAATCATCCTTGTACGACAACGGGTTTGCTTGCAACTCTGTTGCAACACGAGTACAAAAACCCTAAAATACGGTAATTTGCCGAGCTTTTACCCAGTCTAGCGAGGCGAGGGATGTGTAGGTATGTGTTATACACTCCAATAACCTCGATAGGCTCGGGCCAAGTGGTCAGAGCCCGCCTGCGGTCTTCCCACCGTATGGACTCTCTCTCAGAGCTGATAATGTGCTCAACATCTCTTGCGACTTAAGTCGGGACCCGCTGTTTAGGCCATGGTTCTCTAACCCGACTTAAGTCGAGAGCCGCGGCTTGAGGCTTAATATACCAGAAATTCAGATTTTATTTATATAATAGTCAACATACAAATATATATTATTTGATCTGTGCTTGAAAACCATTTAGCCATGAAGGCAATAATTATACCATTAGTATGTATGTTTTTTTTTTGTTTTTTTTTCCATATTCCAACTACTCCCTCTCGGGCATAGGCTGATAGCCTTTACACACTCAACCGCTGAACACGGTGAGGCCCATGATGTCTTGCTCCAGTCTAGGGAGTGAGACATGCGAAGCTTCACGGCTCGAAGCAACTCCATCTCTGAAGCCGCCTCGCCTCTGTGCTTCACAGTCTCACCCCAACAGACTCGGACCCTCACTCTCAGAACGCCACCTATTGAGCTATTAACTAACTAGGCATTGCCCCCCTGTAGCATATTTTTGAATATGGGAATATTCATACAATGCTATTTAATCAGGGAACGATGAGGGTATTTTTTTTGGCATTTCGGTGTGCTGTGTTAATGCACTGATACTAGGTACAGCACAAATTCCATCCCCATAATATCTTCCCATTGACATATTAGGATTCGAACCCGGGTCCATTGGATTACCAGTCCAGTGGCAAGACCACTCTGCCACACCTCCCCTATGTATGTATGTATGTATGTATATGCTCTGGCAATTACCCCAGTTTCCCTTTTTTTATTTTTTACTGATTTTTCATGGGGGTGGCTGACTCAAGACAGAGCCCGAATAGGGATATCACGACATATCGATATCACGACATATCAGTAAAAAACAAAAACAAAATCATAAAATCACACACATCTAGGTTGTCCAGGAGAAATACCCAGATACCCAGGACCATTTGGGGTTCCCTGCAAAAGATTCTCAGGTCCCAGATCCCTTGGAGAGGCTCCGACTACCGCAGGCAGACCCGTAGAAGATCCAACACAAGCCCGCCTACCATGCTTCCAGGCGTACCCTTCATTACCACCGGCTCCCCGGACCAGGCACCCGACGGACCACATCTAGTCCAACTGGCGCATGACCCTCTTTCCCAAACGACTGCGTTTACATTCATCTATTCACTAGCATACTGTATATTAGTAGTGTTAATTATTAAATGATGTGCAAGCACAATACACTTACTAGTTTAGGATCATTACAGTCACTTAACCTAACAAGTGCGCATGGGGGTAATTGGAAACGTCCCCCTGTGCTGACGTATTTGAGGTGTTTCCGTCACTAAAATATTCATTGTACCATTAATAGCATTAATACTTATCCATATGCACCTATTATGGGTTGATTATAAAGGTATTAACCTGAAACAACAATAAAACAAGTGAAAACAGCGTTTGGATGGTCAAAATCGGAGATATAGCCCGCGAGTTGTATAATGTATGGGTGAGGCAAGCTGCTTTCCCGCCAATTTCCCCCAAGGCCACTGAGACACAGTCGATCGATACTCTCTCTCTCTCTCTTGCATTCGCTTGCTATCAGTGATGACCACACCCTCCAACCGGATTTCTAATGTTAGCACAAAAATATACCTCAGAATAAGGGAATAACAGGGAAAATAGGTGATAACTGAAGGAGAGGAGGAAAGTGGGGAAGGAGGGGAGGTAGAGGACTGAGATTTTGCATGGCCCAGGGGCCAATTTTTTTTTTTTGTTTTTTGTTTTTTTTTTTTTTTTTTCGATGTCAAAAGTTGATTTTTGTTTTCACTCACTCTTAAGAGTCTCCCCGCAGTCCACCGGGGGAACTCTTAAGAGTCTCCCCGCAGTTCCCGGGTTAAAGTTTCATGGTTAACTTCCCTTCATGATGCAGAGAAAATTACATGCAATTGTATATTGTAGGATTGACAGTCATATACATATTGCCTCTTGAATCAAGAGCTAAATATAGAAATTGTAGTGCAGTTAAGAAAGTTCATTGAATGAAGCTGTCAGCACAAAAAGTCACATTCCATCATATTCGATCCAATGTCCTTGATGTCGGGAACAAATGAGGTGGTAACTAGCGATTGTTTAGGCTAATAGAACATGGCCCGTTTACACTCAATCTTCCATAAACTCATTGAGTAGACACCCGTGTGTGTAAGCATTTGTACCTCGTCTTATCACTCTCCCCACCTTGGAGCAGGAACTGGCTTAGTCGACCCCAGCCAAGCTAACGCCACAGCCCGCTTTTGTTATTGAATTATCACATGCAACCATATTGTATGTAAGAAGAAAATATATAGAAAGATAAAATTTGTTTTGTAAAACATGCACTAAGGAATGAGCAAAAGCGACGACGCACGTAAGTCATTTGAACACTGCTACCTTGGCTCAGGGGTCTCAAGCAAAAACATACTCATTCTCTCACATCACTTTCAAAGCCACAGATCACCAGGGAACGAGACATAACATTTGAACAGGGAAAAACATTTGAAGGTTATGTGCTGGACAGAATAAGTACTTTTTTATACATATTTTCTTTTCTTCCTAAACCCTTTCTATAAAGAGCTAGATTGAGTTTTAAAAAGTATAACATCGCGAAAGTGCCCAATTATGGGAAAACAATATAATTATATACTCACCCGACCTCTAAGTCTTGACTAATTGGACGGGATCATTGAAACCCCGGATCAAGTATACAGAAGAATCAACAACCTAGGAGTTACATGTAGTAGCCTTGGATGAGATGTCGCCTGTCTTTCTCAGTGATCAGATCAATCAAACAATCTTTATTTCGTATTAATATACCTAAAATTAAGATAATACAAAATGTATTTGTAAATATGTATAAATTGTATATACAGCATATATCTCCATCAGAATCTCATAGAAATTCATTTACATTTACTCCTCTTATATTTTTATTATTCTGAACCCATGCAATTCTTGTTTTTATAGTATCAAGATCGTAATTGCTAAAACGTATTCCATATATGGTAATAAAATAATTAATTGCCTTCGAAACATAAATCCGTCTCTGAGGAACACAACAGATTCCTTAAAAATTACAATATTTTTCATTCAGCACTAGATACTATGTGTAAGGGAATTTATTGAATGTATTGATAGAAATCTTGGCACCCCAACAGCAAGGTCATATGGCGCCGAACAAGCTAACATATTTGCAGAAAACTAAAATCGTAAAAACAACATGTGTAAAATTAGATATCAAAGTAAAGTCAATGTAATCATAAAAACTGAACGAGGCCAGCCTTTTTCAAAAATAAAAACACATCATCTCCAGGGGAACCAGCCTCCCCTCCAAGCACCGAAGAGAGACAGTAAGTACCATCTGCCTTCTGGTGCCGCAAAAGCAACCTCCGGCGTAATTCGACCAAACTGGGACACTCAACCAGCAAGTGCCTGACAGTCCTCACCTCTTCTCCTCACCGAAACTCAGGTGTCTGTAGCAACATCCAGCAACCCCTTTTCTGTATCCTCCTACTTTCTCTATCCTAGTTTCAAAGCCAAAGGCGGATGTTGTGCATATGTGCACAACAAACTCACTTGCTCTCGTGTTCCCGATTTCGACTCCTCTGAATTCTCTACTTTATGGCTCAAACTTTCCTGTCATTCTCTTACTAAATATTTCTGTGCTGTCTATCTTTCCCCTAACTCTACCAACTTTTCCAAATTCTTTGACTATCTAAACACTACAGTGGAACACATTCTATCCATTTCTCCTTTCTCAGAAATCTCCATCTTAGGAGATTTCAACGTTCACCATCGCCAATGGCTCTGCTCTCACACTACTGATCCACCTGGTGAACAAGCCTACGTCTTTTCTATCATAAATGACCTAGAGCAGTTAGTCCAGCATCCCACCCGTATCCCGGATCGCATCGGAGATCGGCCCAACATTCTTGACTTGTTTCTAACTTCTAACCCTTCTTCTTATACTGTCAATCTTTTCTCTCCTTTGGGCTCCTCCAACCATAAACTTATCTCTGTCTACTGCCCTATCTCTCCAGTACGGCCACCCGATCCTCCTAGCCGGCGCTGCTTGTGGCACTTTGGCGCTGCCGACTGGGAGGCTCTCCGGCAGTACTTCTTTGATTTCCCATGGAATGATTTCTGCTTCCGTGGCCGGGGACCCTCGGAGAGTGCTGAACGCATTACCGAGGTAATCCTATCGGGCATGGAAGCATACATTCCTTTCTCTTTCTCTCAGACTAATGCTAAAAAATCTTGGTTTACTCACGCCTGTTCTACTGCTGTCCGCAATAAGGAGGAAGCATTCAAACGGTACCGACGCCTTAAAACTCAAGACTCTCATTCTTCCTATGTTTCTGCCCGGAATCAAGCCAAATCTGTTCTTCGACTTGCCAAACACTCTTTCATCAATAATAAATGCACTGAACTATCCAACTCTAGCTCTTCCCAAGCTTTCTGGTATCTAGCCAAAAACCTCTCCAACAATTTCTCTTCCTCGTCTATCCCTCCCCTTTCCCATTCTGATGGCACAACCATCACTTCTTCCTCTGACAAAGCTAAACTCTTCGCTCAAACTTTTGCTAGAAACTCCACCTTGGATGATTCCGGTGCTATTCCTCCCTCTCCACCCTCCTCTCTCTTACTTATGCCTAATATCCTATTCTCTTCTAAAGATGTACTTTCTACCTTCTCTGGGCTTAATACTAATAAGGCGTACAGTCCGGACGGTGTTCCTCCTGTTGTTCTCAAAAACTGTGCTTCCGTGCTGACTCCCTGCCTAGGCAAACTCTTTCGTCTCTGTCTATCCTCTAACGTCTTCCCTTCATGCTGGAAGTTTGCTCACATTCAACCTGTCCCAAAGAAGGGTGACCACTCTCAACCCTCCAACTATCGTCCAATTGCTTTCATCTCTTGTCTTTCTAAAGTTTTTGAAACTATTCTTGCTTCCAAATTTCTTAAGCATTTCTCTTCTCATAATCTGCTCTCAGCTCGCCAGTATGGCTTCCTTAAGGGTCGCTCTACTGGTGATCTTCTTTCATATCTTACTAACTCTTGGTCATCCTCCTTCCGGGACTTCAGTGAGACTTTTTCTATTGCACTAGACATATCAAAAGCCTTCGATAGAGTTTGGCACAAATCTTTAATTTCTAAACTACCCTCCTTCGGTTTCTATCCCTCCATCTGTGCCTTTGTCTCTAATTTCCTTTCCGGCCGTTCCATAGCCGCGGTTGTGGACGGCCATTGTTCACTTCCTCACCCTATAAACTCCGGTGTTCCTCAGGACTCTGTCCTATCTCCTATTCTTTTTCTAATTTTAATAAATGATCTCCTCAACTGTACCTCAATTCCCATCCATTCATACGCAGACGACTCAACCTTACACTACTCCATTAGTTTTTCAGAACGCCCCAGCCAGCAATCCCTCAACGACAAACGTAATGAAGCATTAGAACTCTTAAATTATGATCTAAATACTATCTCCAATTGGGGCAGAGAAAACCTTGTTACCTTTAATGCTTCCAAAACCCAATTTCTCCATCTATCTACCCGTAAGGAACTCCCAGCGGACTATCCCTTATTCTTCAACAATACAAAAATCAATCCTTCATCTTCTCTCAATATTCTTTGTGTCTCCTTTTCTTCTGCTCTCAGTTGGAAGGACCATATTACCAGTCTTGCTAAGGCAGCCTCCCAGAAGCTGGGTGTGCTCAACCGCCTTAGGGGGTTCTTTTCCCCTGCACAGCTTCTTGCTCTGTACCGGGGCATAGTGCGTCCTTGTATTGAGTATTGTTCACATGTGTGGGGAGGTTCCTCTCACACCGCTCTCCTAGACAAAGTTGAAAGGAAGGCCTTTCGTATCATTAACTCCCGTCCACTCACCAACTGTCTGCAATCTCTCTCTCTCCGCCGCAATGTTGCATCTCTCTCGCTATTCTATCGCTACTATAATAATCAGTGTTCCTCAGAGCTTTCCCAGTGTATACCACCTCCTTTACGTAGGGCACGTGGTACCCGTCTTGCAACTCAATCCCACCCCTACTCTGTGCAACTCTCCAACCCAAGAGTGAAACGTTACTCTCAAACTTTCTTCTACTCAACAGCTGAGCTCTGGAACTCTCTCCCAGAATCAGTCTTTCCCTCTTCCTATGACTTAAATTGCTTCAAACTCAGTGTGTCCAGACATTTTGGCTCGAACGTCCCTTGATTTTGGCCCTGTCACTCTTTCAACTTTGGGGGAGGCACTCGCTATAGGCAGTTCTGCCTTTTGCCTCCCTCAATCACATAGACAAAAAAAAAAAAAAAAAAGTAAGGGGAACTAGACAGTCATCGCAGAATGGCGGTACACCTCCACACATAAGGAACTTGTGTGTTAATCTGGTATTCCCAATGCGGAGGCGAGCCGAAGCAGTTTCCAATTTGCGAGGAGTGGTAGGGCAAGTTCTTGGCGAGACTAATTTGGTAACTTCCCTGAGCTTATTAACAGTAACACAATCCCACTGTGCCTGCCAACAAGCACGAACAGCAAACATGAGAGGAGTACATAGATCAGAAGCAGGCAGAGGGTAGTTTACATTAGAAGGTCTCAAAGCTGCAGGTTTTGCCAAAGCATCCACCCTTTCATTACCTTTGACACCAACATGTGCAGGGACCCAACAAAAATCCACTCTTTTCCCTCGACGATGAATGAGAAACAGCCACTCTAAAATCGCTAAAACTATAGGATGGGAAGCATTAAAAGATTCCAGAGCCATGAGAGCCCCTTGAGAATCACTAAAAATAGTAAAATGAGTGTTGCGGTGAGCAAACACTAATTTCAGAGCTAAAATGATAGCAGACAATTCCGCAGTAAAAACCGAGGCAGCTAAAGGAAGACTACCTCCACGGCTGAAGTCAGGAAACACAACACCAAAAGCAACACCGGAGGAAGATTTAGAGCCATCAGTTTACACAGGCACAGAACTATTATGACTTGAAGAATGTTCCAAAAACAAATTAAGAAGAGACTGAGGAGTGACCGAATCCTTTGAGCCTGTAAAAAACCTGCAGAATGATGGTTCCGGCAGGACCCAGGGGCCAATCCTTGAAATTTGCACGGGACTTACAGGAACCGTCGACAGATTAAGCTCCTTCATAACTTCACAAACTCTATAGCCAAAAGGATGAGGCATTCGAGAATGCTGACCATAATATGAAAACAAAAATTGACCCGAGACACGGGTACAAACAAGAGAGTCTGGAAGGTGCCGAATCCGAAACCAACAACGTACAACCACAGATTGACGCAGTAAATTTAAAGGAGGTACACCAGCCTCCACCAGCAAGCTGGGAATCGGAGACGACCGAAAAGCTCCAGTTGCAAGACGGAGCATGATGAACAGCAATCTAGAGTCTTAAGTCTGGAGTCCGTGGCAGAGGAGTAGACCTCACAGCCATACGACAGTTTGGATGTGACAAATACCTGAAACAAATGCAGGAGTGTACTGCTATCAGCACCCCAAGAGGTGTGTGTGACAGAACCCTTAACAGATTCAAAGCCTTCATACACAATGCCTTCAGAATTGTCAAGTGCGGAACCCAAGTCAAACGGCAATCAAACGTGAGACCCAAGTACTTTTTCTCTGTCACACAACCGAGTCTCCTGCCACAGAGCATTAGATCAGGGTCTGGGTGAACCCCTCGAATCCTGCAAAAGTGCATAGCCACAGTCTTTGATGGGGAAAACCGAAAGCCCTTGGAATCAGCCAATGCAGAAATCCTGTCCAACGCAAGTTGCATACGTCTCTAAATAGCAGACATGCGGGAACCAGAAAACCAGATAGCCAAGTCATCCACATATAGGGACGAGGATACCCCAGCAGGCACAGCGTCTAGAATGCTATTGACGGCCGCCTCAAACAAAAATGCACTTATGACACAACCCTGAGCGACACCTTCCTCCTGGCACAGTGGCGCAGCGAGGGAAGAACTCACACGGACCCGAAACACACGATCAGTCAAGAACTCTCTAAGCAACACCGGCAGGCGACCACGTAATCCAAAAGCATGAAGTTGCCGTAGAATTCCATGTCGCCAGGCTGTGTCATAAGCCTTCTCGAGGTCAAAAAACACAGCCACAAGATGTTGCTTAGAGGCAAAAGCTTCACAGATTGAGGATTCAAGTCGGATAAGGTTGTCAGAAGTACACCGTAGTTTGCGGAAGCCACTTTGAGAAGGGGAGAGATGGCCGCCCCTCTCCAGAAACCACTCAAGTCTGACATTGATAATTTTTTCAAACAATTTGCATTCACACGACGTTAAACAAATTGGGCGGTAATTAGAAACATTGCTATGATCCTTTCCAGGCTTAGGAATAGGAAGGACAATGCCCAACTTCCAGCTGGCAGGTAGAGTACCCTCACCCCAAGTCCTATTAAACAAGTCTAATAAAAACACCAAGGAGGCATTCGGGAGATGACGAAGCATGGCATATGGGATGTCGTCAGGACCAGGAGCAGTGTCACCACAATCCGAGAGGGCCGAACGCAGCTCATGAATACTGAAGTCAACATTATAAGTTTCACCGCCATGAGACCGGAAATTAAGACCCTGTCTCTCTTGGCTACGTCGGGCTCTTGCACAAGGTTTGGCATCATCCCTCTGGGAGACCTTGCAAAAATGAGTAGCTAGGGCAGAGGCTACTTCACCAGGTGAAGACACCAGATTACCTTGGATCCTCAACACTGGTGGAGAGGAGGGAGAAAACTTTCCAGATATCTTGCGTATTCTCTTCCACACCATAGGCAAAGGAGTTGAAAAAGTAATCGTAGAAACATAGGTCCTCCACGAGCTTCGGCGAGCATCTTTCAGAACCCATCGATAATGAGCACGCATTTTGCGAAATAGAACTTTAAGAAAGAGAACCTCCCGGTTTGCATGGTATCGACGAGATGCAGCTTTATAAACCCCCCGAGCAAAAGAGCAGGCTGCAGTCCACCATGGCACAGGTCTCCGGGAATATACACCCGATTACCGTGGGATGGAACGGAGCCCCGCTTTAATCATAGTCGTAGTAAAATAAAGTTGTGCATCATCAATAGCTAGGAAATAATGTACAGTCAAATCAAACTCACAGAGTTGTTCAAATGGAGGCCAGTCAGCCCTACCCAGACACCAGCAAGGCAAACGGGTAGTTGGAGTAAAGTGAGAGGACTGGACCAACACTGGATAATGGTCACTACCATGCAGATCATCCAAAACGTCCCAGGAAAAATCAAGCACACAGTCAGGAGAAGTAATGGTGAGGTCAAGAACAGAAAAAGTGCGAGTCTGAACGTGGAAATGGGTTGGCCTCCCATCGTTCAAGACAACCAAATCCAGATCACCAACCAAGGAGGCCAGAAGCTCACCCAGAGGATTGTAAACTGAATCACCCGATATCGGATGGCGACCATTAAGATCGCCAAGTAAAAGAAAAGGAGTCTGAAGTTGTCGGATAAGAGTCTCTAAATTATATCGCAATATTGGGACTGATGGTGGGAGGTACAGGCAACAGATGGTAAAACACCGTTCAAGGTGCATCTGTACTGCTACAACCTGAAGGGGAGACTGTACAGCAAAGAAGGTGAATGGGGCATCGGAACAACATAAAATGGCACACCCACCGCTATGACCACCAGCCAGGGTAGGAGCGGAATGGAAGACTGAATAGCCCTTTAGGTGAAGGCAACGGCCGAAGCCCCACCATTGTCTCCTGAAGACAAACACACAATGGATTCAGATCTGAGAGAAGTAATTGTAGTTCCTCCCAGTTTGCCAATACACCACGACAATTCCATTGAAGACAAATTGTTGTAGCATAAGGTGTTTCTAATTAAAAATTAAAAATATAAAAGATTAAAAGCACAAATACCTATGTAGGACTTTCGCTGGGAAGGGTTTTAAAGCCCTTCTTCCCAGGGGGGGGGGGGGGGGTTACCGGTCTAACCAATCGAGAGGATGATGATGATAATCTAGCATCACGACGCTTGGAGAAATCTCTATCCACAGTCACATCCGCCCTAGCAGCAGGACGTGGCCGAGGCACATAGACCCTCCTTTGAGACACACCTGCCTTGACCGCAGTTCTCAATGAGTGATCAGGTGCCACGACAGGGTCACCCGGACCATGAACGTCCCCAATCACATCAACCAGAAGCTGGTTGCAGGAGGCTGGGTCAGAGGGAGCCGGTGAGCAAGCCGAGTGTGCATCCGAAGACGCATACCCTGTCACAATTGAGCTAGGTGCAGGAACTGGAACCCCAGAAAGGCTGTCCTTAGCAGCCACCAACGTTGATGCCAAATCATCTCGAGACCCCGAGGGAGGGGCACTTCCAGAGCCCCCGTGAGGCACGCTTGTTTGAACCTTAGAAGGAGGGGTCTCCTCCAAAGATTCCACACTCCTTGCCCACTTGAGGTTGGCAATCTCAACCTCCATCTCTATGCCAGTACTTGCTGATTCGGAATTACGACCTGCTACAGAGCTTGTCACGGAAGGAGGTCGCACAATGACAGAGGGACCATCAGCCTCGGGTACAGGTAGCGAGGGAGGTTCCACATGATTCGCAGACTTCTCACAAGGAGGACCAGGAGGACGCTTGGCAACGGAGGAGACTCGCGAAGGAAGGCCGGTTTGTGGAGTCGAAGACTTGTGATGGCTCACATTAGGAACACTATGCAGAGGTGCAGCAGGCTTGGAATTTGTGAGGAGAGATGCAAACGAAATACCAGGTCGAACAAACATAGACGACACCCCAGATCTTTAGCTTCAGCAAAGCTCAGCTTCTCTTTCGCACGTAGAGACAATACCTCCTGTTCAAATCTGTATCGATCACAAGAGTTGGAGGAAGAAGCATGTCCACCACCACAATTCACACAGGATACCGGACCCGGGCAGTCCATACCCTCATGTACCGAACCCCCACAGGAGACACACACAGACGGCAGTCCCTGGGCAGGTCGTCGGCAAGAACGCCCGATATGGCCAAAGCGCTGGCAATGGAAACAACGTCGTTGGTGCGGAACATAAGGCTTAACCCTGTAACGGTACCAGGCAGCCACCAGAAGGTCAGGAAGGATTAAGAGGTTGAAAGTGAGGATTAGGGTCGGTGTGGGGACAAGCTCACCATCAACCTTCTTTTTAATATGTTCAATTTTGATAGCGTTTTGTGAAGCAAATTCTTCTTGGAGACGCACCTCATCATACATTACCAGTTCTTTTGCATAAACACCATGAGAGTGATTGAGGGTGCCATGTGGCGAACAACCAACCGGCTGGCCCGCAAGGGATGTCAAGGCCAGAAGGCGAGCACTCTGCTCCCCATTTTCTACCTCAACTAGTAGGCTATCATCCGCTTGCGGAACCACCTTCGGAGAAGGGCCACAGGCTTGAACTAAACCTCTGTGAGTGTTAAAAATGTCTTGTTGTCGCAGATCTAATCCCTCGGGGGCACGAACGACCACAAACTTAGTAAAGGGAACTTGTGAACATGGTTCAGGAAGGAATCCAACAGGTCTCGGAGGACGACGGGACCTACTTGACGGAGGCCGTTATGTCCTGCCTGCCTGGAAAGTCTGCATTGTCACCACAAGAGAAGGGGAAGGATCAGGAGGGGAAACCGAAAGATCGCCAGAGTCGTCAACAGTTGAAGGTAGGTTAGAAGCCATAAGACGATATTTAAAATTCACTGCAGCCGATCCCATACCCACCACGGAGCCACATTTAGAGGACAAGATAAAATTGTCCCAGGGATCCAGCCAGAGCATACGCCAGGGAAGAAAGGTGTCGTGAAGGTGCCTCCGTCGTCGAGTTCGGCACAACACCTAGCTTTGCGTAAAGGGGCCACAGATGCGACCCCCGTTCAACGGGAATGAGTAGTAGCTACCCACAAACTCCCTCCAACAAAAACCGAAGAATAGCCAAATCAGAATTCCAAAGTATGCCAAGTCATCAACAGGAAAACAGGGCTGAGAGATACGACACCACCGGAAGGCCCCACTCCTACCAGTGATGAAGGGGGAGCACTTGGTCCACGAGACCGATGAAACTCGAACCCTAGAAAGATAGGGTCGCTACCTAAATAGGTGAGATCTCCGGCCACGTTTTAAAGCCCTGCCACCGCTCGCAAGGTGGCTCCTCATTGGCGGGGATGTGTAAGGGATTCAAAACAATTTGCAGCTCCAAAAGCAACATGCTTTTTATATATTAACTTTATGGTTCCAAACCGCAATGTTCATATTTGTGAAGGGTGTCACTAAATACACCAATACGTGTAGAGTGTACTGGATACTTTAGACTTCAATTGAATGAAACTGATTACATAAATATCATATATATTGGGCTACAATAAGTTTTGGTAGTGGCACAGTGAATGAAAACCAAGAAGAATCTAATAAGGAGGAAGGTCTTAAACGAGCTTTCAATTGATCCCTAAGTCTTGACCAAGCACCCCTGTAGATGGTTCTACCATTGGTGGTGCATCATCTGCTCACTTACAAATGTCACTGGGAGCTGCCAGAGGGCGTGGCGGCAGATACAAACATGGCACCAAAACAACACGGTCACAGCTGTGTTGTTTGTGGAAAATACAAGCGGAAGCAAAAGAAATTCATATATCGCTTCTTTCCCAAAGGTATATATCATAACTGACTGAATACAGGATTCTAGAGACATCATCTCAGTAAATAGCTGACCCATGAATGCAGGGATTTATATCATTACTGATGTTTGTTATGGCTCAAGAACCTTGACATCAATCTGAAAACGAAAACACCTAATCAGCTGAACAAGTCCCGTGTTGTGTGAAGCAGCCACTTTTAAGATGACCAGTATAGCGCGGTTGGCCGTTTGACGTCTGATGCTCCACAATTTACAGATGTTTTAAATAATATAAATAAATAGCGTAATCTACTCACGTATTATATGCCATTCACTTAATCGGTTATCTTTAATGTAACAAATACCCTCAATTTTATGTTCTTAAGTTTGTGTGGACTGTGAGGTTGGAATTATTACTGGCTTATATAATATTATTCATGAATACACAGACAAGCAATAAACGGTAGTGGAGAAATTCCCCTAGCATTGTATTATTATTCACTCACTTGTTCGTCAAGGGGAATCCACGCAATGCGAGCTAAGCTCATTATTATCACGCCTCCTTAACTGGGAATGTATTGCGTGAAATGCATGTTAAGTGTTTATGTATCGTTGGAATGGCTGTGAATGTGTGTGTAGCCTGTATTTTAGCCAATTGGCGACATTTGGAAACGAAGGCTTAGGGTTAATATGTACGGTACCATTCTCACTACGGTACCAGTCTCACCCGAAGGCTTAGGTTGACCAGTAGCTTAAGTTGACCAGTATGATACCCATCTCACCTTGTAACCGATCACCAACCCCAGATTGGACGTCACAACTTCGTCCATTTATTCCAGGTTCCTATTTATACTGCTAGGTGAACAGAGGCTACACCATTAAGAGACTTGCCCAAATGTCTCTTCCCCGCCCGAGTCTCGAACTCGGGACCTTCTGGTTGTGAGCCAGATGCGCTATCCGTTACGCCACGGTCGACCTGAATAGTAAACATGTAACACCGAGATAAAATATATTTATAAACACTTACACCATGAGCCAAAAGATATTATGTTCCATACTTTTGGTAATGTTGTTACTGAAGGGATGTTTATTTATTAGTGTATGACGTGTATGGATGGAGCTGCAGAAACATAAATTACTCGAGAGACAGTCACTGGGATGATTGCTGTGGTTGTCTCGCATATTCCTTCGTGAGAAATAATTGCGTACCGGTATATCTTTATTTACTCCTCACCAATTATGCAGTGCACATAATATGAGGAGTGATTCACATTGTATGTGTTTGTTTGTTTACTCAGTAAACGTACAAACATTATGGGGGCCATATACACTATGGGGACCATATGGCTGAAATCCATACAGGTACTGAAACAAATTTAAATGTAAGGAACAAAACCAATACAAGATATTATAGACGTTGAGTAACCTACACATATAACACAGGTAATATATTAGATTAAGTATTGTATACAGAAAACGGTAAAGTTGCTGCAAAAATAATAAAGTCTGTTCATTTGAGAAATATCTGTAAGCCCCACCCCATTCCACCAGTGCCGTAGATAACATAAAGGTTATCGTACCGCAGTCTCAGCTATATCACTTGACGTGTTACCATGAAGCTGATTAGGTCTCATTATAACATTCAATGCAGGTCAGATTCTGCAGTTATTGTGTACACTGCACATTTTATCCTCTACACCACTATACTGTTGAATGTTTGTGTTATGGACATTGATTTCCAAAAGGTAAAGAGAAACTACAGTAATAAAATTAGAACACAAATAAGTGGAAGATTCGTTGAAAAATGCTCATACCACTTTATTTATCATCAATATTTGCACCAACTATTGAATCAATTCATGAAGTAAGTAATCATTCTCCGACAGCAAATGAATGCCAATACCATGGTCAATGTTATAATTATGCAAAGGTTTGCGAGTACATGGACTTGATTTTGGTGTACTCGATTTCCTCGCCCTGTGTGTCTTTACCTCGATCCTTTCCCCCCCCCCCCCCCCGTCTATCTCTCTCTCTCTCTTAATGTAAAGTGGATAGTGTTAAGATCAGTCAACTTGCTATAGTCAATAATTTTGTGATTCATTTAGCTGTCAATAATGATAATACAGTATATATAATTGGTTGGCTTTATTCGTTGTCAAAGTATTTGAATACGTAGACGATAATATCCCTGGCTTGACTGAAAAGTTGGGGTGCACCAGTAGGTTTGCCACATAAATTATGGTCTGCCAAGAATGGATGAGAGACGTATCCTTCCCCTTTAGAAGACAGGTGGCGACTGAAGTGAACGGCGAGCTGCGAGTGTCACTGTGAGAAACCAGTGTTGTCAATGTACCTACCTTCCCGCTAGATCTAAAATATTTACTTGAACAAGAGAATGGAGGCATTGAAAAGAGGCTCCAGTCTTGATTTTTCTTTCTGCCTTGATAATCTAGAAGGGTTGATAGCATTGAAAGCCTTTCTTAACTAATATTATTGATAAATAAATGTTTACTTTGATCTAGTGGCAAAGTTCATACCTAGCGATAAGAATTCTCATAGTATTCTGAATCTGTGAGCCCTTTCTGATCAACATTGTGGTATTATTCTAGTAATTTTAGGCATCCATTAACTATTGTGTAGCCTTCTAGCATCATTTGTAAACTGATTGAGCAGCATTTTTTTATTTTGTTTGGTAACCCTGCTAGACACGCTACATGATACAGGCGTGCCAGCCGTATGATGACAGGTGGGGAAGTGGGCGGGGCTTATAGATATTTCTCGACTGAACAGACCTTAGATTGTATACATGGAATGTAGCACAATCTATTTAGTTGTAGTAGCATATGGACTATAAGGTAGGACAATAATGATTATGACAAAATGGGGATCACAATTCAAACATCATGAGTGACAACAGTAGCCTACTATTTAGATATAGGTCTATAAAAGCTATTATGTATTGTGAAAAATTAAGAAGTATTGATTACTGCAAGCAGTAGCCTATAGATATTCGAAACTATATAGTTATAGCTCAAATATAACCGTTTTCTAAAGAACGGTACATTCTCCAGTGAGGGGTATAAACTGTATAGTTACTGTTCGAAATTAAGGGGACCGCCCAGTATTTACTAGGGGGCTGACACTGAACTTCGTCTGATTTGTTATGAGATTTCGCACACTTATAGAGGATTATGTAAGGAGGAAAACAAATTTTAATTTTTCTCTCTAGGTCAATTAGTTCCTGAATTAGGGTGGAAATTAGTTCGAAAATACAATACAAATTCTGACGTCGATAGGCTTGAAACCCAAGCACTGTATAATCTTTTCAGAGTCATCAGAAAACTCAGGACAGGTGGTTTTAGAACTCTCTTGGCTTCTTTTTTAAATTTTTCATCTAATTGCGGAATTAGGTGACTCGGAAATTAGATCATTATTTTTTACTGCGTGGTCAGCTACCTATGCCAAGAGGCTGTCGCAATAAATCGGAAATGCAAAACAACGGCGCAAGAGATTTATAGAGCATTTCACAAGCTTTATAACTGTATAAGTACCATCCTTATACAATAGTTACAGACTTATAATCGATCATAGGTCGAAAACATACATTTCGAGAAAAAGGCTTGTAAAGTTCAGTGATGTCTTCACTCAAGTATAAGTACATATCACTTAGTATACATGTTCTCTATTTGGGTTTTAGGCATTTATACGTAAGTTTATATATTCATATATATTCATATATAAGCTTTCCATTAATATTTAGCACCTGGTAATTTTTTCGATATACAGACATAGCACGACCGCCCCCCCCCCATATTTGTCCCGTTGCGGGGTGCTACGGTGCCCGCGAAAGTTTGATATAACATCGATTTAGACCAATTTCCTGTTGTTATTTTGCCTTGGGAGTTGCCACACTGACGGATGACTGACGTACATTGATGTTTCTGGGTTCAGCTAAATATTCCAAATTCCATCGATTTTCACCCCCCAACACTGGGCGGTCCCCTTAACCGTTCTCTATTAGTGGGTGCTTGACGTTAGATGGGGTAAGGATGAGGGGCCTACAACCAAAAGCAGTCACTTCTCTTATTAGATTCTTCTTGGTGAAAACCTTGGCAACACTGCTCTTAGTCATAAAGTACAGAAGGATAGTCTGGATAGAGCTGAAAGCGTGACGTCACACGGTTATTTTGCCGCGCGTCTTAGGGATTTGGTGGCAGGACTGTTGTAGGGCATACAACCAAAACACCTCGGTCGTTTTTCCTTATTAAATACTCCTTGATATCTGTGCGCCTGTCTTGTTTGCAGTGTTACCAAAGTTAAGGGAAATTCCACAAAATGAGGGGGCAATAGATTAAAGAGGGAACGTCTTTAAGAGTGATTTAACCCTCCAGCCCCGGGGGCTATAGCTTATGACTGTGCTCCGGTACCGGGTGTTTTGACGATCTTTGGCCTATATTAACTACTCTGTAAGTCAATGAATATGTCATGTAATGTTGTGAATAAAAAAGAATAATGTTCCACAAACCTTCCTCTGTCGAATGGCGTTGAGTAGAGGTCTCTAGCCCCTCTGGTTGCATAATGGTGAGCGCGGGAAGACGAGTGCTTTTCGGCGGCAAATTCTTCCCGCGTTCGGACGCGTCGCCCCGGCCATGGCTACGACGCACCTAGCCGCTCGCCGCGCCAAAGTATTTATCTCCCTTAGACGATTTTAGTGTTTGATATTGAGAATGTGATGTTTATTTGATATTTTCTAGTTATTTTGAGGCCAATTATATAAAATATGTTTATTAGGGTATCACTGTCACTGATATTGCTAATTTTCACTAGATACCGTACATTTTATTAGTAATTGAGGTAGCTTATTGTTGTATTAGGCACTGATTATTCGTTATCACAGGTGTTTATTATACTTTGGCCATCAAATATTAGGTCTTGTGTCACTTTCACTTTGACAAATATGCTTTAGAGAGTGTCACTGTCACTGATAATGCTCATTTTCACTCGATACCGTACATTTTATTAGTAATTGAGGTAGGTTATTGTTGTATTAGGCACTGATTATTCGTTATCACAGGTGTTTATTATACTTTGGCCATCAAATATTAGGTCTTGTGTCACTTTCACTTAGTTATATGATTTGTAAACGTTTTATATACAATTTATTGTGTCTTTTTTCACTGATTTATATATTTCTATAGGTTCTAATCATATGAATGTCACTTGGTATATACATATGTGTCACTTTCACATATTATTATGGTGTAATTGTATTTGTATCAATGTTCTCATAATACATGACTTTTGTTTTACAATACATTGGTTTTCTTCCACTTTTTGCCTATATATAATTATAGTGTACATATTGTCATTTTATTTGGCAATTTCAGTATGATTATTAGAACTCCAGCTTGGAGTGGTAATCAAAGAAGCAATCTACAGCACAGAGTGCCACCTTGCACTCCACACACTCCAGGGTTGACTTTTTACCTGACCTCGGCTTCACCCTGCTGTTGTAGCAGACATGGCACCGCTTCTGCTGTGTTCTTCCGGATTCATTCTGAGGCAGGGAACCAAGCCTGTGCCTAATCAAGTATTGAGCAGACTGCAAGCGGTCAATAACGGCGGACCCAGGATGTGCCACTGCCCTCTGTGGCATAGCATACTTCTCCAGGAGCTCCGTCAACACCTGCTTTTGGAACCTCCGCAGGCTATTGAACTTCATGGGTGTGTTCACATTCCGAAGCTTGTATATGTTGTAGGCATTCAGAACTGACATGTCCACCATATGCAGAAAGAACTTTTTGTACCATCTGCACGAGGTACGCAGGCAGTCAATGAAGCCTATCTGCATGTCGGACTTGTCCACCAGCCTCATGTTGATGTTGTAGTCCAGGACAGCATCGGGCTTGGTCACCCTGGCCTGGGTGCGGCGATCCACCTTGCCAGTCTCCACCATTTCCCCCTTGTGGATGGTGGTCAGGAGGTTGACCTTCCGCTGGTCGTGCCAGTGGATAGCCAGAATGGGCCCCGACTTCTTCTTGAACACATCACCTTTTTGGTCTTTGGAGGGAAAGGTGGCATGCCCTTCCTTTTCCCTCGTACTGTGCCTACAGTCCCCGTCTTGCGCTCATGCAGGTACTGTGAGAGAGTGGGGGACGTGTAATAATTGTCCGTGTAGAGGACGTGATTCTTATGAAGTAGCGGTCCATCATGGCTTGCACCACTGCTCCGCCAAAGCCAATGAGGGGGTCCACAAGCAAGTCCCCTTCCTTCCCGCTGTAGACCAGGAAGTCCAGGACATAGCCAGTTTGGCAGTCGCACAGCACAAAGAATTTTATGCCAAAGCGATGTCTTTTTGAGGGGATGTACTGCCGGAAGCTGAGTTTTCCCCGGAACAGCACAAGAGACTCGTCAATGACGACCTTGCGGAAGGGCTTGAAGTAGGAGGTGAAGCGTTCTCGCATCATCTCATACAACGTCCTAATCTTCCACAGCTTGTCTGGGAGGTGGACGTCAAGGTTGGTGACAAGATGGAGCGCTGCGAGGATATCAAGGTACCGGTCGCGAGACATATATTTCCCGAAGGCAGGGGTAGATATCAGATCATTGGTGATCCAATAGTCAGGCAACCTATGCTTCTTGACATGAGGCATTAGCATGGTGAGTGCCAGGAACACCATGAACTCTTTATGAGTCACTGGGGTCCACTGCCTCATGTGGCCCTTGGTCACCTTTCCCAAAAAGTGGACCTGGAATTGGTGCTGCTTATTTGTCTCTTTGACAACATAGCCTACCACCTCCTCATCAAAGAAGGCCTCAAACAGTTTGTGTGGTGGAGCATTGGGGCCTGCAGGAAAATTGGGGGTAACGCCTGAACCCTCCAGTACCTCATCAAAAGCTGGCACATCAGGGTTGTATGCATCCTCATCAACTACGTCTTGCCACTGAAAAACGTAGAATGGGTCTTGTCTACGCTGACGAGGAGCTCCAGCTGGTGGCCCAGCACGCCCACGGCCAACTCGGGAGGCGCGCGCCCCTAGGGCGGCGAGGGCGGCGGCCAGGGCGGTGGGCAGCACGACGGGCAGCACGACGCCGGGCCAAGCGGATGGGTCGAGGGTCGTCGATGTCCATATAGTCATCGTCAGAGTGGTCATCTTGCCCTGACGGTGGACCTATGTAATCATGGCCAGAGTCTTGAGAGAGGTGCCCTTCATCATCAGTGGCCCTCACATAATCTGGTGGGGAACCAGTGATGCGTGGGCGGCGTGCGGGTGGGCGAGGTGGGGAAGGAGTGGCAGGTGAGGCTGTGTCCCCCCGAGGTCCCGGGCTCCTTGGCCTGCGACGAGTGACAGAAAGCAATGTTTCACTGTCACTAGGCCCAGGTATTGGTGATGCGAGCTCAAAGACTTCTTCAGGAAGACATGTTGAAGGCGGGAGAGGTGGGGAGGACCGTGGGGAAAGTTGCGGGGACGTATGGCTGGGGCCGGCCGGGGTGGACGCCGCGGGAGCCTCGAACAAAACTCTCTTACTTTTCTTAATTTTCTTGGTATATTTCCTACCTTTCCCCTTTTCGGCAGCAGTATGTCTCCTGTCGGGGGACCTAGGAGGCAAATAGGCCGAAAGTGTGGGGTCCTCAACCCTTGGCAATGGTGGGGGTGGTGGGAAGAATGCGGGGCATCCGGGGCATCTTGGGTGGCGTGGGTAGATAAGGGAGACAATGGCGGACGAGAAGGGTCACCACGCTGACCCTCACTCACAGCCTCATCCTCACCAAGTAGTTTTGCTTGTTCCCTAGCTGCCGCGGCCGCCTTCTCAAGTATTTTCTGCTTATACAAATGTAGCTTGAAAGGCGATTTACCTGGGGAAGGGCTTGGCGTCGTGTCACTTAAGCGAAATTTGGTGAGTGACCTTGAACTCTCCCACTCGCTCACTCTCTCAAGTTCACTGTCTTTAGGTAAACCAGCTTCCTCAACAACTGGTACATCACCTTCATCACTCTCATCACTGTCATGTTCTCTCGCAAATCCCAGGAATTGCTCTTCTTTATCACTCTCATGGCCATAATCACTTGACTTATAATTACTGGAGTCGTCACTGACTTCATCATCAACATTATGCTTGGCATCAGCTCGCTCATAAAGTCTCAATGTCGTCTCAATACCTCCGGGAGATAACACATTTAGGCGATGGCGTCGGGGTAAGGCGCGACGAACAAGCAAGGGCGTCGTAGGAAGCACGGTATCGGACACAGCGGAATCACTATTTGGCGTACTGTCCATGATGGCGTCGGGGTAGATACTGTTGCTGTGGCGGAGTTTACGCCTGGTGGCGCCACCTACCGTCCCACGATACCGAAAATGTACGCGCGGCATTCGAAAGCACGCATGCAAGCAATGGGCGTTCAAGAGCCCTTCCGGGTTGCGCGGGCCGAGGTTGTTATGGGCGTTCAAGAGCCCATCCGGGTTGGAGGGGTTAATGTTGATAAAAACACTTTTAAATTATTTAAAATAAATTATATATATCAAAACAAGAGGAAAATATTAGGAATACATATAAATTATAAAAGATACTTATACATGATTTAAGCTGTATAACTACAAACAACACAACAAAAATTTAAATGTAATTTTGAATATATATTATTAGTCACATGGTATGTAGATGTTAATTTATAAAGTTGCACTAAAACAGGACATTTCACGAAATACGTTCATAGGTTATACTTATGACACCTACGAATATTTTGGCCCAGCATGTTTGACGTTGGCAACTCCCCACTCTCACAACAACAATGGTGGAGGTTTAAGAGACGTGGCTGTGAACCTCCTCATAATGACGACAATTTCACGATAATCTGGCCTTTACAGTAGCCTCTACTTATGTCTATTTAACTCTATTATGTCTATAGAGTCTCTGGATAGCGTAGAATTGATTATTAATAGCGTTATTAGTACAAGGTAGGGATTATTACGAATTAATGAGGACCCTCCCGTTTTCCTTTGCGATGTTGCTGCCATCTCTCGAACGGGTGGCTCGCTATTTTCAGATTTGTAGCGTCTTGTTTCCTCTGTATCCAATCTGTACTCTATGCTCTTAGTCAACCTCACCCAAGAAGAATCTAATAAGGAGAAGCGACTCTGCTTTTGGTTGTAGGCCCCTGATACTTACCCCATCTAACTACAAGCACCCATCAATAGAGAACGGTTAATTTCGAACAGTAACTATACAGGTTATACTCCTCACTAGAGAATGTACTGTTCTATAGAAAACGGTTATATTCAAGCTATAGCTAATATAGTTTCTAATATCTATAGGCTACCGCAAAAAACATCTATACCCTCCCGGGTTAATCTGCGATAGCGGAGTATCCTTAACTGGGCATAAATGTACTCTACTTCAGGCTAACCCACACTGGTATAGCCTGATAACAAACAAGATGCAAATTACGTTAAAATGCATATAAAGGAATCTATGGAAAGATCAATTAAATCACTGCAAGATTTAATACAATAAAAAGATGCTTCAATACAGTTACTCTAAACAACAATAAACTCTTCACTCCTATCTGAAAGAAAGTGAAGTATAGTCCTACAGCATAGACCTCTGATGCTCATAAGATGCTTGTATCTTAAACTATATAAAGGCAGGAGGCAGGACACCACACGTGTAAATCGAATACACTAAAAGATAGGAAATATAATGTTAACTGACACGAGAATACTATAAATGCGCAACGGTAGCAATGCTCGACACTAAAAGAAGTACTTCCTCATCAACGAAACAGTTTGCTATGGTTGTGCGGCTCAACAACAACCTAGACTAATAAATGCTGTGAATAATAATGCGTACATATCAAAGAGCTTATATTAAATACTAACAAGTGTCTACTCGATTAATAATGTCTAGCTGGGATACTCTAGGTAAGGAACTGGGGTTGAGCAAGACAGGCTTGTAGCCTAGCGATGTCCTTAAGACTGCATCCTTTAACCCTCTCACATCCTAACGTGATTTTTGAGCCTATTAGGGATACTTTAAATCTTTTGTTACCGTCAGGGGTATCTATAAACCTTTAGTTTGTTTACTTCAACCTCTGCAGTTGTCTTTGAGTTAGCTGTGGGCAGAAAACTAATTTTGGAGAGGTAATTATAACAGTGAGAGTAATCTATTTCTTATTGCTAATCTGGCAACCTCTGCATCCTATGGTCGTGAGAGGGTTAAGTTACGTTAATTGACTAGGGTGCTCTCTTGATAGGTCCAGATCACAAGTATCTGGTTCTATCCTGGCGACCCTCTAAAGACAAGCAAAGAGGCAGCAAAGTGTGGAACTGGTACAGGCCAAAACCCTCAGTCAACAGATGCTGCACTCGCAAATGACGCAACCGAAAAGACAACCCAGGCTACCACAGGACCGGTCGAAGTTGTGTAGGTATAAGCAAACCGTACACACATCAGAGACAACGACTACAGTTACCTTATTCCAGTCTAGCATTAAATAAAAGAGCAGAAACACTAAATCAATAATGGAGACACAAAAAGTTCTTAACCTATACTAACTAAGAACCCTCAAACCTACTCTAAGTACATGTAAATATCTCTGAGGACGGCGCATGCAATACAATGGGCCGGCTATGGAAACCGTATGCAGAACCCAAGGGGAGTGTTGTGCAGTTAATAAAGGTTAGAGTATGGAAAGAGAGAATCGAGTGAGAGAAACAGTGGTAAAGGGGGTGATCGGGAGAGAGTATGCAAGGGGATGTTAGAAGCACGCGCGCCAAGCCTGTCCTGACGAGGACAGCTCCTGGGAACCCTCACGGAGGAGGTTAGATACACAGAAGCCCACAAAAGCGCGATGGTCGGCCAATCACGAGCCGAGACGTCACAAGACAGCAGGCGTCCTTAGGACGCGCCAGGATCCGCCAGCCAATCAAGGGCGTGGGAAAGCCCGCGCACGAGCAGGAAAACTCCTCCGAGCGAGGGAGGCAGCACATACATACACACGCACATATTACCACCACGCTGCCTACATCGCTCTTTCTCCTTAACTTTACACAATGCATCTTATATTCTACCAATGATATAAAATACTTCCCGTTGTCACAGACGAAAACAAAGACCACCACTGGACTGTCTGTGACAATGTGATTACTAGGAAAGAAAGAACAACATTCTCTGATAACTGTAGCCTATTTCGATGTCCCTGCCGAGCGCTAGTGGCTAACGAGAGGCGATTCTGCCAACGCTGGTAGATGTCACACCCCGCCCAAGATATGGGACGCTCAACATTAGGCGAGCACCATATCTGACAAGGCAGAATGCCGACAAGACCCGCCACACCTAGCCACTCCACCAGAAATGAAATGCAAAGCTCAATCTTAAATAAAACAACATATTAGCATAAATAAAATCTTATAACCACTCCCAAACACAATAGTATAATTTTAGCCTGCTATGCTCCCTGAGCGAGCTTCACAGAGCCCAGCCTACTAAGTGAAAGACAGGTTCAACTTAGGACTTTAGCTATAACATTGGCAACTTACAATTAACTATCAAAAAGAAAGAGTTTTTATGTGATTTTTTGATTTAATTTTAATGTTGTTTTTGACGGCTGCTCTACAGGGGCAAGCCTGGTTTTTCTCCACTCTCAACACACACTGACTGAACGGCGAGGGTTCTCCTGCAAACATACCCTCCCGTGACAAACAATCAGCCAAAACATTATCAGTGCCCTTAACATGCCACACATCCAACTTGTGTTCCGGCAGCAAAACAACACTTGACACTGATAAACTGCCCAGTTCATCACAAGACTGGCACTTCTCTTCGCTCTCTCCGGCAACGGGGCCTGCCAATAACCTTTCACTAGTTCTACCTTCGTGATGAGCGAGGCAGCCCCGATGCGGTCTATGGTGTCGTCAACTCTAGGTAATGGATGGTCTATGTCTGTCAGGGATAATGCTTCCACACTCTTGCGATCAACATACCCACGGATCTTGCCACTCAACTCAGGTTGCAAACTCACTGGCAACGGCCACTCATGATATCCCTTATCCCTCAGACCCTTTTTCCACATGTAGTCTAGCTCTACTTTTACGACAGACTGTTGAGCAGGATTTATACGGTAGGGAACTAACTTGAGCCTTGCACTGTCTCCAGCCTCCATGTCGGATTCTACCCCATACATCAGGCCTGGAGAAGCAACAAACATGCGGATGTACTGCCACAGCCTAGTAAACAACATCTCGTAGCGCTCAGGAACAAGAGGTTGTAACTTATCTTGAAGAACAACATGCCTAGTGCCCTCCCACAACCCAGCCGAGACCGCAGCTTCTAAACTATAGTCTCCCTCCTTCTCCATCTTCGTCCCTAGAACAGCCAGGTCATGAGAGGGACAATCAGTACCACCTGTGCAGTCACTCCCATAGTTCATAATTGCTAAGGCTTCCCCGCCGATACCGTACATGCGCACCCCCGCATTCCTTGCGACTACATCTGCCTGCGCAGCATCACCGCCTTCAGCGACATGGCCAGATACAGTCAGTCTATGGTAGGGCTGTTGCATTCGACTAGAGCAGCATTGGGAGGCTATGCGATGACCGGGCACATCCACTCCACAGCCCACCTCACGAATCTGCTCAATGTCCTCATTCTGACCACCACCCTTGGCAGCCATGGGTCACCCCTGACCTGACAACCATGCCAAAGCCTCGTCGCCCACCTTGAACCACCGAAACAACGAGGCCAACGGTCTACTCACACTCAAGTGACCTGCCAGCGGAACATTGTGCACCGCATGAGTTGTGAGGCCTGGGTGCTCGGCACGACCAGTGGGGTATGAACCGAGCTGGTGCTGGAGCGCTGCACACTGCTGCTCAGGCAGGTGCTCTAGCACTTCCACAGCCACCAGAGTCGTGTCCCCCGCCCACTGCTCCACCGAGACATGACAATCCTAACTCTCCTCCACCTGTGCCCCACTGCCCCTCTCTCCTTCTCCACCTTGGCCACTGCAGACCAACACAGGGACAGTAGGCTACTCAGGTGGTTGCCTCACAAACTCCTTTAACAGGTTCACATGACATGTTTCCCCGTCCTCGTGTTCAATAGCCCTGTTCACACAACTCTCCTCCACCTGGGAACTACTCTGTCGCGGAGTGCCATCATGCCCAACCATGTCACTAGGGGGGACAGGTTCTGGGGCCACTCCGGAGCTCACCTCTGGGTCAAGTACCGAGTCGCCAAGAAGAGCCGCTGGATCAAAACTCACAAAACTTCTCCCAACTTTAGCTTTCTCCTTCCGATCGTTCCTCCGCTGGTCTAGAGACTGAGGAATAGGCTGTGACACCTTAGATGTACGAGATCGGGTGACAACACACGCCATCTGCTGTAATTGACACCTCTCGACCAACTCCTGCCCCTCCCTACTCACGTCGGCCGCCCTCTCGGCAACGCCTAAGGGTGGAACCTCAGAAGCAGGCACCGCAAAGTCGTTGCCGAGAAGAAGGTCGACGCCCTCTACTGGCAGTTTCTCTACGATTCGAACATCTATGTCTTGTGTCACACCATCAACCTCCAGCTCCACTCGAACCAACGGGTATGACCGTGTAGCATTAATACCCTGCACCACAACTACCCGTGCCACGTTTATAGGTTGGCCTGTAAAGTTTTTCATCAGAGTCTGGGATGCACCTGTATCACGCAACAACTCCAACCCATGCTTGCAACCAGCCCAACTCAAGCAGCCACACCCTCTATGGTCGCAAAAAGTATCGCGGATAGGTTTCGAGCCTTCCGGACACTCCTTCACTGGCTGTGCCCCCGCATCTAACATATCACCCCGGGTAAACGCAGAAGACCTCAGAGACACCCCAATGTTGCTAGCCAAAGACACGACTTCTGTAGGTTGGTTACTAGGGCAGGAACGTGCAAAATGCCCCTTTTTATGACACTTAACCCTCCCGCATTTTTACGACGCGATCGAGTCAAAACGCCACCCCTCCAAGAGTGCTCATATGACGCAATCGCGTCATAATGCCACCTGTAAGTTAGAAATATTCGCCAAAAATAAGTTTATGACTCGATTTTGATGCAATTTGGACTGGTAAGTTAGGCATTAGTAAGTTACAAAAGGAAGTATCTAGCAACCCCAAAGCGTCCCTCTCTGAGGAGCCCGGGCCTTTGTTAAGTCAGTAGTTTCCCGGCCCCCAGACTGTGAGGCAGGGTCCCGGCCCTTTAAATTCTGGGCTCCCTCCATCTGGCCCACCATACCTAGCTATAGGCAGGCAATTATGGATTATTTCATCTACCCAGTGAAAGTGTTTAGTGAATAATTCGAACTATATATGTATATAAGATGTTACTTGTGACTTTTGGTGACTGAGGGGAGTGAATCTTGGTTGAGGTAGTTTTGTCTAGGTATCATTGGTGACTTTACACTATTTTTTGCTTGAAAGACATTTATAATTATCAATAAATACTGCCTACGAAATAAATACATTATAATCACGAAGATGTCACAGGAATACTTACAGGAAGTATGGTAAGTACTCTATGGAATTTTAGTTATATTACAGTTTATATTATATATATATATATATTATATATATATACAGTATATAACAGCCCCAAGGTCCCGAGCAAGCCCAAGGCCCATAATCGAGTATTTATATTATTATTATATTTTGTATGTTATTTAAATATTTATTTATTTTATTTATTATTGTTTTTATTTATTTTATTTTATCTATTTCATTTCATTTATGTTTATTTTTTTATTTTATATATATATATATACCGTATATATGTTTTGTTATTCCTGTTCCCCAGGGTGTCTAGCGGATCAGCACCAAGGTCCCGATCAAGCCCAAGGCCCATAATCGAGTATGTATATTATTTTTATATATTTTTTTTATTTTATATATATATATATATATATATATATATGTATAGGGTACGATGCCCAATGCAGAGGCAAAAATGGGCACTATTTTTTTTTATCCGAGTTGCTTCTGTCAACCTATAACAGATTGAAAATTGGGGGTAGGGGCGATAAATAGCAAAAAGGCTATATTTTTAAAGCAAATCAAAAATGTTCTTGTATCTCTAATTATTTAAGAGAGAGAAGGCAAATAAGAGATGCGTCTCCATTTTTTCACAAAACCATAAGGAGACGCCCATGGACCTAAGGAGACGCAGGTATGTTTAAAACACAAAAACACACATAACATTATATAAGTACTTACCTCATGGGTACCAGAAAGAAAGCATGGTACTTTTGGTTGTAAGTTGACAATGCTAAAGCAATAAAACGGACTGACATACGCCTTATAATATATATTATTAGAGAGACATAAAATATTACTAAACATACTAATTGCTCATTGTAGGCCAATAACAAACAGTTTAGAGGATGCAGGGAAGTTATATATGTAACATTCATGCTAATACGAGGTTTAAATCAAGCACCAGTCGCCAACCCGGGCATATTTGGGGAAAATAGGGATAGGAAATGGGCGGAGGGCCTGGAAATATAGTCTATTTTTTCATCACTAGGCTGACAGGGCCCACACAAACATTTGACTGCTGGCAAGAACATGCTTAATGTGATTTTGAATTGCTGAGGGGGTAAAAGGGGTGCGTCTCCTTAGGGCCAGCAAAAAATTCTGGAGGTCCAATAGAGACGCATTTTTCAAACTGTTGCCATACCTCACTGGTAGAAAGCCATTCTCCCAACTATGTATGGTGTAATTAGGGTCGAGTTTCCTTCACCCAGGATAAAAGAAAAGGTTATTATGTTTAATAATGTTAACAAAAAAAACACATATTTACAAGGACCTAAGGAGACGCAACCCGGCTACCCTAAGCAGACGTGTGCGTCTCTATAAATGCGTCTCTATAGGGCCCAGGGTTCTAGTTAAGGCAGCTTCGTCAATGGTGAAGGAAACTCAACCTTATTTATACCAGACATAGAGGAGAGTATGCTATGTTACCAGTGTGGTGTACGACCTTCTGGCATCAATTTGAAAAAATGCGTCTCCATTGGATTTTACTATTTTTGCTGGACCTATGGGGACGCACCCTCACCCCCCTTCAGCCGTACAAGTAAAAGCCTTTTGATCATGAAGTGCTATACTTCAACTCATGCACTATCAACCTGCAGTAATAGAAACGAGATTCAAATTAGGGAACTGTAAGATATTTAGCTTTTAAAAAAACAAAAATCCTTAGGTTTTCGAAAGGAATTTGCGAAAACATGACATTTGTTTAGTTCATCTCATCTCACACAATAACATATGAAAATAATAAGCTGGTACTATGTGAGCATATTAGGTGATAGTTAAATAATATTTTGGCCCACCATTCATACATCTATCTACTCATCCTCTGCCTGTGCAAGTTTTTTTGTTTCAAGTGCGTCTCCTTTGGGCAATGCGTCTCCATTGGTACTCATACCCTATATATATATATATTTTGTTTTTATTCCTGTTCCCCAGAGTGTCTAGCGGATCAGCCCCAAGGTCCCGAGCAAGCCCAAGGCCCATAATCGAGTATTTATATTATTGTATTTTATATTTTATTTATTTTATTTATATATATATATATTTGTTTTTCTTTTTTATTCCTGTTCCCCAGGGTGTCTAGCGGATCAGCCCCAAGGTCCCGAGCAAGCCCAAGGCCCATAATCGATTATTTATATTATTATTACATTTTTATTTTATTTATATATTTATTTATTTGATTTGATTTATTTCATTTTTTTATATTTTTATTTAATTTAATTTATATATATATATACCATAATTATATATATATATATATATATATATATATATATATATATATATATACAGTATATATATATATATATATATATATATATATATATATATACCGGTATATACTGTATATAATATATATATATATATTTTTTTATTTTTTATTTTTTTTTTATTCCTGTTGCCCAGGGTATCTAGTGGATCAGCCCCAAGGTCCCAAGCAAGCCCAAGGCCCATAATCGAGTATTTATATTATTATTATATTTTTATTTTATTTATATATTTATTTATTTTATTTATTACTGTTGTTATTTATTTTATTTTATTTATTTCATTGTATTTATATTTTTATTTTATTTATTTTATATATATATATATATATATATATATTTATGACACCTTGTATGTATACTGTATATATATATATATATATATATATATATATATATATATATATATACAGTATATATAGATACCCACACACACATACACATATTTGTGTTACCATTCATTATATTTTGTTTGATACCTTGTATATATATATATATATATATATATATATATATATATATATATTTATTTAAAAGTGTTGTACATTGTGGCAAAGATATACAACTGTATAAACATTCTCATATATTTACATAACAATACCAATGCATGGAAACAATTGTGCATACCTCGCGAACCAATTACGCTATATTATTTTGGATTTCACCATTAGAAAGAGCACAATTTTCCGATCCAGTGATATATACAGTTATATACGTATCCAAGCAAATAACACAACGACGAGGTGGGGAACAGCTCGGAACCCGGCTAAAGAGACGGAAAAGAGACGGGTGAAGCGTAAATATTCGCATTTTGGCTCTTCATTTCAAATATTCATAGCGCAAAAAGTATTTGTCGTAGGAACTTCTAGTTTTTTTATACTCATCAGCATTATTTGCCGTATTCATACAGCCTAAATTTAGACCATACACTTCGTAACAACGAAATAAATTGAAAATGTTATAAACCATATCAATCAAAATCATATATTTAGTTTTTTCGGTCACTGCTTGAGAACTATTGAAGTTAAACAATTTCTGTTTTCAGATTTTGAAAGAGGAGAAAAAATACTATTATGGGAGCCAAAAAAAAAAATATGGTCATCACTCACAATGTAGAGATAAGACGGTGTGAAGACAATTGCATGGGAAATAATTGTATTCTGCACTTATTTACACTTTCATATTTCGATTTATTTACATTTTGTTTTGTTTTATGATGTACTATAAATATTCCTCTTTCCATTGACCATATGATACATCACAATAAACAGCATTCTGGTGGATGAAAATGCAGAAAAACACAAGGCTTCGAAAACTCGCCCAGCCTGGTATTTCATGGCAAATTTAGAGAAGGTATTACCATCAGTTACATATTTAAGTTACCGAATGCGGGAGGGTTAAAACACTCTACTTCACCCTTGGACTTCCCCTGAGGTGGGAAAGGGCCCTGACCTTTCTTAAACGGGACGGATTTTGGTTTGTGATCAAAATTAGTATCATTGCTCTTGCTTTTGTTATTAAATGTTGCATCACTGACTCGGGGGGGTGGAGTGTTGCGCGCCTTGTTAACTGCATCGGTCTGTTGTGCAGACCCGCACCCACGAATCAGCGATAATCTCAGGTCAGCCCAATCAGCTGCCTCTTGTAGAGTTTTAGGTTGTTTCTCTTTGAGGTTCAAAGTCATGTCGCCGCCTGTGCATTTAAAAAATTGCTTTAGAAGGACTAACTGCTCAAGCTCTTCGAACGTCGTCACCTTCTCTGACCTCAGCCAATTTCTCAAAGCATCAGACAGTTCCCGGGCATGTTCTAGAAAAGTGCACTCACGACCCTTCGTAACACCTTGAAACTTCAACCTATATGTCTCTGGTTGTAACTCGTACGCCCGCAGAACAGCTTCCTTCAATACCTCATAATCGATGCAAGACTCCAAGGGCAACGCATCATATGCCTTGAGTCCTTTGCCAACCAACCTAGAGGAAACAAGGGCTGCCCACTTAACCTCGGGCCATTGGTGCTCCCGGCACTTCTTCTCAAAACGCAGGAAAAACTCGGTGACACCCGACTCGTCAAATGCAGGGACTAACTTAAGAAGGTGCGATAAAGACTGATCAAGACCTCGATTCCCAGAACCGAGACGCTGCCCTGTCGACTCCACCCGAGACTTCTCAAGCTCTATGTCTGCACAGTACATGGCCTTTCTCTCCTCAGCCTGAATCTAAGCCTCTGATGATTCCCGCTGCTCTCTCTGCTGCCTGAGCTCAGCCTCATATCTTTCTCTCCTCAGCGATCAGCCCTCATGCTTTCGCTGCTGCTGCTCAGATTGCTTCCGCTGCAGTTTGGCGAGTTCGAGCTGGAACAACATCTCGGCAGTTAAACCTTGAGGAGGAGGAGATGCTACTATCGGGGACCCAAGTGCAAACCAGGCATACCAACCACTATCGACCTGCGGGAACGTACCCGGCTCCGGAGCCCGAGGGGGTGCCATGGTAGGAGTCGAGTGGAATGGGGGCTGGGCCGAAGGAGCCCCAGCTCCCGCTCCACCCGAAGCCCCATGCACCCCACCGAGCAAACAGGCCACCAGGTCACTTCTCGTCATGCTGCTAGTGCCAACATGCACCATGACCGTGGCCAAACACTGTAGACCATACCGATCAATCCCTGACGCCCGGTCAACAGTAATAGGCATCTCCAGAAACTCCCTTGCATTCTCCTCACTAGTTACTACTCTAATGCCTTCTAACAAACCCAGCTTCTGCACCTCAGAGTCTGCTTCCCGTACTGTGTCCTCACTGTGCACTGATCCGTTGTTCGACATAGTGCCCACCGGAAATCCTCAACGTTTATAAAAAATAAAAAAAAATAATAAACTCTCATGTAGCACTATTCACTCAAAATATGCTTGAAGACAATCAAGTGCTATACTACGTTGCCAAACAAAAAATCCAACGTGTCCAAAATATTCCTCCAAAACAAATTTCCAAAAATCCGGCAATTATTTCTTAGTTCACTAAATCCGCTAAGGTCGCCATTTGTTACGACCGGGGCTCGTATAAAACAAGGTCTCTTAATCATTGGACTAGGAAAGCACACAGCCAACAACGGTAACACTAGATCCAACCCCTGAACTTATAATGCCGGCGCACAAAAACACCTATACCCTCCAGAGTTTAAATCTGCGATAACGGGGTATCCTATAACTCAGTATAAGTGCACTACTACTACAGGCTGATGATCTCTGATACAGCCTGATCACAACAACATACAATTACGGTAACACGATATACTACGAAAAGATAGAGATCTTAATTAAATCACTCCAATGATTCAATGCAAACTAGAAGAAAGTATATTTAAAGTTTACTCTAAAACAATAATGAACTGTCACTCCTTTACTAAAGAAAGTGAACGAAAGTCCCAAAGCATCGAGCAGGAATCTTCTGAAGAAAGTCTGATGCTAGGTTAAGATGATCGTATCGGATTTTGAACTGTAGTATAAAGCAGGAACAGGATATGACAATTGTAAGGACATATAGGGTTAACTGGCACGGGAATAATAACTGCGCAATAGTAGGAACTCAAACAGCAAAAGAAGTACTTCCTCATCAACGAAACAGCCTACTAGGGTTGTGCAACTCAACAACAACCTAGACTAATAAATGCCGTGAAAAATAATGCGTACATAACAGAAAGAGTTTATAATCTAAATCTGGTGTCTGCTAGGCGAATAAAGTCTAGCTGGGATGTAGTAGGCTAGGTAACAATGGCTGAGCAAGCGGCTCGTAGCCTAGCGAAGTCCTTAAGGCTGTGCGGCCAAATTACGTTAATTGACGGGGTGCTCTCTTGAGAGATCCAGATTGCTGGTATCTGGTTCTCTCCTGGCGACCCTCTCAAAGTCAAAGCAAACGAGTTAGCACAGTGTTGGGTGGCAGAGGCAAAAGCCCTCACTCGCAACACAGTGCTAAACTCACAAGGTACACAGTCAGAAAGACCACCTAGGCTTCCCACGTCTCCGTTGCGATTGTACAGGTTCAACAAAACCTAGTACACATCGGAAATCACAACACCAGTAGCCTTATCCCAGTCTAGCATTAAATCCCCCAGCAGACCACCAAAGATACAGGAAGGGAGACACCGTGAGTGTGTCAAACCTCTACAGACAAAAATGGCAACCCTTCCAAAATGCCTAACTAAACATGTGTTATCTGAGAGCTTCAGCATATAATACGATGGCCGATATATGAAATCGTGCAGAACCAAAGGGAAGTTATGATATTAAATAGAGTAGAAGAATGAGAGGTAAGAAGTTGAGAGAGAGAGAAAGTGCTCTATAGGTAGAAGTCGGGAGACAGGGGGGCAAGGGACATGTGAAGGGTATGCTAGTCAGGAAAGCTCTGAGGAGAATAGCTCCTCTGGACCCCTCCAGGATCCCACACAAAGGCACGGTGGTCAGCCAATCACAGGCCGCTACGTCACCCGGCAGCAGGCCTGCAGAAGGCGCCAGGAACCACCAGCCAATCAAAACCGAGAGAAAAGACCACGCGGGCGAACAACTCCTCCGGGAGGGAGGAGGGAGGAGGAGGAAAAGCAAAAGCAACAATCACCTCCCCCACCCTGCTCGCTCGCTCTCTCTCTCTCCTTCACTACAATGCATCTTATGTTCAACTCATGATATAAAATACAATGCATTGTCACAGGCGAAAACAAAGACCACTTCTACCCTGCCTGTGACATGACGATTCACAAGAAAGAAAGTACAACATTGTAGACAGACTGTAGCCCATTTCACTGCCCTGGCGATTGCTAGTGGCTACCGGGAGGCGATTCTGCCAACGCTGGCAGGCGTCACAACAGATAAACAGTGCCTTATGAAAGACTAAACAATGCCTAATCGAAATATTTGTCTCAGTACAACTCGTAGGCATGTGATAAGGAGTTGCTGGAACTCATGTTTCATTTGTCTTGCCTCCCTCACTGTTTATGTTTGTCTCTCACCTACACAGAATACACCAACTAGCTCTCACAAACACCTCCTCCTCTTATTAATTTAACTACACTAAGCAAAATATGCAATATTTATATAAACAAAAATATAAAAAATAGTAAAAACAATATATATACCGTACCTTTTTTAAGTAGATGTTCACTCTTTCGACTTTGGGGTAACACTTGGTGCAGACAGCTTTCCCTTTTGTCTTCTTCAAAAAAACAAAAAAATAGAGACAAAAAAGGATCATATGAAGGAATTTACGTCTGTTTGTTCCTATGCCTACAAATCAACTTAGTATTTCCAGGTAGGAGCCCAACTCATCAAGCATCATCATTGACGAAACCATACCAAGTCGACGTTGGTGAGTGTTGAAGATCTTTATGTTAGTTAGTTATAAACGTTATATATCTATATTAATCATAACCTCACATAGCCTACTCATCCATCAACTAAAATATCGAACAAATTCATTGGAAAGTCAATATACCCCATTTTTCAAACGCATTAGATGGATGACATGCTTACTTTACAATGATAACCCATTTTCAAAATCTAAACAAGTACTGCATTATCCTACTTATCAACTTCTAGTTTCCCAGAGATGGAGAATGAAGCTGATGTACTGTATGTATTTACGATATATGACGTTTGAAATGGTCTTAACTAATTTCATTAATATATTTTGTTTTTTCTAAGGTAGTTTCTTGTTTTTATATACAGAAACGACAAAGATGAATAGATGTCTTTATATGAGTGAATATTCATGGCGAAGAGGGAAATGTATTATATGGATAACTGAATAAAGAACGGACACATGAGAGGAGGTCTACAGGGAGGCTTGACGGGCAGGAGAGAGAGAGTGAGAGACAGAGAGAGAGAGAGTGTAAGAATAAGAGTGAGAGAGTGTGTGTGTATGTGTGTGAGGGAGAGAGAGAGTAATAATAATAATAATAATAATAATACAAATATTATAAACAATAATCGTTTTGATTCGAGCCGGCATCCAATGAAGCTGAAATTACACAGACTTAACCTAGATCTCACCCTCAGGGATCAACAGACTGATCTTGGCTATTAACAAGGGTGCCTACATTGCCTACATACCCCCAAGGGTGTGGGCAGGAAACTTTGCTAGACCCCAGTGTATGGTCCGTCCAGACCTAGCTTTCACGGCCAAGGCATGTTTTTTTAGATAAACTTCCCCTGCCGGAAGGTGGGATCGAACCCCTATACAGCGCGCTCGGCTACTGTGACCGTTTGTGTGTGTGTTTGTGTGTATGTGTGTGTTTGTGTGTGTGAGAGAGAGAGAGAGAGATATGTTAATATTGGGAAAGATAATTGAACAGATCAGGCAAAGGAAGTATATGTTAAGGTGTTTTGGGGGTGAGGTGGACTAAATAATAGGAATATAGAGGCAACGTGGAAATAGAAGAGCAGTTATCACGGGATAATATTGGGTCCTGACTATTCAACAATTTAGAAGATAGCTGAAGGGGACAGCTATGAATATGGATCCTAGAAGAGTATATGATGCCCTTCCATTCAACCTCTTTCGTTGATGAAGTTAAAAAATATATATATATAATGTATGCCTATTGACAGGAAGCAATTCTAAATATTGTGGTTGAAATATATAGAAGCACATAATTTACTGAAATGCCTAAAATATAAAAGCAGAGGGTAGATAATACCAAAAAGTGCAAAGAGATCATGGTTGAAAGGAAGGGGGAAGAGTAACACTCTGGTAAATGAAAAGAGACCAGGGGAGAGTATTAAGGCTGGAACGGGCAGAAGTGACAAGAGAGGAGGAAGAAGGACTTTGGCAGACAACTATAAAGGAAGGGGGAAGAGTAACACTCTGGTAAATGAAAAGAGACCAGGGGAGAGTATTAAGGCTGGAACTGGCAGAAGTGACAAGAGAGGAGGAAGAAGGACTTTGGCAGACAACTATAAAGGAAGGGGGAAGAGTAACACTCTGGTAAATGAAAAGAGACCAGGGGAGAGTATGAAGGCTGGAACGGGCAGAAGTGACAAGAGAGGAGGAAGAAGGACTTTGGCAGACAACTATAAAGAAAACATTGACTACAAAATACATGAAGTAAAATAATGGAAAAGGTCGTCCTGTTACAACATGACGCTAAAATGTTAAACGAGAAGAATTCAAATCCCCCAAAGGCTTTGAAGAAAGAGGTACATGTCATTGAACTTTGAATGTTGTTGTGTTTGTAAAGAAGGTACTGCCTTTTTGGTTTTGAGTAAAGCCTTTGTTCCCGAAAGGAACCTTGCCAGAGAAATGAGAAGGACAAATTTACGGCACAATTTAATACAGACATTTACATATTTATAAATGGGGAATATGGCACACAGAGAGATATAGTATAATGTATAGAGAGAAGCAGAACAGAACTAAGGCTATCAAGGAAGGGAAATTGTAAACATGTAATACCTAGGCAGGTTGTTGTGTACAGCTTACCACCGCCCAACAGTCACAAGCTGATAATGGTTTTAGGTAAGAGTATCTATCTTTTGCCGAACGCCGTGATCCCCGAAGGAGTGGACACGAATGAATCGCCCTTATGTACCGCTTCCCATACATTCCACATGGTCGAACCATCTCAAGGTGTTCCTTTTTAAACTTGCCAGCACGCATCTACACCACTGTTACGAATGACTTTTGACAGTCACTGTAAGTATGGGTTAAGATTAGGAAGGCGTTTTGAGATACGCTCCTATCTTTTAAGGGTTAAGTATGAACTCTTAGTAAGGATGACTTAAGGTGTCGATGTCCTTAGGAGTTAATATATTATGTTTTAGTTATAGGTTGATTGTAGATTGAAGTTGTAATGTAGGTAGAACTCAGCTCTCGTTCCTCTGCTCTCGATGATGATAGATTAATTATGATATATATTTTAGTTAAAGTAAAGCTGCCACCGTAAAGTCCTTTTAAACCTAATAAATATAATATTGATACTTATAGGTAAAAGGGTAAAGTATAGTATGTTTGGTATCCAAAACCAACTTTGATATTTATTCAAGTATACAGTAATGAGGAACTCTGTTCCTCATTCATATCAATGATCTCATATCTACCACTCATAATCCAATACATTCCTACGCAGATGACTGAACACTCCACAGTTCCTTCACATTTACCAATTCTTTCACCCAACCCGATCTTATAGATTCAAAAACAAACACTGCAATTTCTCTGAACCAGGACCTTTCTAGAATTAATGAATGGGGACAAGAGAATCTAGTTTCCTTTAATGCACAGAAAACCAAGTACATTCAATTTTCTAACCGACAGAATCTCACTGACTCCCATATATTTGTTAATGATGTAAATATTCCCACTTCCCCTAGTATTGACATTCTCGGTGTAACATTAACTACTAACTTGAGCTGGACACATTATGTTAGAAGCATTGCTAAGAATGCCTCTAAAAAACTGGGACTCCTGTACAGAGTTCGAGAATTCTTCACTGACGAGCAGTTGGCCGTAATATATAAAAGTCATGTGCGTTCTCAGATGGATTACTGTTCACCTCTGTGGGGTGGAAGTGGAGTGGTTGCATTGAGGCAGTTGGACAAAATTCAAAATAAAGCTATTAGATTAATCAATAACCCTGCAATCACACAGGACCTTCCTACATTATCCATACGAAGAAACGTTGCATCCCTTGCATTATTCTACAGATATTTTCACAGCAATTGTTCCGAGGAACTTGCTTCAATTGTGCCGCCTCTCCACATCTTTTCCCGTAGAACTAGGGCAGCTGAGAGCGCCCATGAATTTACACTTTCTCCTCCACAATGCAGAACTTCTGCTTATCAGAATTCATTTATCCCCAGAGCTACTACTCTTTGGAATTCACTTCCCTCGAATTGCTTTCCACAAACTTACAATCTACAAATGTTTAAATCCAGTTGTTACAAACATTTTATGAATGGAGGATGCCTTTAGGCACATGGACCTTTTTGTTTTATCTGTGTTTTTCCTTCCTCCGTTCATTGTCTCTTTAAAAAAAAAAAAAAAAAAAAAAAAAAAAAAAAAAAAAAAGTACTAAATAAATAAGTGAGAGAGACTTTCCTATATTGAGAGGGAACCTCTAAGCCTCTAAGGGCTTCTTGTCTTGCCCGTGGCTAAAGTCTATCTAACCTCTCGATACCTCTCTTCACCTCACACCTCCACTGGTCACCTCGAAACACCTTTACAACACGTGATTGTCACTGGTCATACGATCACATGTTTCGGCGACATCAAGGTTCCAGAGTAAGCTTTATTTGTGTGGGAAAGGAACCTGAGTTAATGGTTTTAGAAGGGGGAAGTTACAAAGAGTTACAATGAATACCCCCTCAGAATGTGTAGCTACCTGCATTCATAGTAAGTATACTTATCTTAAAATTATATGAGAGATGGTTTTAATAACTGCATAGTTATTATTATTATTAGTAGTAGTAAATAGTATAATGTTGAGATGTAATACGCCCTCACTAAAATCTTGCGTATCCACCGCAAGGCAGATAGATGCTTAAGATTATGTGAGAGTAAAAGAATTAAGTTAAAAATTAAAACAAATTAGTTGAAGAAAAAAATCGAAAGTGGAATGAAAATTTTGTAAGTATTTTGTTAATAAAATATAAAGGTATAGTAAAATGATAAAGAACGGATTAAAAATTGAACAAAGCAAACACAAAATGTTAAGGCAATGAACAAAAACAAAAATTGTACAAAGAAAAATACTATAGGTATTATCTTCAAACAAAATCCCAATAAGAAAACCAAAAACAAAGACCCATTATGCAATAAAGTCTGTAGTAATTCAATTAACAAAGCAAAGTAATACAGACATAAAACAAGGTAAAAACTAAAATATACAGCTGCAAACAAAACAAAAATTAAATCAAATCATAGGTAAATCCTCATTTCTGTCTATCCCTGTATGTAACTCTGTATGTATTTCTCAAGTAACTCATTTCCACACCTATCACTCTTGGTTTTTGTCTTTCCAACAACGTCCATGCTTCACTCTCGTATGTTAATGTCGGGATTACCACGTCATCATTGAAGGACTTCTTTACTTCCATGCTGACCACCTTATTTCTTGTTTTTGCATTCAGCATTCCTACAACCCTCTTCTGCTTTGGCACCCTCTCCCGCACTTCTTCCTCCATACTCCCATCTTTACTCAACACACTGTCCAAATACTTAAATGAGCTGACATTCTCCATAGCCTGGTCATCCAACCTCGCCTCACACTCTGTGACTGCACCCCTTTCAAAGACTATAACCTTACTTTTCTCCGCATTTACTTTCAGATTCCGTTTTAAACACACTGTTCCAAACATATTTACCAGACCCTGCAACTCACATTCACTATCGCTCATAAGAAATGTATCGTCAGCAAACAGCAGTACAGGTAACTTCCACTTATTTCTTTCCCTTATCAGCGGTACACCAACATCCACTGCTCTTCCTTGTATTTTTTTCATGACTACATCCATATATATATATGAACAACCATGGTGACATCGCACACCCTTGCTTTAACCCAACATTCAGATCAAAGAACTCGCTCAGTTCATTCTCCACTCTTACTGATGCATTTGCACCCTCATACATGTTTTTCACTGCTTTCAGCAACTTGCCAACTACTCCATATATTCTGTGAAAATGTGGTTCTTGAATTTCAGTACTAAACTACAATCATATTGTGTCATCAAAATTACCGTTTACTAACAATTTGCTGCAATAAACAGTACTTAGACAATTATGTTATTACTATTTTAGGTACGCAAGATGTCTTATGATCGTTTAATATCTTCTAGCACATATGCAAACTGTTTTCGTTATGTGACAATACTGACTTAAACACGTCTTCAGTTGATTGATTTAACTGTGAATTCAATAATTTCACTACAGTAAACAAGCACAGCACTCTGCTTTCCAATACTGTACACCAAAAAGAAAAGGCTCTCACTCTTTCAACTTTGGGGGAGACACTTGTTACAAACGGTTGTGCCATTTCTCTCGTCACATAAAAAAAGAAACAATCTATATATGTCTTATATTCCCACCCATATGGACATAACATCAACAAAATCCACAACAGAGGCATCTGTATTCTCTAGATCTCGTATACTCTTGACCAGTCATTATATACCTTAGAGCAGAAGGTCACCCACTGGCAGTATAGTTTATTGTGTCTCATAATAATGTAATGATACTTTTGTTACGACCGGGGCTCGTATAAAACAAGGGCTCTTAATCATTGGACTAGGAAAGCACACAGCCACAACGGTAACACTAGATCCAACCCCTGAACTTATAATGCCGGCGCACAAAAACACCTATACCCTCCAGAGTTAAATCTGCGATAACGGGGTATCCTATAACTCAGTATAAGTGCACTACTACTACAGGCTGATGATCTCTGATACAGCCTGATCACAACATACAATTACGGTAATAAGGTATTCTAGGAAAAGATAGAGATCTTAATTAAATCACTCCAATGATTTAATGCAAACTAGAAGAAAGTATATTTAAAGTTACTCTAAACAATAATGAACTGTCACTCCTATACTAAAGAAAGTGAACGAAAGTCCCAAAGCATCGAGCAGGAATCTTCTGAAGAAAGTCTGATGCTAGGTTAAGATGATCGTATCGGATTTTGAACTGTAGTATAAAGCAGGAACAGGATATGGACAATTGTAAGGACATATAGGGTTAACTGGCACGGGAATAATAACTGCGCAATAGTAGGAACTCAAACAGCAAAAGAAGTACTTCCTCATCAACGAAACAGCCTACTAGGGTTGTGCAACTCAACAACAACCTAGACTAATAAATGCCGTGAATAATAATGCATACATAACAGAAAGAGTTTATAATCTAAATCTGGTGTCTGCTAGGCGAAGAAAGTTTAGCTGGGATGTAGTAGGCTAGGAAACAATGGCTGAGCAAGCGGCTCGTAGCCTAGCGAAGTCCTTAAGGCTGTGCGGCCAAATTACGTTAATTCACGGGGTGCTCCTCTTGAGAGATCCAGATCGCTAGTATCTGGTTCTCTCCTGGCAACCCTCTCAAAGTCAAAGCAAACGAGTTAGCACAGTGTTGGGTGGCAGAGGCAAAAGCCCTCACTCGCAACACAGTGCTAAACTCACAAGGTACACAGTCAGAAAGACCACCTAGGCTTCTCACGTCTCCGTTGCGATTGTACAGGTTCAACAAAACCTAGTACACATGGACATCACAACACCAGTAGCCTTATCCCAGTCTAGCATTAAATCCCCCAGCAGACCACCAAGATACAGGAAGGGAGACACCGTGAGTGTGTCGAACCTCTACAGACACAATTGGTAACCCTTCCAAAATGCCTAACTAAACATGTGTTATCTGAGAGCTTCAGCATATAATACGATAGCCGATATATGAAATCGTGCAGAACCAAAGGGAAGTTATGATATTAAATAGAGTAGAAGAATGAGAGGTAAGAAGTTGAGAGCGAGAAAGTGCTCTATAGGTAGAAGTCGGGAGACAGGGGGTCAAGGGACATGTGAAGGGTATGCTAGTCAGGAAAGCTCTGAGGAGAATAGCTCCTCTGGACCCCTCCAGGATCCCACACAAAGGCATGGTGGTCAGCCAATCACAGGCCGCTACGTCACCCGGCAGCAGGCCTGCAGAAGGCGCCAGAACCACCAGCCAATCAAAACCGAGAGAAAAGACCACGCGGGCGAACAACTCCTCCGGGAGGGAGGAGGGAGGAGGAAGGAGGAGGAAAAGGAAAAGGAAAAGCAACAACCACCTCCCCCACCCTGCTCGCTCGCTCTCTCTCTCCTTCACTACAATGCATCTTATGTTCAACTCATGATATAAAATACAATGCATTGTCACAGGCGAAAACAAAGACCACTTCTACCCTGCCTGTGACATGACGATTCACAAGAAAGAAAGTACAACATTGTAGACAGACTGTAGCCCATTTCACTGCCCTGGCGAGTGCTAGTGGCTACCGGGAGGCGATTCTGCCAACGCTGGCAGTCGTCACACTTTATATCGTCAATCAATTCTACAAAGATGACGCTGGTTAAAGGGGAGGTAATTGTTTTTTTCTTGTTCATGTTTAGTTCCATGGTCATCCTCCATTCGGGACATCGGTGAGACTTTCCATGTTGCGCAAGACATATCGAAGGCCTTCAATAGAGTTTGGCACAAATCCCTCATTACTAAACTACTCTACTTCAGTTTCTATCCCTCCATCTGTGCCTTTATCTCTAATTTCCTTTCCGTCCGTTCCATAGTTTCGGTTGTGGACGGCCACCATTCACTTCTTAAACCTATCAAATCCGGTGTTCCTCAGGGTTCTGTCCTATCTCCAATTATCTTTCTAATATTCAATAACAACCTTAACAACTGCACCTCCAGCCCCATACACTCATATTCTGATGACTCTACAATACACTATTCAACTAGCCTTCCACAAAAGCATTCACAGCAGGAACTCCAAAACTCACGTAAGGAGGCTATAAAGCACCTATCTTCTGATCTCTCTACTATCTCTAATTGCGGAAGAGAAAACCTTGTTACTTCCAATGCTTCCATAACTCAATTTCTCCATCTGTCTATTCATTGCCCCATTCCAAAAAAATATGACTTACTCTTAAACAACATACAAATTTACCCTTCATCTTCTCTTAATATTCTCGGTGTCTCATTTTCTTCTAATCTCTCTTGGAAAGACCAATCTAGCTAAAACCGCTTCCCAGAAGCTAGGTGTGCTCAACTGCCTCCGGGGCTTCTTTACCCCTGCGCAGCTTCTTGCTCTGTACGGGGACACAGTGCGTCCACGTATTGAGTATTGTTCACACGTGTGGGGAGGATCCTGTCACACAGCATCATTAACTCACATCCACTCACCAATTCCCTACAGCCTCTCTCTCTTCACTGCAATGTTGCATCTCCCTTTTTTTTGGCGGGGGGGGGGGGGGGGGGGGGGGGAGCCGACTCAAGACAGAGCCCGAATAGGGACAACATAACATAAAACAATGAACACACAACACCAAAATACAAATTCAAACACATCTAGGTCATTCAGGAGAAGACCCAGAGACTACTTCATTTTTATATTAAACACAAAGGACATTAATTGAAGAAAATATACCAACATAATGGTAATATAAGTGTTTGTGCAGACACATTAATTTCGATTCTATCTGTTAAATGGACCCAGTGTTCATAATACCATTGACATATGCTTAGCTGTGCATGCGGCTAAAAATATGTTCAAATACAAGAACTAATGAAGAACTCAGCCATTCTCCTGTTTACACTGCCTTTTTTATCCTAAATATTTCGGATAAAAAAAAGTAATTCAGAAGCTAAATTTCAACACACCCACATTACTTCCATTGCTCTTCCATGACTGCTCCGCTCCACGTGTTGGTCATTAAAAAGTTATTCAGGCATAAACAAAGCCAAGGCCAACTCTCTCTGTTATTATACCTCGCACGACAACGCTATATGATGCGAATTGGTTAGTGTAGATTTGGTTAGGTTAGCTTGTTTAGTATAGGTTGTTATGTATTGATAGGGTAAGTAATATAAGTTATCCCAAGTGAGGTTATGTTAGTTATGTTAACTGTTTGATTATGACGCGTTTTGACAGTTGTTTCTTCTAGCTATCATTAGACGGTTGTTACACTTTAGGAAGGATCTGTGGGAATAATATGGGTACAGATTGTATAAATTAACGCTCTAACTTCCATATATACTTCCTAAAGCAGCGTTGAACAATTAATAGATCAGACCAATCAATCGTGGGATATTTGCCAGGTTAACTAAAACGTGTCGCTTTCTAGACCCCCTTTTCCCTCATCTTTAACCCCATTACTTTGGCGATTTTATAAACTTTCACCCCATTGCCGTTGATTGTAAGACCTTGCCTGCCATTTAGGTGTCGATTTTTTCCTGGCCAGCGATATCGAGCCTGTAATTTAGGAGGAACCGGCCTTCGGCCGGGACATTTTACTACCGAAAAACATACATATGTATCTTGAGAGGAAGTCTAGCGGACGTCTTTTTAAGTTTGCTGGAGGTCTAGCAAGGAAACGACAAATAATATATATATATATGAACAAATCGACCAAAAAGTTAACCATCTCCCATTAAGTGCACTCAGTGAACGTATGACTAATCTAGTTCAATAATTTAACTCCCAACACCAAACACCTCCCAATGATATTAATTAAAGCATGTGATCCTCCCGGGATTCGAACCAGGGATACCACATACAGATTGTAAACACTCTAACCATTACACCACCAAGACAGTTAAAAGCTAACTACACGACTATGATTAATATCCATTTATCGAATACTGGATATTACTGTAAAAGCTTTATACAATTTAAGTGGTAGGGTGCATCTTTCCGTCTATTTATTTATGTATTTATATATATATATTTGTTTTAGTTTCTTCGCTAAATCCCCATCAAGCTTTTAAAAAACACCCCTACACATCCCTTTGAGAAAAGTTTGTACATGTTTTCGGTAGAAAAATGTTCCGTACGAAGGCCGGTTCCTCCTAAATTACAGGCTCCCTATTACTCGCCAGAAAAAAAATCAACACCTACATGACACAAAAGGTCTTAATAATGACGAAAAGTCTTAAAATCGCCAAACTAATCGACCGAACATTTGAAAACTAATGGGGATAAACATGAGTAAGAAGGGGTCCAGAAAAAAAACGACAATCCCCCCCCCCCCCTTAAGTTTGACAAAGTACAGTATTTCCGGTGTCACGCCAAATACGTGTTTCTTGGGAAATAATAGAGTTTACCGGAGCGGAGCGTCCCAACACAGGTTTGGTTAGCTTAACCTTCCTTAACTTCACCCATACAGTATCAGTGGCGTCCTGTTCAGTATATGTTTGCAATTTTTAGACAATTAAATTCAGCTTAGGAAGGACGTCTACTGTTACGACTGGGGTTTAAATATATCAGGGCTCTTATTCATTGGACTAGTAATGGCATAAATGTTACAACGGAAAGCGCTAGCTCCAACCTCTGATGTATATTCCCAGTGAACAAAGAACACAAATACTCTACAGAGTTCTATATGCAATAATAGGCTATCAAACTCTCAATAAATGTGCATCTACTCTAGGCTTAATGTTATGTGAAAACAGCCTATTACTACCTATAACCGAAGGTGCTTGGTTATGGTATGCAAAGTAAGGTGGTAAGAGAAGTTACAGCTTACGTTACTTTAATCAATAAATGTCAGGCACTCCTGCATGAAAGAAAGTGCACTAAAGTCCTTCAACACTAACAAGGAATCTTCTTTAAATGTTAGATGCTATAAAGATGCTCGTATCGGAAATGGAACCCAAAAAGGCAGGCAGCGGAACAATGCTCGTGCAGGCTATGTACACAAAAAGGCAGGATATATAATGCAGTCGAGGCCAAGAATATCCTAAACGCTACAACAATAATAATAATCGCCACGACAATGCAGTATTCATATCAACAAAAAGAGCCTAAGTCGTTGTGTCTCAATACATCAAACTAGGCTGCGAAATGCTTGTGTAATCATAAACGGGTATACATAAAAAGAGTAATTGGTTTAATATACTTAATGTCTACTGTGACTGACAAAGTCTAGCTAGAGTCAATGATACGAGATACTGGTGCGCATGGCATGCCGCATAGCCTAGTGCAAATCTCAAGTCTGTGCGTCAAATATTACGTTATAGGGAAGGGTAGCTCTCTTGAGAAACCTTAATACCGAAGTATTAAGCGTTCTCCTGGCGTACCTCAAAGACAAACAACGAGCTTAGAACAGTGCAGAATGGTATAGGCAAAAAGCCCTCATTCGTGCATGCTCTACTCTCAATGGCACACAGACTAGAATTTACTCAATCAACTCCAGTTCTCCGGTATGTCGTGCAGCTTTTAACTAAAGCCAGCACTCATAGGAAACAATACCTTATAATATCAACTCCTAGTCTAGCATTATCTAATCCAGCAGAACACAAATAATTATAGGACGCGGGGGGGGGTACTTAAACAATATAAATGCAACCAATGCTTCGTGATCCACTTATCTTAACAACTAACATACATGGGTTATATCAGACCTTAACGCACAATACAACTGGCCAGCATGAAGCTGATTTTGCAGAGTTAACCAGAGGGGGTATAATATTAATAAAAGGTGGTGAAAGATATGAAAAAAGAGAGAGGTAGGCAGAGGAAAAGATTCTCAGGTGCGGAGCGGGGGACAGGTAGCAAGGGATGAAGATGAATGCCTTCTAGAAACCAGATCTGAGGGAGAGAGTGGCGAGGAACCAGTATATATACTCGCACTAGCTCGAGGCGCGTGGGAAAAAAGCAGTTACAAGTCCTCTAGCCACTAGCAAGGGAGCTAGCAGCATGGGAAGGACCTCTCTAACCAACCCCCACGAGGCAGCCAGCCGTGACGTCATCGAGCGGGACAATAACACTGCGCGCTCCCTCTCACTCTGTTCTACTCTCTCTCTCTCTTCCCAGATCCCATCATTACTAGTTAATGATAAAACATATACTTTACAATTAAATATATAAAGCCTTGACATGGGTGAAAACAAAGAGCCTTTCTAGACTGCCCATGACACAAGCTTTCATATGAAATAAAGCACACTCTAATACATAAACTGTAGCCCCATCCACTGCCCTGGCGATCCTAGCGAGTCACTGTAGGACAAGCCATGCGGTTCTAACGGAGTGGTTAACGTCACACCCCCCCCAAGATTTTTCTCAGAGGCCCCAAGGCTCACAAAAATCTGATGGTTAAAACCCATGCTATATCTCCACTTCCCATCACCCAGCGGCAGTAAAATATCTGGCACAGTTCTTCAACAAAACATTTTTCAAAATTATAACCCTCCCCAACACCATAGGTTAAATTATATGTAGTTATGCTCCTCAAGAGCGAGCTTCTCTAGCCCAGCATTCTGAGAGGAGTGCAACTCAGAATTACTGCTATAACATACTAAAAAAATTCAACTATCAAAGAAAGAGTTTTATTGATTTTTATGTTTATAATTTGTTTATTTCGGCTGCACTATAGGGGCAAGCCTAGTTTTTTCTTCTATACCAAACGCTCAACTCCTGCTTTACGACCCAATACGCTGGGCTACAACCGCGAGCCAACAAGCACCAAGCGCAAAATACTATTCAAACTAAAGCAGGAGGCTACCCGTGTGTCAATCTACCCAGGATCATATACCCTTGAACGACCATCTGCAACCACGTTGTCACAACCGGCAATATGGCGTATATCCAGGTTATATACCAATAACCTTAGTGACCACCTGGTCAGCCTCATATTCCGATTGTGAAACTGGTCCAAGAACTTGAGAGGGTGATGATCTGGGTAAACTACAACGACCGGACCATAGGCTGGAACATAGACCTCAAAATGCCCAAGCACAACAGCCAGTAGCTCCTTCTCGACAACAGAGCAGCTCCCCTGGGCCGAATTGTACTTCTCCGAGCAGAAACTAACAGGATGCTCCAGCCCATCATCGTCCTTTTCCACAAGGACGGCACCAGCCCCCACACCACTAGTCCCCGTTGCTAGTTGGAAAGGTAGGCTAAAGTCAGGGGCCCTGAGGATCGGGTGAGTGCACAACAGGTGTTTTACTTCTCTAAACACCTTCTCACACTCAGGCGCCCATTTGAACTTCTTATCCTTCCAGTTATCCTCCACCTGAGCTTGACTGTCCCATTCTCCTTCTCCACCTTGACTGCTAAACGTCATCACAGGCACAGTGAGAGGCTCAGGGGGGTGCCTCCCATACTCCTTCATGGGATTAACATGACATAACTGATTGCGCTTCCGTCTGTCGGGAGTGGCTACCAAGTAATCCAGGTCTGATAGCTCCTCCACCACCCTATAAGGACCAGCGTACTTCGTGGATAAGGGGCAGTAGAATCAACACCTCCTGACCCACGTGAAACTCCCTGAGTTCAACCTTAAGGTCGTACCTGTCCTTCCTGAGGGCCTGAGAGCTAGTCAAATTACGGCCAGCCAACTCCAGACTGCGCAACATCCGTTCTCGACTGTTGAGGACACACTTGAGCATAGAACAAGGTTTTTCTTGCCATACTTCTTCAACCATATGGAGAGGCCCTCTGACACGGTGTCCAAAGACGAGCTCATTAGGGCTGAATCCCAAACTCTCCCCAGGTACCTCCCACACAGCAAACAAAACACATGGCAGGCCAAGATCCCAATCCCTCCCACTCTCAAAGCAACAACAACGAAGCACAGATTTCAAGGCTGAGTGCCATCGCTCTAACACACCCTGGCTCTACGGATGATACGCAGATGACACAACCCCAACAATCTCATGCTGCGGCATTGCTTGAACCAAGAGGCTAGAAGTGAAGTTGGGTCCCTGGACTGACTGAATCCCCTGCGGGTAACCATACCGGGAAAAATACACTAGCAAGCTTCGGACCACCGTCTTCGCCGACCCATTTCTCATAGGGTACGCGTCAGGGTACCTTGTTGCTACATCTCCCGACTGTGCATCACTGTCCTCCTTCAACTCTTTCGTCTTTTTAAGCCCATCCTCTGCCCCTTCAGGAACAGTTACTGGGTCTTCTCCAGACTCGAAATGTGGTCCTAATAATGAGTCCCCGAGAAGGTCCGTTGACACTAAACTCTCAACCGCATCAACTTTCAACCCCTTCTCGGTACCCTTCCTCCGCTGATCTAAAGATTGTTGACCAGAATGTGACTCCCTGGATGCAGGATCTCCGGTGGCAACACACGCCATAGGCTGCCCCGGACACTTCTCAACCCACTCCTGCTCCTCCCTACTCACGTCGGCCGGCTTCTCGGCAACGACCAAGGGTGGAGCCTCAGAAGTAGGTCCCGCAAAGGCGTTGCCGAGAAGGAGGTCGACGCCCCCAACAGGTAACTTCACAATTCCTACATCCAGGTCACGAGTCACACCATCAACTGCCACCTTCATTGTTACAAGCGGGTATGACCTTGTCGCATTAACTCCCTGAACCACAACCACCCGCGGCCGTATGACAGGTTTACCAGTGGAAATTTCTCAACAGTGTTTGCGATGCCCCAGTGTCACGCTAAATTCTCACCTCATGTCTTCTACCCCCCACTCCACACAACCGAGTCCCCTGTGGTCACTAAAGGCATCAACAGACAGGGAATAAGCCTTCCGGATCCTTCTGCACTGGCAGTGTATTTACCTCGGAAGAAATGCCTCTAACAAACTCCGATGTCCTCTTGAACACTCCAATGCCGTGAGCAAAAGACACGGCTGCCGGAGGAGGTCGACTAGGGCACTCATTTGCCTTATGACCCTCCTGGTGGCAACTAAAACACATCAATTTCGGTTTCGGCTTATACTGTGATGTAAAAGGCCCCTGACTTTTCACATACGGTGTGGTGTAAGGTTTGGATTCAGTTTTATTTTCATGGCTCTTCTGTTTAAATGTGTCATTGCTACGGGGAGGGGGAGGATAACGGTCCTTAGCACTTACATCGTACTTCTGTGAGGACCCGCAACCCCGAATCAACGACAGCCGTCGATCAGCCATTTCTGCTGCTTTGACTAGAGTTCTTGGGTTTTTCTCCTTCAAGTTCAAAGTTAGATCACCGCCCGTGCTCTTAACCCGGGAGCTGCAGGGAGACTCTTAAGAGTTCCCCGGCGCACTGCGGGGAGACTCTTAAGAGTCAGAGAAAAAAAAAATCAACTTTTGACATCGAACATTTTTTTTTTTTTTTATTTATTTATTTTTTTATTTTATTTTTTTTTTTGGCCCCTGGGCCATGCAAAATCTCAGTCCTCTACCTCCCCTCCTTCCCCACTTTCCTCCTCATGTTATCACCTATTTTCCCTGTTATTCCCTTATTCTGAGGTATATTTTCGTGCTAACATTAGAAATCCGATTGGAGGGTGTGGTCATCACTGATAGCAAGCGAGTGCAAGAGAGAGAGAGAGTATCGATCGACTGTGTCTCAGTGGCCTTGGGGGAAATTGGCGGAAAGCCGATTGCCTCACCATACATTATACACTCGCGGGCTATATCTCCGATTTTGACCATCCAAACGCTGTTTTCACTCGTTTTAATTGTTGTTTCATGTTAATACCTTTATAATCACCCCTAATAGGCACATATGGATAAGTATGAATGCTATTAATGGCACAATGAATATTTTAGTGACGGAAACACCTCACAACGTCAGCACAGGGGGACGTTTCCAATTACCCCCATGCGCACTTCAGAGGTTAAAGAACTGCTGCTCCAACATCATTAACTGCTTAATTTCATCAAATGTTGTGACCTTCTCAGATCGGAGCCAGTTCCCCATAGCATCGGACAAGTCCCGGGCGTGTTCCAAAAAGGTGCTATCTCTTCCCTTAGTTACACCCCGGAACCTTCAAACGGTACGTTTCTGGTTGCAGTTCGTAAGCCCTCAGGACAGCCTCCTTGAGATCCTCGTACACAATACATAACTCCAAAGGTAACGCATCGTAGGCTTTAAGACCCTTGCCTATTAATCTAGAGGATACAAGTGCTGCCCATTTATTCTCTGGCCACTGGTGTTCCTGGCACTTCTTCTCAAAGCGTGTGAATAATTCTGTAACCCCACTCTCATCAAACACCGGAACCAGTTTCAATAAGTGCGAGAGAGACTGCTCATTAACACGGTTACCAGCCCCAAGTCGCTGTCCCGTAGCCTCTACTCGCGACTTCTCTACGTCCATGTCGGCACAGTACCTAGTCGACTCTAAATCAGCTTGGATTTTTGCTAGCTTGGCTCTCTCTTCTATCTTGGCTAATTCTAATTGCTGCTGAAGCTCACCTGCCCTTTGTTGCTGCTGAAGCTGAAGCTCAGATACCCTGATAGCCTTTCTCTCTTCGATCTTAGCTAATTTCGAGCTGATACAATAATTCTGGAGTTAACCCTTGAGGAGGTGAGGGTGCGAGAATGTTTGCAATTACCGGTGGTCCCCCCCAGGGGCAAGCCACCCTGCAGTCACCACCCAACTGTGGAAGCGTACTCGGGGTCGGCAAACCACTGGGATGGCTGGGAGTCGAGTGTAGGGGAAGCATGGCTGAAGGGCTCTGAGAACTCAACCCATCTCGCTCACAGTCACCCTGCCCAGTACACACGTTATCAAGTTATCCCTGGTCATGCTGCTAGTAACCGCATGACCGATAGCTGTGGCCAGGCATTGAAGACCGTACCGCTCCATACCCCCCAACCGCTCGGCAGTAACAGGCCATTGCAAAAATATCCTAGCATCCTCCTCACAGTTCACCTGATTAACCATATCATCATACTGCTGTTCCTCAGTTTCGACATTACGTACTGTGTCTCCATTCTCCTCTGATCCGGTATAAGACATGATGCTCACAAAAATTTCTCACCACAATATTCAGAAAAGGAACTACCCCAAACTCTTATACATCAATATACACACAACAATTCTTGGAAATACTCAAGGGCTATACTATGTTGCAACACAAAATTTTTCTTGGTGATCCCCGCAAACTATACTCCAAAAACAACAAATGTTCCCTGCTAATAAATGTAGGTTCACCAAATCCTAGGTAAGGTCGCCATTTGTTATGACTGGGGTTTAAATATATCAGGGCTCTTATTCATTGGACTAGTAATGGCATAAATGCTACAACGGAAAGCGCTAGCTACAACCTCTGATGTATATTCCCAGTGAACAAAGAACACAAATACTCTACAGAGTTCTATAGGCAATAATAGGCTATCAAACTCTCAATAAATGTGCGTCTACTCTAGGCTTAATGTTATGTGAAAACAGCCTATTACTACCTATAACCGAAGGTGCTTGGTTATGGTATGCAAAGTAAGGTGGTAAGAGAAGTTACAGCTTACGTTACTTTAATCAATAAATGTAAGGCCTCCTGCATGACAGAAAGTGCACTAAAGTCCTTCAACACTAACAAGGAATCTTCTTTAAATGGTAGATGCTATAAAGATGCTCGTATCGGAAATGGAACCCAAAAAGGCAGGCAGCGGAACAATGCTCGTGCAGGCTATGCACACAAAAAGGCAGGATATATCTAATGCAGTCGGGGCCAAGAATATCCTAAACGCTACAACAATAATAATAATCGCCACGACAATGCAGTATTCCTATCAACAAAACGAGCCTAAGTCGTTTGTGTCTCAATACATCAAACTAGGCTGCGAAATGCTTGTGTAATCATAAACGGGTATACATAAAAAGAGTAATTGGTTTAATATACTTAATGTCTACTGTGACTGACAAAGTCTAGCTAGAGTCAATGATACGAGATACTGGTGCGCATGGCATGCCGCATAGCCTAGTGCAAATCTCAAGTCTGTGCGTCAAATATTACGTTATAGGGAAGGGTAGCTCTCTTGAGAAACCTTAATACCGAAGTATTAAGCGTTCTCCTGGCGTACCTCAAAGACAAACAACGAGCTTAGAACAGTGCAGAATGGTATAGGCAAAAAGCCCTCATTCGTGCATGCTCTACTCTCAATGGCACACAGACTAGAATTTACTCAATCAACTCCAGTTCTCCGGTTATGTCGTGCAGCTTTTAACTAAAGCCAGCACTCATAGGAAACAATACCTTATAATATCAGACTCCTAGTCTAGCATTATCTAATCCAGCAGAACACTAATAATTATAGGACGCGGTACTTAAACAATATAAATGCCAACAAATGCTTCGTGATCCACTTATCTTAACAACTAACATACATGGGTTATATCAGACCTTAACACACAATACAAATGGCCAGCATGAAGCTGATTTTGCAGAGTTAACCAGAGGGGGTATAATATTAATAAAAGGTGGTGAAAGATATGAAAAAAGAGAGAGTTAGGCAGAGGAAAAGCTTCTCAGGTACAGGACGGGGGACAGGAAGCAAGGGATGAAGATGGATGCGTTCTAGAAACCAGATCTGAGGGGGAGAGTGGCGAGGACCAGTATATATACTCGCACTAGCTCGAGCGCGTGGGAAAAAAGCGGTTACAAGTCCTCTAGCAACTAGCAAGGGAGCTAGCAACATGGTAAGGACCTCTCTTAACCAACCCCCATGAGGCAGCCAGCCGTGACGTCATCGAGCGGGACAAAAACACTGCGCGCTCCCTCTCACTCTGTTCTACTCTCTCTCTCTCTCCCAGATCCCATCATTACTAGTAATGATAAACATATACTTTACAATTAAATATATAAAGCCTTGAAATGGGTGAAAACAAAGAGCCTTTCTGGAATGCCCATGACACAAGCTTTCATATGAAATAAAGCACACTCTAATACATAAACTGTAGCCCCATCCACTGCCCTGGCGATCCTAGCGAGTCACTGTAGGACAAGCCATGCGGTTCTAACGGAGTGGTTAACGTCACACTACCAATTAACAGGCTGTAGACTATATCCATTAATTTTAGCTATACACAGTATACACTTCCTAAGCTCCACATAATCGTCTAAGTATAGCTAGGATATAATTAAAAAGACGTCGCCGTTCAGAAGGGGGTAACTTACCTAACCTAACCTATTCCATTTTAACCCAAGTTAAGCAATATGTTTGGAAGAGGAATTTAAATTATGAATAAATGTACCCGCACCAAAAGTGTGTTCCTACTTAATGTATAAATGCTATTGATTTAATTTAATGAAATGTGAGTAACGCTTATTAAGACAACATAATTTGCTCTAAATATAAATATCGAAGTTTCACAATGTACTGTTCGTCAGTAGCATCAGAGAAGACCTTAACCCTCTCCGTCTCATATGACGCGACCGTGTCATATGACGGTTCCGCCCAAAACTATCCAATGACGCGGCATATGAACCTAGTGAAATAGCTCAATAATAAGTTATATGACGCTTCTGTGTCATTTGGCTCAGTAAGTTAGGTAAGTTAGATCATAATCTGTCGGTTGATGGTAACCCAAAATTCCTCTGACTTCTAACGGTCCCTCAGTGTGAGAAAGACTGTTGTGGGGGCAAATACCGGGCGGTCTGCCAACCCGTAAGTAAGGTATATACAGGGGCTAAGGCAAAGGTTCTGTGAGTGCTAACATACATTTTTTTGTGTAGACTGAAAGAACAACCTAAATTGAAATAAGACCCCCAGATGAGCTTCACAGCATGTCTCAACATTGTGTCCCAAACCATGACAATATATACATTGACAATATAATGAAAGTATAATAATGCAATAAAAAAAAAATAAAACAAAAACAACCCTTCTAGCCAAGCGGCCTAGCCTCGGTTGGTAAAATAACCAAAGAAAATTGCTCCATAGTATTTCTTAACCCCTTGTGTACCAGTGATGTCTATTAAACATTATTCTTGGTATATTTAGACGATTTTGTAAGGCTAAGGAAGGGATATATGGTAGCTAAATGGATTAATTGCGATAGTCCGTAGCCTTATAATTGCAAGACGGCCGACCTAACCGGAATAATATCGTCTAATAATTACAAGAATAAAACAAATATCAAGGATGTTACCGGTACTCAATGGGTTAACTTTCCCTAAAGTGAAGTAAAACCTAACCCTGGTATAGTGCGTCATTGTGGTGAGGTTGGTGTCCCTCCCGGGGGGGGGGGGTCTGGAAGGGGAGGGGGGTTAGTGGGAAGCGAGACAATATTAGTAGTGTAACAAGTATGGTGGTGGGATAATCTGTATTGTATATTCTGTTCCTCCTGTTGTTCTCAAAAACTGTGCTCCGTGCTGACTCCCTGCCTAGGCAAACTCTTTCGTCTCTGTCTATCCTCTAACGTCTTCCCTTCATGCTGGAAGTTTGCTCACATTCAACCTGTCCCAAAGAAGGGACCGCTCTCAACCCTCCAACTATCGTCCAATTGCTCTTATCTTTGTCTTTCTAAAGTTTTTGAAACTATTCTTGCTTCCAATTTCTAAGCATTTCTCTTCTCATAATCTGCTCTCAGATCGCCAGTATGGCTTCCTTAAGGGTCGCTCTACTGGTGATCTTCTTTCATATCTTACTAACTCTTGGTCCTTTCGGGACTTCGGCGAGACTTTTTCTATTGCACTAGACATATCGAAAGCCTTCGATAGAGTCTGGCATAAATCTTAATTTCTAAACTACCCTCCTTCGGTTTCTATCCCTCCATCTGTGCCTTGTCTCTAATTTCCTTTCCGGCCGTTCCATAGCCGCGGTGTGGACGGCCATTGTTCACTTCCTCACCCTATAAACTCTGGTGTTCCTCAGGGCTCTGTCCTATCTCCTATTCTCTTTCTAATTTTTATAAATGATCTCCTTAACTGTACCTTAATTCCCATCCATTCATACGCAGACGACTCAACCTTACACTACTCCATTAGTTTTTCAGAACGCCCCAGCCAGCAATCCCCCAACGACAAACGTAATGAAGCCATAGAACTCTTAAATTCTGATCTAAATACTATTTCCAATTGGGGCAGAGAAAACCTTGTTAACTTTAATGCTTCCAAAACCCAATTTCTCCATCTATCTACCCATCAGGATCTCCCAACGGACTATACCTTAGTCTTCAACAATACAAAAATAAAAGTCAACCCTTCATCTTCTCTCAATATTCTTAGTGTCTCTTTTTCTTCTGCTCTCATTTGGAAGGACCATATTACCAGTCTTGCTAAGGCAGCCTCCCAGAAGCTGGGTGTGCTCAACCGCCTTAGGGGGTTCTTTTCCCTGCACAGCTTCTTGCTCTGTACAGGGGCATAGTGCGCCCTTGTATTGAGTATTGTTCACATGTGTGGGGAGGTTCCTCCTCACACCGCTCTCCTAGACAAAGTTGAAAGGAAGGCCTTTCGTATCATTAACTCCCGTCCACTCACCAACTCTCTGCAATCTCTCTCTCTCCGCCGCAATGTTGCATCTCTCTCGCTATTCTATCGCTACTATAATAATCAGTGTTCCTCAGAGCTATCCCAGTGCATACCACCTCCTTTACGTAGGGCACGTGGTACCCGTCTTGCAACTCAATCCCACCCCTACTCTGTGCAACTCTCAAACCCAAGAGTGAAACGTTACTCTCAAACTTTCTTCTACTCAACTAGCACACTCTGGAACTCTCTCCCAGAATCAGTCTTTCCCTCTTCCTATGACTTAAATTGCTTCAAACTCCGTGTGTCCAGGCATTTTGGCTCGAACGTCCCTTGATTTTGGCCCTGTCACTCTTTCAACTATGGGGGAGGCACTCGCTATAGGCAGTTCTGCCTTTTGCCTCCCTCAATCACATAGAAAAAAAAAATATATATAATTTGTATTATCTGTATCTGGCTATCAAACTCTCTATACATGTGTGTGTGTGTGTGTACTGTATATTGTGTGTCCTCGTGTGTGTAATTATAGACTTTGGATAAGGGTAAACAGTACTGCAAAATCTTATGCTCGAATAAATCCAAAATATCTAGAAACGAACTATTGATTGTATAATTCATGATGTTTATATTTGTCATAGAATAATTATAAATGTTTAAATAATTCGAATATATGGGGTAATATGTACTGAGCTGTTATGTAGCACATAAAAGTTGGCTGGTCAAAACAATTTCCTAACTCACTAATATAGATAGCCAGCTCAGTACGATTTCATTGGTTAGTAAGTGAAATTAAGGTAAATCGTTAACGTAATTGAATTGCTATTAAGGGGAGGTTTGTATATACTGTATATGTTAATGTATTCATTTATGTATTTATATATTAGTGTCCTCCCAAAACCTGCATCTAGCTTAAAAGAAAACTAATACCCTTCTAGATAAATGTGTACATTATTCTGCAGAGACGTGTTCCGGGCTCATTATCACTCGCCAGGAAAAAAAAGACCCTTAAATATCACAAAAGGTTACAAAATCGCAAGAATAATGGGGTGAACGTCCTCAACTAAATAGAGCTAAGCATAAGGGGGCAAGGGGCCCAGAAAAAAAAAAACAAGACTTCCTTTAAGTTTGATTTGGTAGTTACCTGACCAGAATTATCGACAACGTAGTGGTTGTTTCAATCCTTTCAAAATTAATGTTCGATAGTATTCTTTCTAAGTCAAATATACGTAATCAACACACTTTTTCCTGTCACTAGATGTAATGTTTTATGAGAAACACATACGCCCACATACTGTATATATGTTTGTACTTACCTATCGAGTCGTTATCTTCATGTGAGTTTTTTTTATTTATCAGAACAACAATATAAGGGATGCCTAATTACCTGTATATTTATCAATCCATACATGTATTGATTGCATTATCACACCGTATATTTTGAATCCCTGTTATTAAGACACACATAATTCGCACATATAGATTGGCGTATATTTATTTTATAATGCAAGCATTATAAAACTGTCAGAAAATTGGAATATGTTTGAGATGAAAGAAGTGCTTTTGAAGAATCTGAGTCAGAACATGCAGAAAACACTGGAATAATATTTCTTCCAACCGGGATAGTGCAGCTCCTGTAAGGGACACAACCCATATTAGTCAACCAAGACTAACTCGTTGCCAAGCCGTGAAATGCAGAACACTTAATATTATATTAGTTTGGTGTAGTCCTGATGGAATGTCTGGATTACTTTACCTTGTGAAGACAATTTTGAAATAATGCCAGAGTTTTCCATCAAGAATAATACTTAGGAAATTTAACAAACGTACTGTTCATTTAATTGTGAAGAATTGTGAGATGTATACTAATTTTGTAAATAAATTCGAGATGCGCAATGAAACCAAGTTCAATCGAAACTTAAAACGTATGTAAATGCTTTCTTTTCTGAATGCTTGCTATGTCTAATGAAGTAGGGACTTGGAATCCTACTTTCCATATTGGCCTCCTACAATGGAGCAAGGAGTTTGGGTGTTGCTAACTGTTCTGCAGAAGCCCAGTGAGACAGATACAAGGAGGTTTGCTGAATATGATTATAAATATGGAGATAAAGTAAAGAATAATGTTGAATAATGTATATATTTCAAAGGAAGACTAAATGTAGTAACCCTGTTTAAAATAAAACAAAATTGTTATATAATATGGACAGGCAAAACATGTACGCTAGCAGGACGTGTGGTGACGAAAGGGGAAAGTATTTAGCCTGTATATAAATATGAAACTTGGATAAACCAATGATTGTAAGCCAATTCTAAGATCTCGTATGATATGCATACAACGGTTCCATGTCAGTTGAACCAGTGCCACTTCAACCAGTGCCACTTTAACCAGTGCTAGCTCAACCAGTGGCCACTTCAACCAGTGACCATTTCAACCAGTGACCATTTTAACCAGTAACCTAACCTAACCTAACCTAACCTACTGGTTAAAATGGTCACTGGTTGAAATGGTCACTGGTTGAAGTGGCCACTGGTTGAGTTAGCACTGGTTAAAGTGGCACTGGTTGAAGTGGCACTGGTTCAACTGACCTGTCACCGCATACAACCCTCACACATCAAATTGCCTAAAGGCAGAACTTAGAGAGTACTGCAACAAGTAAATCAAACTAAATTGAATTGTAAACTTAAGGTTCAGGTGTGCAAAGTTTAAACTTACTATCTTGCAAGTCGTTGTTGTGATTACGTATGTAACTTGAGGGAGTTGTTATACACATGAAGGACTGTGTGAGTAATGGCCTTGAGCAAATGGAGTTATATCATAGGCCTCAAACTTACCCTATATATTAATGTAATAGGTAGTTAGTAACAGACAATGATAGATGAGAGAAATCTTATACTAGATTGTGTTTACCTCAAGACAAGGATTAAAAACGAATGTTCTTATCACAACTGTCATAGAATGTTTGGAATACTCACAAGTGTACTTGTTCGTGGGTTTGTGCGAAGTCTTCCTGTTCGTGTTAAAGAAACTTGACAAACCATAGACAACAATCCAAGGTTGACGTAACGTGTTGGTCATAATCTATTTGATTTATTTTACACCAAACACCTCAACGAAGTTAATGAAAGCATGTAATCCACCATTATAACAATTGTGTGTTTAACTTAATCATTGCGGGCATATAAATGTATATATGTATATAAAAATACGGACATCACTACGGCAATTGCCATATGACAATTGCCGAAAATCAGCGTATTAAAAGGCCTGGGAGGCAGACAAGCGAGTCAAAGCAGCGCGGGACCCTTCCATCCATCACCTGTCGTGTCTGGGCGAAGACTAACGTAAGTAAGTAACTGGGAGACATCTCACCCTCCCCAGCAGACTTGGGAATCGCAAAAAACGCTAAAAAACGCTTATTTTCACCGATTTAGCCCCACCATTTGCCAAATCGATGCACTGCAACTATTGGTCGTACAGACATAATTCAGGTGTCATTGGAAAGGTCTATTCCTCTCCTTTCAGGAATATATCAATGAAATAAGTTCTAGCACTTGTTTATTTTTTATTTTATTTTATTTTTTATTTAAGAGACAATGAACGGAGGAAGGAAAAACACAGATAAAACACCAAAAGGTCCATGTGACTAAAGGCATCCTCCATTCATAAAAATGTTTGTAAACAAATGGATTTTAAACATTTGTTAGATTGTAAGATTGTGGGAAAGCCAATTCGAGGGGAAGTGAATTCCAAAGAGTAGTAGCTCTGGGGATAAATGAATTCTAGAATAAGCAGAAGTTCTGCATTGTGGAGGAGAAAAGTGTAAATGTCATGGGCGCTCCTCAGCTTGCCCTAGTTCTACGGGGAAGAGAGGATGTGGAGAGGCGGCACAATTGAAGCAAGTTCCTCGGAACAATTGCTGTGATAAATATCTGTAGAATAATGCAAGGGATGCAACGTTTCTTCGTTAATGGATAATGTAGGAAGGTGCCTGTGTGAGTGCAGGGTTATTGATTAATCTAATAAGGCTTTATTTTTGAATTTTGTCCAACTGCCCCTCAATGTCAACCACCTCCACTTCCAAACCCCACAGGTGTGTGAACAAGTAATCCACCTGAGAACGCATCATGACTTTTATATATCACGGACAACTATGCTCGTTCAGTGAAGAATTCTAGAAACCCTGTACAGGGAGTCCCAGTTTTTTAGAGGTCATTCTTAGCACTTGCTTCTAACATAATGTTATACATGAAAATGTGCAGGGAATGAAGGTAACTTTTAGCCCCACACCCCTGTATGGTTACAGAGCAGACAAAAGCAATTGTATATGATAATTGCCGCATTGATTGTATTAACCCTTAACTGGCGTGTGCGAAACATATGTCGAGTGTAAAGAAATTTGGATTATGTTGGCGGCTCAAAACCATAAGTTGAGTGTGCCATAGTCAGCACGTAATGTTGCTGAGAGAGCAGAGGATAAGTTTTGGTTGGCAGGAGAGTCAGCGAGGCGTATGCCTGCTCCAGACCCAACGCGGTGGAACAAACTGACCATGAATCCCACCCTCCTCCACCCTCTCACACTCGAGGACACAAGGGAATTATGTAGGGAAGAAAGTACCGAATTACATTGGGTTTTTTGCACTACGTGTTAGCGCGCGATTGTTGCAAGAAAAAACTTAGCGGCTCGTACAAGGATCGTTGAGGATGTCATTGGAAAGCTCTGTTTATTGCCCTTTCAGGGATAGATACTTGGTTTTACGCTCTGGGTATTATTTAGGCATGAAAAATGATCACTTAAACAACCCTATTTTGGGTTAAAAACCACCCGCTGGGTGGTACATATTATTTACCGCCTAGGTCTTTTGCTCGTTAGGTGTTAATTAGATTAATTTAATATCAATACTATACAAGTAAAATATAATGATGTAATTAATGCTACTTAACACGGGAAGCACGTAGGCTATGGCATTTGAAACGTCACCGCACAGGCGAAGGTTAGCTTAGTTAAGTCACGACGAAAATTTTCATTTTAGCATACGGTATCGGTATTACTTATTCATATGCACCTATTTTACGCTTAATATGAAGATATAAATATAGAAAGAGCCAATAAAATAAGTGGGAATCAGTATTTGGGGGGTGAAAAACACGTATTATTGCCGTCTGATCGTATCAGGAGGGGGAAAGCTGGCGCAGCGTATATCTCCCCTCCCAAGCTCTAAACGCGGCACTGATGGGGCTTGAACAGCTCTAAGTAGAAGTCTCTTTATTGCTAGGACCTCTAGCCGTCTCGCCCGTGTTATAGAAAAATCAGCCCCGGAATGATAGGCGCGGGTATTTATCCACTCATTTACAAGCTAACTTTCTTTGTGGGAATAGGGTCTTTATTAAAGTATTATGACCACCATGAGAACTGCTGCCCGACACACAACCAACAGTACCATGCCAGAAGGAAACAAAAACACCAAGCAACAAATTGTCCTCAAAATCTACATACAAAAAGTGCAGTATGAATGAAATTGTCATGCAATATATTTTGTCCTCTTGTTCAAAGGTCAAGGTCCACAGGTCGAAGTCAAAGTTCAGTTATCAAAAATGGTGTTAGAAATAATTTATATTTCACCCAAATTTGCTCTCCTAGATGTTGTCGACAGAAGATATTTATCAAACAAATACCCCATATACCGGATATTTCAACTTTCAAGGTCAGAGGGCGGCAAGGGAAAAGTCAAAAATAGATTAATCTCAATTTCGCATAAACTAACCTATGGCTTATCACCAAGTGTAAACAGACATATCCCAGAAAGTGTATGCCGAGATAAAGAAAGTACACAAACCTATATATTGATCAAAAGTCAAAGTCACAGGCCAAGGTAAAATTTTAAGGTCGACACACTAACATTGTACTATTAAATCAAATTTCACACGAATTTGGTCAGATGATTGGCCTTAACCCGTACAGCCCCAGCGACGCACCTGACGCGCCGGCGATGTATGTAACGCACAGCCCCAGAGACGCGCCGGGCGCGTCACCCTAATTGCGCCGACCGTAACCTCAGGTGTATCCAATCAAGAGGGCTCGCAATTGGTTTGGGAACTGTGTACGTATCCCACGCAACCGTGCCGATGGTTGAAAACTCTCAAAGTCTACGTGTGTGCGCGTGAGCGTGCAATAACCTGTTTTTTTGACGTAATTGCCTTCAATTTTTTACTCTTGTAAGATACGCGGTCGGGGGATCTGTAGGACCGTTCTTTATGCTTTTTGAGCGGGTTTTTCGTGGTTTTTTCATTCATTCCTAATCCATTCGCTATTGTTTATGGAATGAAAGCCATTTTTGTGAAAAAAGGACGGGTTCTGGTGAACAAACATTACAAAACTAGCCGGGGCTGGAC